>CM043016.1:12723541-13323541 GCA_023690525.1 Holotrichia oblita | reverse complement strand
ATGTTTCTGCCTGAGTACCTTCAATTCCTCACATGTGCAGATTACATGTGAACTTGTTTCGTCCTGTAACTTGCATCTCCTGCACTAGGGGTCCCCTTAAGGGACAGTGTCCAGTTATCAACCCAATAATGGTCTTAACTTGTTTTTTTACTGCGTCTAATTAAGCTTTCAGAGAACTTAACGTCCCCGTCCCCTATTAGCGCTTTAGTATGGAGTTGACCCTCAGTCGACCTCCATTTCCTTACTCTTTCCTTATCTAACCAAGACCAGAGAGAGCGTGTGCTCATTTCGTTATCTACTATTGCATATAAAATTGCCACAATCTTCTCAATTGAACACATCCTTTTTTTTCTTAGTTAGCTAGTGCTATTTCATCTTTCCTTTCCCTATTTTTCTTTGGTAATAGCGTCAGTTTTTGTATTCAAGATTAATTTCAGTTCTGTGTCATTGTTACCATCACCTCCTTTAAATATTTCAAATTGTCCGTTAAATAAAAATTCTAACGCACGTTATTCTTCTTAAGATAACCATACCCTTATATTACTACTTCTTCATTTGTCTTTTTTAATATACATATTGCTCACACATAACCGTATACTTGTAGACCTGTCGATTCCATTCACCCCACCACATCGTACATAGCAGTAGTATTACACGCATCTCCACTATACAATCCGTTGTTCGTTTTCCGCGTTTTCTAACCGCCGCTCTGTACCCATACACGTTCTTCGATCTCTCGTCCTGCGATCGAGACCTCGCGCCGAAGCTTTGGCCTTTCCGGGGGAGTGGACCTCCCGCTAACGCCCTGCAACCGGACTCCGCGATAACCGCGACCACAGCCACAGTTCCGTTGGATGATTCGCCGACGTCTAACACCTCAAGTTCACGGACGAAGCACGGAATGCGTTCAACGCGCGCGGATTACCAATGAATCGTGCCACTGTTCCGGCGCGTCAAGTGTACAACGTTGAATACGCGTAAATAATGTTGGTATAAATTTTCTCACCTTTTTTGTTTGTTGTTGTTGTTGTTGACAAGTTGGCGTTGGCAGAAAGCTTTTTCGGGTTTGTTTTTAAATTTGATCCGCGTCGTGTATTGAATTGTTCGATTTTCCTTTTTTATCGGGTGGAAAGAGACGCAGAGGAATGGATTGTTGATTAAGGTTAGATTGATTTTATATTATTAATTGATTATAATTATATTATACAATTATTATCTTTAAAGATTAGTGATAGAAATGGCGCAATAAAGAGTGATTTCATTCTTTTATCTTTATACGCATATATCTTTTTAAAACTTGCAGAACAAGTGGTTTGTTTTGTATCGATCTGGTCTTTCCTTTTCAGCATTCAACAAGCTTAGTTCGGCACCAAGTTCCCGAGAGTGTCCATCGTTAAATTTAAATGTAATATAAGCTTTCTATTCGCTTACTAATATTAAATCTAATAACGATTTGCTTCAGTTCAAAAATACCTATTACTTCAGTAAACTGTATGAATCGGTTATTGCTTAAACAGGAAAAAAAAAAAAAACGTTTTATTCTTAGAAACACAAAAAAATATTGTTCAAATGATTGTTTAACATGTTTTAGACATAATATAGTAACAATATTTTATATTAATTAAAATTATAATATAAAAAAAAATGTTCAAAAATTCTGACTTGGGTTGTTTCTGCAAAAAACATTGCAGCAATTGTTTTAAGGTGTTCCAGTTTAGTGTTCAAGATAGAAATGCTTCCTTCGTAAGCACAGGATTTTGAAAAACACAGCAGTCTACTTTTCGTATTCCTAGCATGCATTAAGGGAAACGTATGCCACAAACAACCATTGATTAGTTCAGAAACTTTTACATATCCAGGATTTGAAGATAAGTGTATGAAGTGGTGCATATTCGATATGGCAAATGTTACCTTTGCATCTTTACAAGCCTTCGCTGATTTCTCGGAAGTAGTGTCCTTTTTATAATAGGTTGTCCACCAATTTTTGAAATCTAAAATTTCATCTCCCTTAACTTCCTTAACCGTAATATTATTTTACGAGCTTTCTGTGTAGCTGTTTAAATTGTAAACTCTGTCATATTTTCGGAAGTTTCTTTTGACAACGCCGAAGTCCCTGTCGCAAGGAAGGAAGGAATGGCCTCTTATAGGGTAAAATTGTTGCACCTTTTTAAAACGATTTGTTTCTGCTAAAGTCATACATAATCGAATAATGCGTTTTTATTCTGTCCAGAAAACAATCGCAGTTCTTCAACTTGTTTAGGCAAATAGTTCTCAATATAATCCATTAAGAACGACGTTTTTCAGTAGCAGTCTGAATTGCTGTGTAAAATTCTTTTGCGCGGCGATGATGGACTATCTTTTCAGCAGAGTGGGCAAATTTCGATGTAGGGGATCTCGGTAACTATAAGAGGTATCAAGAAACGGACCACGCATCCTCGATCTGTTTTTTCGAGAAGAGGATGATGGTGAAAACCAAATTTGGCTATCGGCTTTCGGTTTTGAGTTATCCCTGAAAATTCGATTTTTCCCATTTTCGTTTTATCATGATATCTCGGCTATTTATGAAACTTAACAGAAATGACTTTTACGTTCTTCAGGCACTTTTTTTATTTATCAATAGTTTAAGTTGATTATTTGATTGTTGCTTCACCTTAAAATTATAAATTTGCGATGGCTTATGAAAATTACGAAAAGTATGACATGTTGGAATGCTTTATTATCAATAATAATAATGCTGAAGCTGCATGTGAAACATATTTTAATCGTTACTCGGAAAGAAGGCAACCTAATAAATCTATTTTTGACTGAATGAAAGAAAATCTGATTAATTTTGGAACTTTTAACAAATGAAGATCGACGAGTCACACATATTTTAAATTTCATGTTGAGAATAAATTAAAACATGATTAAAAATTATTTACAATAGATGTTCGAACTGGCGCCCATTATTTACAATACATAATTCACACCGTCTCGAAACGCTCCGCAGTGCATTGTGAATATGAATACAAGAAACAGAATTAAGACACCGTATAAAGTTCTCTCTCAGTTCGTTAATGTTATTATGAGTTTGTTTGTATAACCGGTCCTTAAGATGTCCCCAGAAAAAGAAATCTAGGGGTGACAAATTCGGCGAACGTGGTGGCCACCTTACTGGTCCTCCCGTTGTCTCCCAAATTTTCAGTCAGCAATCCTGAGACTATTCCAGTGTTATGGGGCGGTGCGCCGTCTTGCTGGAAAAATACATTTCTTATCTCGTTCAAAGGCAGTTCTTCCAAAAATTCTTCTACTACATGTTGGTTTATGATGTTATAATACCGTTGACCATTTAATTTTCTTGATAAATTTGGTATGCCAGAATACGATTGTCAAATAGGGCATACCAAAAACTAAAGCCGAATCGACCCTGATTTTGAACATCGACGGCACGGTAGGGGTTAACATCAGACCACCAATGTTCATTGTGTCGGTTAAAAATTCCGGCACTGCTAATGTAGACTTCATCCGTCGAAATAATTTTTCTAAAAAATGATGGATCCTCCTGAATTTGTTGAAGATACCAATTGCAGAATTCTAAGCGTCGTTCAGGATCAGTCAATAGGAGCTGCTGTTGTTTCCTCACTTTGCATGGCCTAAACTTATGTTTCTTCAAAACTGATAACGCACGTCGTCGTTATTTTTTTAAGCAGTTCCATAAATAATAATCGAGTGACGTGAGATCTGCAGACCTAGGAGGCCAACCAATGTAACTACCGTGACCAATCCAACTCCCTGGAAACCTTTCATCCAAATATTGCTTCACCGCACGAGCATAATGTGCAGGAGCTCCATCTTACTAACTAGTAGAACATTTGGATGGATTCTAGACCATTGTGGCCCTCCCTCCGCTGGAGCTGTACGTAAAGGCGGAGGCTATGGCTGCGATCCTTAAACTGAAAGCCAATAAAGCGTGGTACCCCAATATTGGGATAGCGGGGCACACTAACACTACGGGTATGGTACTGGACGGGCCTTTGTTGCAGATGCCAACCACCAACAATGGAAAAGCTGAAAATCTCAATACCGAACAGAGAACAGCCACGGGGTGACTTCGTTTCCTCTGATAACTGGTTCACGGACGGATCCAAATCCCGTAAGGGCACAGGAGCCGGCATTTATGGTCTGAACCCAAGACATAGGATATCTTTAAGCTTGGGAGAGCATGCAGCGGTCTTCCAGGCAGAAGTATTCGCTATTGCAGCCTGCGCAGAACTGATTGCAACGGGAGGCTGCACGAAGAGAAAAATAAACATCCTCTTACTAGGTCAAAACTGGTTAAAGACTGTAAACAGCACCTCAATAAACTGGCACAAGACAATAAGGTATCTTTGATCTGGGTGCCCGGACATGAGGATATTAAAGGCAATATAATAGCCGATGAACTAGCCAAGGAGGGTTCTAGGAAACACTTCATAGGACCAGAACCCGTATGTGGAATCACGAGGGATTCTACTACAAGAGCGATTTGGTCTTGGTTAGATAAAGAAAGAATAAGAAAATGGAGGTCGACTGAGGGTCAACTCCATATTAGAGCGCTAATAGGGGACGGGGTTCTCTGAAAGTCTAATTAGACGCAATAAAAAACAAGTTAAGACCATCATTGGGTTGATAACTGCATCTACGCAACACGGGTCGCATGAGCGAACCCTGGTGCAGGAGATGCGAGTTACAGGAGGAAACAAGTTTACATGTAATCTGCACATGTGAGGAATTGAAGGAACTCTCTGAGGCAGAAACGTTTCGGAAATGTTTTACTGGAGCCTTCAAGGATACTCAAGTTTCCAGTGGGCAAGTTACTGGACTTTATAGAGGACAGTAAACTTCTCAACTGGAAATGAGGGCTTCAATAGGGATGGTACAAAGAGCACCCAGCTCAAGCACCTGGACTATAGGTGTCCAACCCTAACTGAATAGATAGATAGATAGACCGTTCTCCACGCCTCCTCCACACTAAAACTCTACTCTATCAGAATGATGTCGAGTGAATCTGAACTCGTTAGAGATGGTAAATGATTTGCAGCCTCCTAGCGATTTTGTGTTGCCTGGTCAACAGTGGGCATATTGTCCTTCTCCTAGTCCTTGAAAAAATAGAACATGCAGGTTTTGTTCCAAACAGAAAGCAGTTGACATTATAATAACTGATTATAATTAGAATTATTAAAAGTTTGTCAGTGTTGAAAAAATCTCTTCTACCTATGGATGATGATGAACAATGATAACACTTAATACTTCCTCCTGTCTTTACCTCCGATTAAAAAAGGTTGATATTTGTGGAACTTTATCTATGTATGCGTTTCCTGCAGTACCTAACATCGATTATTTCTTCTTATAGGTAAACAACTAAAGTTAAAGTCAAAGTTGACAAATTCATTCAACAAATTCTGCACAATTCCAAACTGTTTTAAACAAAATGATTAAAATGATTCAAAGTTAATAATACTGCCTAGAATGTTACTGCAAGAATTAAGACAATAGTTCTATAAGATTTTGTGTGTATTGTTGTTTTTGTAACAATCGTTTTTGTGGTACACATTTTTTTTTAATCCTGCGATGACTACACACTTAAAAATTGGTGTAGACAACAACGGTTATTCGCGTGTACTTCACGCTGGTATCTTTAATTAAACTAATGGAGTATATTGGATGTTTTCAGTAGCTTTTCGAAAGCCAGTCAACAGAAAATCAAGGATTAACATTTTATTCTATCGCAGCTACGCTTTTTTTTTCGTGTTTGGTTGTTGTTAACGTTAGAAGGATTTGCCGCTTCATTCCATTCTAAAACGTAAACAAGATTCTGTTTACGCTATTCCCACCTTTAATTTCCTGTTTATCATTATAACAATAGATAGAATTAAATTCTTTTGAAACGAAAACGTTAAATATTAGAGTTTTTTTTTTCTTTTATTTTTTTTTCTACGAGTTTTATTTCTTTGTAGTTCTGGAAACGCTGATTCGTTTAGGAAACTACAAAAGAACGACCCAATTCCACTTCAATTTGACGGCTTGAGATTGAAGGATTTGCCACTGCCATTCCAATAACATTGACCGTAATTCCTCAGTATCTTCCTTATTATAATTCTTCGATTATGATTTGTTGAATATTCCAAAATTAATGAGATTATCTTTCATTCAGTCAAAAATAGATTTATTAGGTTGCCTTCTTTCCGGGTAACGATTAAAATATGTTTCACATGCAGCTTCAGCATTATTATTATTGAGAATAAAGCATTCCAACATATCATACTTTTCGTAATTTTCATAAGCCATCGCAAATTTATAATTTTAAGGTGAAGCAACAATCAAATAATCAACTTAAACTATTGATACTATTTATAAACTTACTGACAGATTCATGTACGTTGAATGACACACGCCTACTAACAAAAAGCAATGAAATGATGAAAATCAATGGAAAATGTTAATTTTTTGCTATAATACAGTTAAAACGAACGAATAGACCCCACATGATATATATCATTGAAATGGCCAAAAAATCCTCTTTTTAATGATATCATAGCCAACTATATGTTCCATATAAAAAAATACAACTTTATGTCCTACGTCGAATTTCGAAATTTTTTCAAAAATTCTCTAACGCCATTGCATTCTAATCAAAAAAGTGCCTGAAGAACGTAAAAGTCATTTTTGTCAATTTTCATAAATAGCCGAGATATCGTGATAAAACGAAAATGGGAAAAATCGAATTTTCAGGGATAACTCGAAACCGAAAGCCGATAGCCAAATTTGGTTTTCACCATCATCCTCTTCCTGAAAAATCAGATCGAGGATGCGTGGTCCGTTTTTTGATACCTCTTATAGTTACCGAGATCCCCTACTAAAACATTGAAATTTGCCCACCCTGTACATTTTATTTTCAAAGTTAGTTCCTTGCAAGTGTGAACTTGCGGCCGCTCAAAGTGAAGATTAAAATTTTCTTAGAAAAATTTTAAATAATAATGGTATATGTTACTTTTAAATCGGAATATTTAGCACAAAACATCTCCTGCATTATTTTTACGTTCAGCTTGACATCCAAATATTGATAGTCTGTCCCAGAATAGTATGTCTGCTTTACAGGCATTTCTTTTAGGATACTTTCCTCTTTTATCGGAAGGCGTTTTATTATTTAATACCAGCTTTTTAATTCTTTTTAGTCTCTCAATACTTACACCATGTAAGTTTGCAAAAATAAACTGACAAACTTTAATCTTTTTGTTACAAAGATTGAAAAAATGATCTACTACGCTCTTTTACTTCTAAGTTGCGCTTACAGCTCTGTTTTATATTTTGGACTTCAATCAAACATTGAATATAAATATCCTGTTCATCTTTTCTTTTCATAGAATGAAATTTAAAATTTCCTTTTTAGTATGTAGATCTATTTTAGCTCCACATTTTGATAGGACACCTACATTAGAAAAGATGCAATAAATAAAACGTTAGTACTATTTAATTACCTGAGAACATACTTGCAATTCGTTAGATTTAAAGTTTTTTCAGGTTTCTTTTGTATAATCTGTCATTACGAACACCTTTCTTCCGTTTTTTTTTGGAGAGATTGGACAATCGGTCATCTTAATGTAATAATTTATTATACTTATTAAATCCTTCTTAGTTCTACTTTCTTTATTTATTTGGAAATTACAAATTTTGCTTTACTCTTAACCGAACGCGTACTACCCCACTTGAGTCACGTCTAGTTTTCACGCTAACATACTTATCTTTTTAGCAACAATCTCACAGATAATAATCGAAATGCACTGACAAATGTACTCAAACAGTACACGATTATTAGAGGTTATGAATCAGCTGTTACTAAGAAGCGCTTATTCATGTAGTGCTAAAACACCATAAGTCAATGACTTGCGTTGTTTAAGCATTAATTGGAATATTTCATTTACATGTTTCTAAGATAAGGAATATAGTACTTAGGTTGTATAAGCCCCAAACCATAGGAAACAACCGCTTTCATATTAATCATGTATTAACTCAAAAACCGATGCTCTTTAAATCTAGTTAAGACTGCTCTCCTGGTTTGCCCAATATATTTTTTTGATTACAATCTTTGCAATTGATTTCGTAAATACCTGACTTTTCTAGAGGTTGTATTTTATCTTTAGGGTTACCGATGAGACTTCGTAAACTAGTCCCAGAACTGTAAACTATTCTGAGATCTAGCTCTTTGAAGATTTTACTCAAACCTTTAGTGATAAAGGGAGGGTAAGGGAGGGTCACAACAGGTGAAGCTTTAACATCCTCTCGAAAAGTCGTAGATTCTTTCACAGTTTTCTTATAATTAAACTTCCTAATTAACTTATAGATATGGTGAGACTGGAAACCATTACACTTGGCCGCATCTTTTATAATTTTAAGCTCTTTCTCATACCTCGCCTTGTTCAAGGGAAAAGTGAGAAGTCTGTGGACCAAAAAATTCAGGCTTGCCATTTGTGTTGAACACAATGATGGGAGTCTGAAGGAATGTAGCGAAGTGTACTGGTTTCCTTTCTATACACGTCAAACTCTAATCTATTGTTATTTCTAATTACTAAAGTATCTAGAAAGGGTAGCTGACCGTTTTCTTCTCTTTCACAAGTGAACTTTATGGTTTCGAACCGATTATTTAATCTATTGAGAAAATCGTCAATATTACATTTTTTAGTGTCAAATATAGCGAAAATATCATCCACATACCTCAACCAAACCCTAGGAAAGTATTCGCTCTCAGATTCTAAGTCCTTTTCAAAACGGCTCATGAAAAGGTTAGCCAAAAAGGGCGACCCATTGCCGTTCCTTCCAGCTGTTCATAAAAACCCCCGTTGAATTGAAAAATATTCTGTTTCATACAGATGTCAGTTAAGCGAATATATTCCTGGACACATTGTTGACTCAAACTATTTTGAAGCAACAAGTCCTCGAGGTATGTCAAGATGTCTGGAATCGGTACACTAGGAAAGAGAGAACTAACATCAAATGAAATCAATATTTCACCCTCCAGCAACTGAATATTTTTAATTTCTTTAATAAATTCTAACGAATTTTTTACTGCAAAACTAGCTTGCTCTATTGGCAAATTATTAAATTCATTGATCAGCCATTTGGAAACCTTATAAGTCGGTGCGTCAATTGCCGAAACAATTGGCCTTACCGACTTGCCAGGTTTGTGAATTTTAGGTAAACAATATAATTTAGGGATAACAGGATTGGAAACATGTAGCTTACGTCTAACATCGGCAGTAACAAGGTTGTTACAAGCTTTAAACACATTGTTGACATCTCTAATCATTTTCGGTAAAGGATTTTTTGAAATTGACTTATAAGGACCACTACTCAACAGGTCATTAACCCGATCATAGTAGTCCTCTTTATCTAAAATAACAACCTTGTTCCCTTTGTCAGCTTTCAAATAAAAACAATCTTTTTCCCGCAAAGTTTTAATGATTTTAATGTTTTCGGATATCTGAGGTGATTTATAGGATTTCAAATTTTTTGAAATAGTGTGTTTGCAGACCTCTTTAACGAACTGTTTTGTAGTCTCAGAAGACCGCTGGATAGAGGATTCTATCCCAGCAATAACCCACTCAACATTCGATTCACGAGTCTGCAAACCAAATTTCAATCCTTTATTCAAAAGATTAAGTTCCCGTTCACTAAAAGTTTGCGAGGAATGATTTCCTACTATGTTAATGGTATTCATCGGAACATGATGTTTATTTAAAAAAAAAACAACCTAACTTTCTTAATTTCCTATCATGAGAGAATTTCTTATTCTGAACTTTCCTATCGATTGAAATAAACATGTTCCGTTGAAAATCACACCATAGTTGATATTCAACATCATTAAGATCTAATATTACAAATTTCCAAAGTTGGTAAGCTTGAATCTCAAGTTTACTGCGTTTGGCAAAAAGATATTCGAATCGATATCTCAAAAGCTTACTAAGAATCAATTTTCAAATTTTACTTGTCATGCTTCATTTGTTTAATAATGAAGAAAAACTGAAACCTAATTTCTTTTATTTGCCGTAACTTTTTTGTTACAGATATTAAGATGCGGTTTGAAGCAATTCAAATTGTAATCTAAATACTTTTATTGACGCTTATTGAATCAAATTTTTATTAAATGTTAGTTCTTGTTGATTAGATGTCTGATTTTTATGGAGCCTCTCAAGGATAGGTCCAGATATTGGAACATTTTGAACTCCTTTTTATTGAAAACCACCTCAGAAGAAATTGTTCTACCTCTGGTTTGAACGAAGTTCTCAGTATTTTTGTCGAAGGCGAATTATTAAACCATATTGTTGAGACAGTAAAACATAGTTTCTAATATTGATGTTACTTATTTTGAAATTATCCTATACTAGTACTAACCAATTCACTGTTCGTTTTTTCTTTCGGTTCCTTTGCTCCTAAAAATAATTAACAAACTAATTTCTTTTTCCTACAAACGAAATTGTCCGAACGAACAATTTTCAGCTTTGTAAATGATATTAAAAAACAGGTTCTTTTTATGTCACACTGTATTAAAGATGCGATAAGATACGGAAAAAATTACACATTTATATTATATCAGTTTACATTTTAGAGTCATCGTATTTGGAGTAATTTTTGAGGACGCAGATGACACATACTTCCTGTATTACGAGTCCGGTAACATGACATGTGTACACCTCTCCGTTTACCATCGCTATATAATTATACAATTTCTTTCACGATTTTTACCAAAACTGTCGCATTAAGTAGGTGATGTGAGAAGGACGAAGTAAAATCTGAAAGTAATGGTTTAGGTCACTTGAAATATTACCAAAAAAGGAAATTCAAATAAATGTTATGACTCTTGAATACTGTTTATTCTGCAATTATTTCCGCTTGTAGGTCAATAGAACAAGACTAAACTATCTAGAATCAAATATGTACTGGTAATTTTGACTTCAATATTCCATCTAAAAATCAGTACCCTAGTTGTGGCAACGAAGATTTTTTTTTTTAGAATCCAATAATTCTAAGTCGATGTCACAGGTTTTCTTAATCAGTGCTTTGAGAATTCCAAGTTTCTGCAAGTAATTCATTAGAGCCTTGATACCAAGGACTTGAAAAAATAAGCTGGATACAATTTATCTGGCGATCTATGTATATCTACTAACACCAGTTGACTTTAAACTAAAATTTACTTCTTTTAGTCTGTATTAAAATTTGCTTTTATCAAAGTTGAAATCAAAAATAAGTATCAACGTTTAGTATACCAGCAAAAATGTCAACATTTATCTTTTGGAAAATTAATGGGGCAGATCAGATACTTAAGGAAAGTCAGTTAAATTTATATCGACCTCACGAGGTAGTAAAGGTGTAATAATCTAAACTCTGACTATCTAATTGGTTGTTCGTCTTTCTGCTACTGGTTTATTTTCTGCTTTTATTTGCAAATGCAACTGATACGGTGTTTACTTGCAGTGACAGTGAGGAGTGTTAATTTTGATCTAGATCGTACCGTCAAACTTTTTAAGCATCATCATCTATCCCCCAAAACCTGCACATAATGATATACCAGTATCATCTTGTTACAAGCATACGCGCAGTTTTAGACCTTCGCGAACTTGCACTGACTTGTTCCAGACTTGTTGACAGCTGCTTGACTGTAGGTCTTATTAAAATAGATTAATTTTGCCCACAGATGACTGATGCCAAGTCCGAATCTAAAAAGAAATGTAGACAGTACAGCGATGATTATTTGAAGTTTGGCTTCATTCCATCATTGTCGGACAAACAATTGCCTATGTGCCTTTTAAGCAACAAAGTTTTGGGCAATGATGCTATGAAACAATCTAAACTGCAGGATCATCTGAGAAGATGTCACCATGATAAAACAGATAAAGATTTGAAATACTTTCAAACACTCAATGATAAGTTCTACACTGGATCTCTTGGTGCAGTAGTAGAACACTAAACACTTTAACCCACTGAACACCAAACAAGTTTTAACTAATATATTCGCTTAACTGACATCTGTATGAAACAGAACATTTTTCAATTCAACGGGAGTTTTTATGAACAGCTGGAAGGAATCTGAGAGCGAATACTTTCCTAGGGTTTGGTTGAGGTATGTGGATGATATTTTCGCTATATTTCACACTAAAAAATGTAATATTGACGATTTTCTCAATAGATTAAATAATCGGTTCGAAACCATAAAATTCACTTGTGAAAGAGAAGAAAACGGTCAGCTACCCTTTCTAGATACTTTCGTAATTAGAAATAACAATAGATTAGAGTTTGACGTGTATAGAAAGGAAACCAGTACACTTCGCTACATTCCTTCAGATTCCCATCATTGTGTTCAACACAAAATGGCAAGCCTGAATTTTTTGGTCCACAGACTTCTCACTTTTCCCTTGAACAAGGCGAGGTAATGAATGAAATTATAAAAGATGCGGCCAAGTGTAATGGTTTCCAGCCTCAGCATATCTATAAGTTAATTAGGAAGTTTAATTATAAGAAAACTGTGACAGAATCTACGACTTTTCGAGAGGATGTTAAAGCTTCACCCGTTGTGACCCTCCCTTACGCTCCCTTTATCACTAAAGGTTTGAGTAAAATCTTCAAAGAGCTAGATCTCAGAATAGTTTACAGTTCTGGGACTAGTTTACGAAGTCTCATCGGTAACCCTAAAGATAAAATACAACCTCTAGAAAAGTCAGGTATTTACGAAATCAATTGTAAAGATTGTAATCAAAAATATATTGGGCACACTAGGAGAGCAGTCTCAACGAGATCCAAACAGCATACGACTAATCTTAGATTTAATAGAATTGAAAAATCGAGCGTTGCCCAACACATTTTTGAAACAGATCACAACATCTATCATACGAATATCAAATTAATTAGACAAATAAACAATTGTAAGTTTCTAAATGTTTTCGAAAGTTTAGAAATATATAAAAATAAGTCATGTGTAATGAACTGTGACAACGGACCTATTCCGCATTCGTCATTGTTTTCGTTAATCGGAAATTAATGATGCGCATCGGATTGACCGTGCATAACATTTAGGTTACCTGTTTTTGTAGATTTTATTTTAATTTAGTTTTATTATCGCCTTCATAATGACAGCATTGCTGTTGAAACGCGTCGGTGTTTTAGTTAAAACTTGTTTGGTGCTCAGTGGGTTAAAGTGT
Organism: Holotrichia oblita; assembly: GCA_023690525.1. Classification (NCBI taxonomy): domain Eukaryota; kingdom Metazoa; phylum Arthropoda; class Insecta; order Coleoptera; family Scarabaeidae; genus Holotrichia; species Holotrichia oblita. The sequence goes on along the minus strand of CM043016.1, from coordinate 13,310,333 downwards.
TTAGTGTTTTACTCAATGATAAACTTCAGAAGAGACCCACGCAGGACAGAATGTTCGCTTCGACGTCACAAAGAAACGATGATGGTTTGCGAGCGACTTATCTCGCTACTTATTGCAAAATGCGGAAAACCGCATACTATCGGAGAGAAGTTAATTTTGCCAGCCGTTGAAGAGGTTTTAAAAACTGTTTTACACAAACCTTCATCTGATATCATGAAAAGAATTCCCTTAAGCAACAATACTGTTGAAAGACTTATTGATGAAATGAGTTCTGATATTGAAAGCTTCTTGTGTATTTATTTGGAAACACAACTGGACGAGTCAACTTTACCTGGTAATGCAGCATTATTATTGGGATATGTTCATTTTATTATGAATCAAGAAATCTACGAAGAACTGCTCATCGCAAGAACTTTGACAACCGACACTAAAGGTGAATCAATATTTCATGTTTTGAAGGATTACTTCATTGAAAAAGCAATCCCTTTATCAAATATAATATCAGTATTAGCCACAGATGAAGCACCTTCCATGGTTGGACGTTATCGTGGATTTATACTTAAGCTATTTAAAATAAAATGTGTCAGGGGTGTTAGCAATACATTGCGTCATCCATCGACAACATTTAGTTGCTAAAAATTTGAGTGTTAGATTGCATGAATCTCTTCAATTAATCATTGATGCAGTAAACCGAATTCGAAGCAACTAATTGAATACGTGGTTATTTGCGCAGTTGTGTGAAGAAAATGACGAACACTTCCATCAATTACTCCTTCACGCTGAAGTACGCTGGCTGTCGAAAGGTTTATGTTTAACAAGATTTTTTGCACTTTTTGAGACTATTTTAGAATTTCTGGATGCTAAAGATAAAATTTTAAAAGACAATTTATTGAAGAGGAAAACAGACATCGCCTATTTAACAGATTTGTTTACAAAATTTAATATGGTTAATTTGCAATTACAAGGCGACAGTCTAAATTTGATTAAAACAAAGTCCATGTTGTCAGCGTTTCTTGCCAAAGTTAAACTAATGAAGCAAAATATTGGACGGGGCGAATTTTCCCAGTTCTCCAATTTGTCACAGACAAACTGCCAGGAAGACGACGTTTCAACCTACGTTCAATTCAGATTTTGAAACTAGGTTTGAGGATGTTTTGACTACCGTGGATAATTAACCCATATAGTGACATAGAAGAAACGAATGTCATAATACAAGAGGACTATTTTCGAGAAAAACCGAAATTCCCTAAAAAATTTAAACAGCGCCCTCTAGCATGCATGTCACATATTAAATCGGTTCCAATTTGTAAGCATTAGATTGGAGGATTAATGCTGCTTTCAACGAGACTAATTTTGCAAAATTCGGTTCAACAGAACCGGAGTTATAAACGTTCTTTCAAAACAAAGTTTCCCCTCCTCTCCTCCCCTTATTTGACAAAATACAAAAAAATTGTCTGGCGTAGAGTATGCAAAATATTCAGTAGATTCCGATTTTCATATTTATGATAGACCTTAAGTTGGTAAATTTTGCGTAAAATAAGAATTAAAATTTTTTGTGATCAGTTACGCCCTCTAGCGGTCATCCCACGCGTTTCTAAATAATTTCCAAATGTTTCTCGGGGTCACTTTAGTCAATAATATTTTTTCCAAAGCTCTACTATAAACCGTTCCTGAGATATGGCCGAGCGACATTCTTAGTTGGCCACCCGGTACAAACGAAGAACTTGAGGTTCAGTTTAAAAACGGATATCAGCAATTCTGGCTGCAAAACAACATACCCGTTACTTATGCCGTATTATGGAATATAGCGAGGAAATGTTTAATTTCCTTTCCATAGTCATACCTAGTGGAAAGGGGGTTCAGCGCTGTTACCAATCTCCTAACAAAAAAAAAGAAACAAACTGGACATCATTAGCCGAGGAGATTTAAGATTAAACCTTACAAAATTGACGCCAAATGTTGATAATTTATTATTAAAGCATCAGGTTCATCCTTCTCACTCAAAATATTTACTTATTGCTTAGTTTATTTTATGCTACGTATATTTTATATAACAGATACAAAATTTTATTGTGAGTAGTTTTAATTTAAATTCAATTAATAAATGTATAAAACTTAACATGTGTTTTTATTTTAAGTTTTTAACATTAAACTTCACTACAGTTAGAAATTTACAAAAAATCAATATCAGGTAAGTAGGGGGTCTACCCAAAACCGAAAAACATGGCAAGGGGTCTACGACACAAAAAACGTGCTCCTAATAATTATATTCTGGAATAAATTGATTTTTAATTGATTCTTTTAGTGACCTACAAGCGGAAATATATATCAAAAAATAAATGATTATCTCCGTCGTAAATTAACGTCAACGACCATTTAAGACAAGATCGTTTTTCGTCTAAATTGTTCATAAACAGTAAAGCAGAATTTACTGTCTATCGCGTAACCTTTCCATCCGCAGCGGTTACACCTAGCAACCGCAAGATAGCGGTCGAAAAAACTAAACGCACTAAACACACATAATAACCACATACATACATACATACATACATATATATATATGTATACCATAACCATCGCTATATAATTCTAGAAGTAATAATTATACTTAAACACCTTCTCCTACCATTGGACATACACATTACATATTATATTAAATTCCTCTTTAAATAAGAATTCCGGGCTAATATAAATATTTCTGTTAAAGACCGTAACTATCCGCATACATATTCCGGACTTAATCTGTTATTTCTACATGGATAGAAAGCTCGTCGATTTAGCTTAATGCGCTGTATACAGTGTGCAGCCAAATGGAATAAATTCGATAACAAATAAATGAGGGTGTATTGGGAAAAACGCTTGGACACGTCGATTTGTATTTTTAAATGCGCATTTTTTCAAAAAAAAAAATATACAGGGTGTGTCATGTGACAGTGGCCAATATCAACTTTCTTATTTTAAATGGAAACCCCTGCATATTATATATTTTTAAACTAAAAACTCATAGCCTTAGCAATATGTTGTCTGCCTGCATGACAGTAGTGATCAGTGTCAGTGCTATTGTCGTTTAAATTTCGTTAACTGTACGTAATAATATCAGAAAGATGGTTCATTTAACAGAAATGCACAAAATAGCCATTCTACGAATGATTGGTTATGGAGATAACACACGGACACAAATGGAAGTTTCTCGCTTATTTCACGAAAAATTTCCAAATTTGCCGCCTGTATCCCAAGGAACAATTAGCAAAATAGAAAAACAGTTTTGCGAGCTTGGTCATGTAAGACATATTAAAAAAGTAGCTGCCAATGCAGTAAGTGATGATACGAAATTGGATATTATGTTTGAGTTTCAAGAAAACCCACATAATTCTGGTCGAAAAGCAGCCCCACTGTTCAACATTAGCCACACATCAATTTTCCGAGTATTAAAGGAAAGTAAAATGCATCCCTATAAAATGACGCCAACTATTTTTTGAACAGATGATGGCAATGTTAGATAACAATGTGATCCAATTAGAAGATATTTTATTTTCTGATGAGAGCACATTTACACTTCACGGCCATGTTAATCGTCAAAATTGCCGCTATTGGTCTAATGAGAATCCTCACTGGATGAGAGAGAAACATACGCAATATCCTGAAAAAGTTAATGTTTGGGCAGGAATTGTTGGAAATCACATCGTTCATTGATGGTAACTTGAATGGAGATAAATATTTAGAACTGCTCCAAAATAATGTCGTGCCAACTTTCGCAAACTTATATCCTAATCCAGCAAACCCACAAGTTCCTGCCAATACAGTATGGTTTCGGCAAGATGGAGCACCGCCCCATTTCCAAATCAATGTCCGGCAGTACCTGAACCAAATTCTTCCAAATCGGTGGATAGGGAGGCGCGGATCGATAGAATGGCCAGCACGATCTCCTGATCTGACGCCATTAGACTACTTTTCGTGGGGATATGTCGAAAGTCTTGTATACAAAACTAAACCCCTCAACTTAGATGACTTAAAAAGACGAATCACGCTTGCGATTAGATCAGTCACGCCTGAGATGTTGAGTAATGTTAGAAGACATTTCTATACCAGATTAGCATGTTGCCAAGACGTTCGCGGCGAGCATTTTGAACATTTACTACATTGACATTAATGTTTTTTGTTTTTTTACATTATTAAGAAATAATCAGTATTACTTATTAGGTTTTTAGTGTAATGTAGCGAATTTGTGAAATAAAATAATTTTCTTTTTTAATGTTAATTTTCGTAATAAATCTGAAAACACTTAATATTTCCGAAACAGTTGAAGATAGGTATGGGACATTGTACATGAATTATGTCTAGAATTTTCCGAAGAACCCAAAAAATAAATAGTATGCAGAGGTTTCCATTTAAAATAAGAGAGTTGATATTGGCCACTGTCACATGACACACCCTGTATAATTTTTTTTTAATGCGCATATAAAAATACAAATCGACGCGTCCAAGCGTTTTTCCCAATACACCCTCATTTATTTGTTATCGAATTTATTCCATTTGGCTGTTCCACACTGTATACAGTGTTAGTAAAAAGTCCCGGAACGGTCGAATAACTTTGTTATTTGAAAATTATGATTTCTGAAATTTGGTATGGGGGTATAGTTAATATAAATGCATTTTATGCAATAAAGTTTATATTTCAGGAAGATTTTTTTAACAATTTTGAATGCAAAATAAAAAACTACGTTCAGGAAGTATTAAGATGTTTATTTTTATTTACAAGAAAACAGTTAAAAAGTTAAAATAGTATCCTAATACAGAAAAATCAAGATACCTGTCTATTCAGATTGCGATTACAATAATTGTTCAAAATGCTCTCCATTTACAATTTGACAAAAATGTAAACGGTCAGTAAAATTTCTTATTGAATTTTGTATTTGTTCTGGAGTGATGCGATTGGCTTCTTGAACTATTCTCTCTTCCAATTGTTCAAGATTACGGGGACGATTTTTGTACACTTGACATTTCAACTGACCCCAAAAGATAAAATCTACTGGCGAGAGATCTGGCGAACGTGCTGGCCATTCGATTGCTCCTCTACGTCCGATCCAACGTTCCGGAAAAATTTCATTGAAATAATCGCGGACATTATGGGCAAAATGAGGGGGGGGGGAGATCCATCTTGTTGAAACCAAGAATGTGCATTAGGGTGATCACCTATGTTTGTATTTGGAAAGAGGGCCGCAAGCGCTGGAACAACCTCATTTCGCAATAAATTTAAGTAGACGTTGCCAGTTAAATTTCCTCTTATAAAACATGGTCCTATGATGTTGTTTCTAACAAGACCAGCCCAGACGTTCACCTTTTGAGGACGCTGTCTATGGACTTCTTCAATCCAATGCGGATTTTTAATTGACCAGTAGCGACAATTATGTCTGTTCACAGTGCCGTTGAGACAAAACGTTGCCTCATCTGAAAAAATGATGTGATCTAAAACATTAGGCTGCTGCTCGATCAATTCCGTCATTGTTACGCAAAAATGTAGTCTACGATCTGGATCATCTTCAATTAACTCATGGACGGGGCTTTCATTCTTGCTGATTTAAGAATCTTATGAGCAGATCTTTTAGAGATCTCATGAATTTGCCCTAATTCTGTTGTGGACACGTGATGATTTTCTTCCACTGTAAGTAACACATTCAAACTAGTTTCTTCATCTGTTGCTGTTAATGGACGTCCCCTTCTAGGTAAATCCTTCACCTGACGAAAGACTTCAAAGTTTTGAATTGTTCGGCATACCGTACTTTTACTAATGTGACGATCCGGATAAACAGTATTAAACAAAATACGAACCTCTTCAAAAGAACGTTGACGATTACCGTCCCCACGCGCATCATTAATATTTCAATTCGTTCTGATTCATTAAGTTTTACTGCCATTTTCAAATGTGTCAATGTCTAAAATAAGTAAATTTATAGCGATGCAAAAGTTAAAACGCTTTTAAAATTGTCAAATGTGACGGCAAAAAGAATGCAAACACTAAACAACAACTTTTTTCAAAGGTACCTTGTTTTTTTCTGTATTAGGACACTTTTTTAATTTTTTAACTGTTTTCTTGTGAATAAAAATAAACATCTTAATACTTCCTGAACGTAGTTTTTTATTTTGCATTCAAAATTGTTAAAAAAATCTTCCTGAAATATAAACTTTATTGCATAAAATGCATTCATATTAAGTATACCTACCCCCATACCAAATTTCAGAAATCATAATTTTCAAATAACAAAGTTATTCGACCGTTCCGGGACTTTTTACTAACGCTGTATATGTTTACCATAACCATCGCTATACAGTGTGTCCGTAAAGTATGGAATAAATTCATTTCTTCCGAAACGAACAATTTTAACGAAATTTCCCGAAACAGGCCGATTTTTGATTTTAATTTGGTTTAATTTAGCGTTATAATTAAATATTTAGAGCGAACCATATGTGAGAAATGACGTCATCGACAATTTTTTTTAATGTAACACCCTGTATATTGTTCGAGTTTTAGAATATACGGACCACCCTGAATCCAAAAAGATATCATACATCTCGTTTAGCTTTATAATAGCGCTATTGAAATCACAACATAACATCTTTTTACAATTTCAATAAACTGTTTCTTTGTTGTCACATTTTTTGACATTCCTTTTGCACTTAACCGTTTAATGTTGTGTGCATTTATTTATAAAACAAGTAGGCGATTAGTTTTTGTGAAATGTCACTATTTTTACTAATGTCAAATAAAGTATGGAATAAATTCGATATTTTCTAAAGCAAAAAGGTAGATACTTGGGGCCTAGCGGACAGAATTTGAAAGATACGACTAATTTTATTTATCAATTTTATTGATAGCTATTGATAACAGATACATGGCTTTATGTTAAATGTTCGATCTGTAGCCGTTGCTGTATTTGACAGTAACCTAAACGATGAATAAATTCTTGTTGAACCTTGTTTATGGTTTCCTGAGAAATATTATTTATTTCTGTTAGAATTCGCTCTTGTAATTCTTCAATATGTGCTGGTTTCGTTCTATAAACAACATTCTTCAGATGACCCCACATAAAAAAATCCAAAGGATTAAGGTCTGGCGACCTCGCTCGCCATTCAATATGTCCACGTCTACCAATCCACCTGTTTAGAAAAATTTCGTCTAGGTACCTTCGAACATCTACAGCATAATGCGGAGGCGCACCATCCTGTTGAAACCATAAAGTTTTGTCAAAACTTCCAGGATTAATTCTACTGGCGAATAAATTAATTAAAGTAGGTACAAGAAAGCCCCTTAAAAACCCAAGATATGTTGGCCCGTCTAAATTACCTTCGAAAAAGTAGGGTCCAATGATTCTATTTCTTACAATACCAGCCCATACATTTATCTTTTGCGGGTATTGAGTATGATGCTCACGCATCCATTTGGCATTTCCTTTTGCCCAGTACCTACAATTCTGACGATTGACTTCGCCATTTAATGTGAAAATGGCTTCATCAGAGAAAATAATGTTTGATACCAAGAAAGGGTCTCGATGGTAGTTATCCATCATTGCTTCACAAAATTCTATTCTTCTATCTGGATCATCATCGTTTAATTCCTGTACAAGTTTTATTTTAAAGAGATGCCATTTTTCTAGTTTTAATAATTTGTGTAGGTACCATTGTTTTGCTAACATCAAGATCGCGATTAATCTTACGAACAGAAGTATGCGGATCTTCTTCAACGGCAAGTAGAACATCTAATTTTCTATCAAAATTTACAGAGGGGCGACCTGATTTGCGTGTACTTTCAACCGTACCAGTTTTCCGAAATTTCTTTTCAACCTTACTTACTGTTGATTGCGTTATAGGTCTTTCTGGGTATTTGTCGTTAAATAAATTACGCACTTCCATCTGAGTTCGCGATCTGTCTCCATGCCCAATCATCATCAGTATTTCATTTTTTTGCTGTACACTTAATTTCATTTTCACTTTAAATTAATTCCAAGCAATAATACAACATTCACGAATTACTACAATTCTTGTACTACTTAACTGTTAACCCTTTCGGTGCGGGAGACGGAAATATCCGCAAATTCAAATGATGTCGCATACGCGGCCGACGGTTTTTTTCAATCAAGGAAACCGTGCATTTCTACCGGGAGACAAGCGTTCCCGCTCATTATATTTCAACATTGCGCAGCACTGTAACTAACCTAACACGATTTTTCGTGATTGCCATAAGTAGTACCATATAACAACATATAAAGTTTCGATCTCGGTGAAGTCGCGTGAGTGTCTGCTACGTAGATATCTAAGTTCAATTTGAAAAAAAAATGGCGAAGAGAGGACTAACAGATCAAGAGTTAGAGATTTTACTAAACGAATCTGACGAAGACGGTTTACATTTTGATGCGGAATCTGATGAGGAAAGTGACATTTTCGAAGACGATGAGAATGCTAGCATATTTACTGATGAAAACGAACATCTCGTTGCAGGTAATTTTTCTTTTCTAAAAAATAAATCGAAACAAATATCTTTTTGCACAGAAAATTCTAACCAACCTGAAAATTTTGTTTGGAAATATATGGATGAAGATTACCAACCTGAAATTTATAATTTTGATCCAGCTAACAGTGGGATAAAAGTGAACCTATCAGAAAATCTGGGTGTTCTTGCGTACTTTCAACTTTTTTTCACGGAAAATCTGGTTGAACAAATTATTGAACAGACCAATTTGTTTCACAACCAAACTCACGATAATCAGCTACGTTCCCATCAAAAAAGTGGTCCGATGTTACTTTGAACGAAATGTATCTTTTCATTGCTTTGACTATAAATATGGCTCAAGTAAAAAAACTTAAGTTGCTAGACTACTAGAGCACGGATAAAGCTTTAGTTACCCCCTTTTTTAGACAAATTCTCAGCAGAGATCGATATATTTCAATTTTGGGATCTCTTCATTTTTGCGATAATGAAATGGTAAACAAGAATGATAAATTATATAAGATAAAACCAATAATAGACTACTTGAAAGATGCCTTCAAAAAGGTTTACTATCCTTTCGAAAATTTGTGTATCGATGAAAGCTTGCTACTTTTCAAAGGCCGATTATGTTTCAAGCAGTTTATACCATCAAAACGTCATCGGTTTGGTATCAAATTTTTTGTATTATGCGATTCTGAGAGTGGATACATCTTAGATTTTATAATATATTGTGGAAAACGTACAGAGTTAAATAGCAACGATAATTCTGTTGGTGTGTCCGGAAACGTCGTTCTTACATTGATGAGAGACTATCTTGATAAAAACCATACCCTCTACACAGATAATTGGTACACGAGTCCCATTCTTTATCAATTACTCCACACCCGCAATACAAATGCATGCGGCACGGTTAGAACAAACCGTAAATTGATGCCAAAATTTGAGAGGAAGTTAGAAAAAGGAGAAACTGAATCTTTTTCTTCAAAAAACGGTTTATCACTTAGATGGCATGATAAAAGAGATGTAATAATGCTAACAACGCGTCATACAGCACAAATGGGTGCTTCTGGAAAGATTGACCACGCTACCAATGAAATGATTATGAAACCGCAGTGTATTTTAGACTACAATCAAAATATGGGCGCTGTAGACAAAACCGATATGCGACAGAGCTCGATTGCATCTGTGCGAAAAAGTGTGAAATGGTATAAGAAGGTTTTTTTCAGATTGTTGGACTATTGTCTTCTAAATTCACATGTTTTGTACAAAGTCAAAACAGGAGAGAACATTAGCTTAGCACAGTTTCAATTGATGCTTATCAAACAGATAGTGGAGAAATATTTCCAACAAGCTCCCAGAACATCTAATAAAAGGGGATTCGAAGGAGATAATCCAATCAGGTTGGTAGCAAGGCATTTTCCGTCACGATTAGCGAAGAAACAAACTGGAAAACAAATGTCACAACGTTGTGTAGTATGTTCCAAAAATAAGAAAAGAAAAGAAACTTCGTATTGCTGCACTGAATGTGATGTGGCGCTATGTGTTGTCGATTGCTTCGAAAGGTATCACACTCTAAAAAAGTATTAGTTTTTATTTTTTGCTTGATTTTTTTTCAGTTTTAATTATTTCAATTATAATTAGTTAAAGAATAATTTTATACTTTTATACTACTACTTTTATACTACTTTTACAAAAATAAATTATTTCATTTCATTGTATTACCATGTATTGCTAAACTTCAAAATAAAACTTGTTTATAATTATAATCTATTTATATTTAATTAGAATAACATTAATGTTAATGGAAATTTTGCCCTTGACAGCGGGATACAAAATATCCCGCTTAAAAATTTTGTGCACTTATTTGCGGGAAGCGGACGAATTGGCAAAAAGAAAATGTCTGGTACGCGGGAGACGGCCGTTACCTAAGCACGAAAGTTTCTCCGTTTATACAGTACTACATGTAAAATTAAGCCCCGCAGCGAAAGGGTTAATACTGTAAAAATAGTGACATTTCACAAAAACTAATCGCCTACTTGTTTTATAAATAAATGCACCCAACATTAAACGGTTAAGTGCAAAAGGAATGTCAAAAAATGTGACAACAAAGAAACAGTCTATTGAAATTTTAAATAGATGTTTCTCTGATTTCAATAGCGCTATTATAAAGCTAAACGACATGTATGATATCTTTTTGGATTCAGGGTGGTCCGTATATTCTAAAACTCGAACAATATACAGGGTGTTCCATTAAAAAAAATTGTCGATGACGTCATTTCTCACATATGGTTCGCTCTATATATTAGGAGAATTAGGGCAAATTCATGAGATCTCTAAAAGATCTGCTCATAAGATTCTTAAATCAGCAAGAATGAAAGCCCCGTCCATGAGTTAATTGAAGATGATCCAGATCGTAGACTACATTTTTGCGTAACAATGACGGAATTGATCGAGCAGCAGCCTAATGTTTTAGATCACATCATTTTTTCAGATGAGGCAACGTTTTGTCTCAACGGCACTGTGAACAGACATAATTGTCGCTACTGGTCAATTAAAAATCCGCATTGGATTGAAGAAGTCCATACACAGCGTCCTCAAAAGGTGAACGTCTGGGCTGGTCTTGTTGGAAACAACATCATAGGACCATTTTTTATAAGAGAAAATTTAACTGGCAACGTCTACTTAAATTTATTGCGAAATGAAGTTGTTCCAGCACTTGCGGCCCTCTTTCCAAATGCAAACATAGGTGATCACCCTAATGCACATTTTTGGTTTCAACAAGATGGAGCTCCCCACCCCCATTTTGCCCATAATGTCCGCGATTATTTGAATGAAATTTTTCCGGAACGTTGGATCGGACGTAGAGGAGCAATCGAATGGCCAGCACGTTCGCCAGATCTCTCGCCATTAGATTTTATCTTTTGGGTCAGTTGAAATGTCAAGTGTACAAAAATCGTCCCCATAATCTTGAACAATTGGAAGAGAGAATAGTTCAAGAAGCCAATCGCATCACTCCAGAACAAATACAAAATTCAATAAGAAATTTTACTGACCGTTTACATTTTTGTCAAATTGTAAATGGAGAGCATTTTGAACAATTATTGTAATCACAACCTGAATAGACAGGTATCTTGATTTTTCTGAATTAGGACCCTTTTTTAATTTTTTAACTGTTTTCTTGTGAATAAAAAAAAACATCTTAATACTTCCTGAACGTAGTTTTTTATTTTGCATTCAAAAGTGTTAAAAAAATCTGGGCGTTCCGTTAAAAAAAAAAAAGTTAGACGTATTGCCGATTAAACCGGAAGTGAATAAAATATAAACTGTATTGCATAAAATGCATTTATATTAACTAGATATACCCCCATACCAAATTTCAAAAATCATAATTTTCAAATAACAAAGTTATTCGACCGTTCCGGGACTTTTTACTAACGCTGTATATGTATACAATAACCATCGCTATATAATTCTAGAAATAATAATTATACTTAAACACCTTCTCCTACCATTGTACATACATACACATTACATATTATATTAAATTCCTCTTTAAATAAGAATTCCGGGCTAATATAAATATTTCTGTTAAAGACCGTAACTATCCGCATACATATTCCGGACTTAATCTATGTTATTTCTACATGGATAGAAAGCTCGTCGATTTAGCTTAATGCGCTGTCTAGTGTAGTAACTGCTTAACGCATTCCGGACATAATGAACAAATCAGGGTACATTATCAAGATCGAGTTAGATGATTTAGTATTTATTTTAAATGCTCGGTATGTTTATTACCGCAACATGTAACTCTGACAATTCTGCTTATAAATATGGTAAAAAAAAAATCCAGACTGTAAAGAAATCATGCACCTTTCAGCTGAAAAAAAAAATAAAATAAAAAGAAATCTGTAACATCTACAGTTATGTATGATCCTTTCACATCATCGGATACCTACCAAGCCGAATATGCAATTACCTCGGCCGTTTTGGATATCTGATAGACGCTCGGTGTAGAAACTACGAAACCAGTAATTTGTAATTTCCACGAAAAAATATAGATCCCTCGTTTCGCTGTGCACGTACGGAAATCTGACGTTTAAGATCTGTATATATAATGATATATTATGGTTGAATCGGGTGCCTACTTCGTACGTTATGCCTTAATCTGTTCTGTAGAATTGATTAATTCAGTTATTAACATTTATGTTTTAATTTCAGGTGAAAGAAGTCCACGGGTTCCATCTGGTGTAAGTACTTGCACATATTTATGTATGTATATATTTAAAATTTTATTTTTAAGTTTGTCTAAGGAAAAAAATACACGATACTCCGAAATAATTAATTGGGCTGATTTAATGATCTAGTCTACTAAGTTATATTATAACAACACCTCCAAATCCTACGAGTTCCCTCCTCGATTTTTCTTTTATGGCTTTAATCGATTCGAAACGTGTTCCTCGAAGTGACAATTTGAGTTTAGGAAAGAGGAAAAACTCACATGAAGCCATATCTAGTGAATACGGTGCTTGTTCGATCAAGTTAGTTGAGGTTATGATCAAAAATATTTTCAGAATGGTAGCTTTGTGAGATGGTGCATAATCGTGGTACAGCATCCACGATTTGTCTCTCCACAAATCCGGCCTAATAATGATAATACTCATAATGTTTAGCTATAAATACAGTTATATTTATACTACTAACGCATGGCAGTCCACATCCCAACAGAGACGTTTCCAAAATCCATACAACAATAACAAAACTCAAAAGTTTAAATCTCACCAATCAAATTGAATACCCGTGTACGAAAATGAACAAGTGTCATACTATTTATATCGCGCTTCCAGTGATTGCATGTTTAATATCTTTAAGCGTGTCTCATATGGATAACTTTCCATATGATTGACACATCTTTTAATCGTGAGAGCAGTGAATCTGCGCTGAATAGATTCAATGCGATTGATATGTATTTTATAGTATGGAGACCAAACTACACTGCAATACTCCAGATGCGATCTAACGTAAGCATTATACAATAGTACAAAAACTCGTATAGAAGTAAAATACTGAGTGTGTCTAAAGATAAACCCGAGTAATTTATTGCATTTACTGATGACACCATCAACATGGAGTCTAAAATTCATCTGCTCATCCAGAATTACACCCAGGTCTCTTATTTTGTTGACACGCCGTAGATTGATATTGGTTAGTTTGTACGATGTCCTGATGAGATTGACATTATGGACTGAAAGTAATGCGCAAATAAGTTTGAAATTTCTTGCGAGTCAGAAGCTGTTGTTAAGTTGAAATTCATTGTTTGTGGAATATTGGAAGATCCTTTTTACTATTTATATACGCCCAAAATTGTTTGCTATTATTAATAATATTGGTCTCCATGTTATTCATATATCTTTCGAAACAAATTTTAAGTTCAGTCTTAACTTCCTTTCTATATATGGAAAAGTAATTGTAGTCAGCTGAATTTTTAAACTTTTTATATTTTATATGGAATTTCTTTTGTAATTTAATGTAGTGTACAAGATCATTAGAATACCAATGGGGATATCCTTTACTCGATCTACAAGGTGGAACAAATTTCTGTATGATTCGATACAGCTCATTGTAAAATAAATCAACAGCGCCATCAAGATTACTGCCTTCAAACAATGTGGACCAATCGCAATTATTTATAGTGTCATTAATCCCTACATAATTGCCCTTACGAAATTGATACTTTGGTATAGTAACTTTACTTGCCCTTCTCAACAGAGAAAAATCAGGTGTGAGCAGTAAAGGTGGGTGATAATTATCAATCCGTGATAATGGTGCATTAAACATTGATTTGACATCTATAGCAACGGAAGAGAAAGCCAAATCCAAAAGTTTACCGTTAACGTTCGAGATAAAGTTATATTGTGCCAAATTCATCAATGCTATGGAGTCCATAAGAGACTCCGCCTTGGTACCGATAATCCGTATAGGATGTACAGCTTTCTCCCCTCAAGCACGGTCCAATCGATAGACGGACAGTTATAATCACCTAGTAGTAGGAACAAATCATTATCACCCGATTCATCACTGACTCAAAATGGTCAGTATAGGTATCAAATGTGATAGCAGGGGGCAAATATAAGGTACATAAATTTAATTTCCTGATAATCCCATTGCATAAAATATCTAATTGAATCCATATATCCTCAGCACTACTTTGGAACGAATTAAGGTATTTAGACGGAAAAAATTTTTACTGCAACCAACACACCACCCTCCATAACATGATTAGCATCACCACCCATTCTATTCATAATCGTGGTACAGCATCCACGGTTTGTCTCTCCACAAATCCGGCCTCTTTTGACGAATACTCCCTCGCAACCGCTTCATAATGCCTAAGTAGTATTCCTTATTCACTGTTTGACCTTGCGGAAGGAATTCAAAGTGCACCAACACCACGATAATCGAAGAAAACTGTGAGCACGACCTTTATTTTTTGATCGACTTGTCTTGGTAGATCCATGTCTCATCACCAGTTATGATGCGTTGCATGAATGTAGAGTCATTGGTGACTCGAGAAAGCATGTCCTCAGCAACCTAATTTCGATGTTGTTTTTGCAAAAAGATTCAGCTATTTTGGATCAAATCTTGATCTCAAAAATATCGACCAAAATCGTACGAACTGATTCGTGTGCAATGTTCAGCTCTTATGCTAGCTATAATGACGATTTTCAAGCACCAATTCCTTAACTTTAGCGATGTTTGCCTTAGTCACAGTCGTTCTTGGAGCGCTCGAACTAGGCGAATAATTAACGTCTTGGGGAGCACTTTTGAATGCTTTGCACTTGTGTTTTCGATAGAACTGAGTCGTCATAGGTTTGATCCAACATTTTTTTTTTTTATTGCAAATCCTTTGCTCAACAAAATTATTCATTATAACAATCGAACAACGCACTTGAGGTGAACCAACACAATCAGCGGCTGTACACAAACTAATTATAGACATAACCTCAAACTTGGCTTCATTGTGTCTTACAGTGGTGCCTACTTAGTGGCAGAAAAAAGTTTGGCAATAAACTTACGCCGGAATTTTAAATGAGAAATTCCGAGTAGACATTTGACAGAATGTAAACTGCTCTAAGTCTTGATTAATAGACGTTTTTTTACTCACCATTTCACCAAGGGTTTGAGGTTACCACTAGTATAAAGTTTTGACCACTCTTTGATGATCACTTTTCATTTTGGCAGATAAATCCTTGTTCAACCTCCGACGCATTATAATGAAATTCATTTCAAGGCAGTGTCAATGCGTTTCTCCACAACATAATCGTGTTCGATCACTTAACACTAGTTTTTCCTCCAAGGTAAAAGTTCTACTAAAAGGAGTTCATTTTGGAAACTAACAGGAGCCCTTAAACATAACACAAACTTCATGGTCTCAATGGCTCAAGCGCGACTCTAAATGGTTTGCTCTCTCTCTCTCTCTCTAAAAGACAACAGGAAATGCCCTTTGGAGACTACCAAATCCAATCATCGATTATGTCGTCCACATTATCAACGTTATTCTATATCCTGAATACTTCCTCCAAAGTCTAGAAGCACTCGCACATGATCGACATACCGAAGAGGGAAAAGAATCCTGCTCTCCCATAGAATTACCACCCCATCGCTCTGATCTTTTGTTTATCTAAAGTCGCCCAAGCAGCCATGCCATGCAGACTGAAAGATTAATTATTTGATGGGTGCGATTTCTCCCCATGTAGAAATAGCGTTCGCTATGGTTTTTGCGGGCTTTAACCAGGATCATCTTCTCTTACATCTCCGATCGGACTGTGAGGGGTGCCTCCTCGCCTCTGAGATATTTTTTGAAAGCGTAATTGGTCATATGCCGCCGGAAACCAGGCCCTCTTGCCTTTAGTAAGTAGCTAGAGGAAAATTTCGTAGAGGTTTGAAATCCTCGGCGCACTAGTTGTATGTATCGCAGTAGAAGATGGGGATCGAGATGAAGGATTTCAGATTACCCTGGAGTGATTCTACCTTTTACCTTGGAGTCCTACTAGATCCTTGTTTGGCTTTGAAACAGCATATCGATAGGACTATTTAAAAGTTTCATGCCGTCAGGTCTTTCCTTCTTTTGCTCCTCTGTGTAAAGAGTAATGTGTTCTTGAAATTCAAACTTTTCTTGTATCTCTCCTTACTACGTAAAGCGAGCTCTTGTGATTTAGCTTGGACAAGACTCATCTTAATAAGCTGCAAGTCCTACAAAACCAGGAATGTGTACAGCTTCGTGCAGATTTTGGGGAAACACCTCATTACCTTGGCCAACAACTTTGGCCTTCATCTTTAAATCCATTGGTCTCGAGGACCTCACGCAGCTTGATCCTGACAAACCACCGCCTAGAATGAAAACCAGAAGAGTACTGGGCATTAATTTTTTTTTCATATCATGAAACGCACTTTCGGGTGATCCCTGTTGAGTCGATAAAAATCCAAACGAAGTAACCACTACCATAAAGAAGAAAAAAATGTTATCGCTAGGATTCCTCTTTTGAGTTGAGGCTCACCGGATGCCCATTTAGTACGGCTTTCGATGACCACTTTGTAGGGTTGGTCGAAGTTGTATTGCATAGGGATCTTGTCCTTTGCAATGTAAATCAGGTAGTTAGTGTTGGGATCTTCAAGGATTTTAAGATGTCTTCTAATATCCCCAAATTTGAATTCTTTAAGTCTGTCCAGAGATAGGGCACCTGTTTTTGGATGTGAGTCTTTGGATTTGTTGAAGCTGTTGTTGTACAGTTTTCTGTGTTGTTTTTAGCCACCATATCAAAGTAGCATAGGTGATCATGGGTCTTATCGAAAATATTGAAAACTAAAATAAATAAATATTATCTTGTTTGTTGTTTCAGTCGGCTAAATAATTACGTGATTTTATTTTTATGCCCGATAAGGAACTATCCATTCCGCAAAGGCAAAAAAAGAAACAGTATATATTTAGTAGATGTAATGGTATTAAATAAAAGTTATCGAGCAAAGTAAATGTATGCTGAAAATAATGACCACACGATACGATTTTTATGTCCAATTAGAGATGAAGACATCCGATTTTTATAACAGCAATAAAAACATTTATGGCCTTTATCTTATTATTAATCCATACTGGACTAGGTAGATTTTTTTTTTGGTTGATTTCCAACGAACACGGAAGAAACCATAAATGTTTCTCCAAATTTCATTTAAAAATCATGTTTACATATATATAAACTTCTATTATAGATAGCCTGTATATACATTTACGATTTTTACTCAGTTCCCTCGACCATAAACCGACACGTAATTTAAAGAATTCCACCGCCGTAAATGGAAAGGGGAATTCACAATTACACTATCAATAACACAACGTCTAACATATCTTAATAATAGTCGCGAAGCGTTGACTCTTGCACCTCGTTTGTGAATGTAACAAAGGTGACGATGGTACTCACGAACTCCAAAGCAATGCTTAATATTTCCTTATCTTTCGAATCATCTACTTTGTTAAATTTATTAAGACGCGTCATGTGTTTCCTTTTGTACCTACTTCTAAAGCAAAGTTAACATTGTAAATAAAGGAATTGTTGCGTCGAAAAAAGAAATATTTTGTGTTTGGTGACGAAGGCAATCCGTTAGGACACATTGAAACGTGCTCATTTTATTTATGTGACGTTTGGTCCACAATCCACAGAGATCCAAAGGCATCACACTAAATGTAAACAAGGAAGTTATCAGTGATCCAAAACTAGTAGCCGAATGATTCAATAAGCATTATATAATGATCTTACGGACAGTATTTCACTATTGGATCAAGTACCTGTTACCTGTATGACATGTAATTGTATGTACATTAATTCATTGATAGTAGATCAAGTGTTTTTATGTTATGGACAAACAATCGAATAGTGTAGTTTTTATATTACAAGAGTTGTCATTATAATTTGATTTTTGTAATAAGTATTTATTTCTAAATACATCAATATTTACATATACATATACTACTTCATTATTATTGATCAAGATCAGAGAATATCAACAAATGGTAGCAGAGCGTAGTTAAATTGAAGTAGTGATATAAAATACAGCAACGAAGAGTTTTTAGATAGGATGAGTGAAGACAATATACAATGTCCCGTTGAACAACTAAATGACAACAATTATTTCCTTTGGTCTGCAAGAATAGAATGTGAACTACGAGGAAGATGTTTATGGAAGGACATAATGGATAAAGATGAACCGCCAAAAGGAAAAATAGGAGAAGAAGATTTTAATAAAAAGGATGCCGCATGGAACAAATGGGATGATAGAAATGCAGCTGCATTAAGATTGTTAATAAATACGATGAGTGCATCACAAGTATTAAAATACTGTCACATAAAAAATGCAAAACAGTTATGGGAAATGATTAAAAATAATATGGCAGGCAAAACTAAGGAAATTCAAATGAAATATATGACAGAATTGACAAGGTTAAACATGGTGGAAAATGAGACAGTAGATGAATATTTAAACCGCGTAGAAGAATTAAATGCAAAATGTTCGCAAGTGGGAAAGGTGATATCCAATGATGAATTATTACATTTTGCTATGTTAGGAGTTCGATCAGAATTTATTTTAACCACGAGAATTTTAGAATGTGATACTAACATAACATTAATTAAATTAAGAGACTATATGAAGAGAGATAAAGAGAGATTGCGGAATGAGAAGAAAAAAGATAGTACAGCAAATAATGAGAATGTGTATTATTCAAAAGGAAAATACCATAAGAAGGCATCAGGAGAATTTACTAATTTAAATAAAAAATGTTTTAATTGTAATCGTAATGGACACACGGCAAAAAACTGTCATTTTAAAATCAAATGTCATAATTGTCAAGCATTTGGTCATATAGCAGTAAATTGTAAAAAAAACAAGAATTATAGATACAATGATAGAAATAAGCCCACGAAAGATAGAAGGGAATCAACTTCAATGGGTTTCAACATAAATAGTGGAAGTGAAAATTTATTAGAGCATAACAGTTGTAAATGGCTATTGGATTCTGGAGCTACAAGTCATATGGCAATTAATAGAAGTCATTTTGTCAATTATGAGCAATGTAATATTGATATAGGATTAGCTGAGAAAGGTAAACAAATAGAAGCACATGGTATTGGGCAAATAGTATTAGATGATTCAGAAGATGTCGAACAAGTAAGGTTGATGAAAGTATTACATGTAGAAAAATTGGGTTGCAATTTATTAAGCGTGCCAAAGATAGTTGATCATGGACATAAAGTAATATTTACGAGAAATAAAGCAGAAATTCGCAGACAAGACAACAGCTTATTAATGTTAGCAAGAAGAGAAGGAGATAAATTTGTTTTGCAAGGTAATGTACAGCAAAACGATATTTTACAAGTAGAAGAACTTAGTGGCTTATGGCATAAAAGATTAGGTCATGTAAGTTATGAGACAATAATTGAGATGCAACGTAAAAAATTAGTTGATGGTTTAAATATGAAGAATGTAACCAAAATGGACTGTGATTCGTGTGTAAAAGGTAAAATGACCAAATTACCATATGAAACTGTTACGGATAATCAAAGCTACAATATAATGGATTTATGGCATACAGATTTAATTGGGCCTATCAAACCTCAATCCAAAGGTGGAGCTTCATATGATTTAACAGTAATAGATGACTTTAGTCGTCGCATATTTGTCAGACTTTTAAAAACTAAGGATCAAACAAAGAAGGAATTGATTAATTTAATAACTTACGAAGAACGTCAAACAAATAGAAAGCTAAAGAAGATAAGATCACATAATGGAGGAGAATTCTTAGAAAAAGAATTAGACAATTACTTTATTGAGAATGGAATCGATCATCAATTAACTACCGCATATTCACCAGCAAGTAATGGTGTAGCTGAAAGATATAACCGAACACTAATTGAGACTGTAAGAAGTCTGCTAGACCAATCAAGATTACCAATGGATTTTTGGGATGAATGTATACGAGCAGCAGCATACATTCGAAATTTATGTAAATCTAGTAAACATAATCAAATTCCAATGGAGGTATGGACTCAGAGAAAACAATCTGTGAAGAAATTAAAAGTATTTGGTTGTAAAACACATGTATTAATACAAAATGGCAAACGAAGTAAGTTACAACCAAAAACAGAAGTAGGAATATTTGTAGGATATGCGAAACATGGATATAGAATTTATTATCCTAAACTAAATGCAGTTAAACGAGTCAAACATGTAAAGTTCATTGAAAATGAACTGGGAGCGGAGTTATTAAACGAGAAAAATAAGACGAATACAACTATTTTATTATCCTATGGAGATGATTTTGTTGATTCTTCGTCTCAAAATAAAATATGTACAGGTTCAAAAGATAATCAGGAGGAGGAACAAGATCCACCTAGATTAAATACTGAATACAATGAGAATAATGAATATGATGGATTAAATCGTAACGATGCAGTAGTGAACACATCAAAAACAAAGGACTTCAGCAGATTACAGATTAGCAGAATACGGAATGAAAAAAATCCAGAAATTAGAAGATCAGAGAGAATTAAAGAAAAACAAAATAAAATGCAAACTCAAGATTCATTGAAATCTGAAGCAATATTAACACCTCAAACTTATGATGAAGCAATAAAAAGTCCTCAGCGTGACCAATGGATAGAAGCAATGAACGAAGAAATATCTTGCATGAAAAGACATAATGTGTGGAAAGTCACAAAGTTACCGACAGGTGAGAGAAAAATGAAAAGCAAATGGATTTTTAGAATTAAACGAAATGCTGATGGAAGTATTAATAAATACAAAGCACGTTTCGTAGTTGCAGGTTATAATCAACGCCCAGGAATAGATTATAATGAAACATTTTCACCTGTAATGAGAGCAGAAACATGGCGAGCATTGATACATGTGGCAGCAAAGAAAAAAGTTCTGATAAAGCATCATGATGTTAAAGCAGCATATCTACATGGACAGCTAGATGAAGTCATATACATGCAACAACCACCAGGATACGAAGAAGGAGAAATAGAAGATGTATGTATTCTAAATAAGAGCATTTATGGTTTGAAGCAGGCAGGAAGATGTTGGAATAAGAAATTGCATGAAGTATTCATCAAATGTGGACTACAACAATCAAAATTAGACCCATGTTTGTATTATTTTATAAATGGCAATGATTATATGTATATTGGAATGTATGTTGACGACGCCATAACAATTACATCTAATGATAAAATAGAAGAAGAGGTAGTTAAAAAAATACAAGAAGAAGTGGAATGGATAACAATAGGGGAGTTAAATTATGCATTTGGCATACAAGTGGAGCAGAAGATAGGAGAAATTAAGCTACATCAACGAAAATATATCAATGAAATATTAGAGAAGTACAATATGACAGAATGTAATGCAGTGAAGTCACCTTTAGATACAAATCAAAAGTTAGATATCTATGAAGAAAGTGAAGAATTTGATTCCGTTAAATACCAAGAGTTGGTGGGAAAATTAATGTATCTAGCAACTAATTCCAGACCAGATATAAGTTATGCTTTGAGCGCTCTTTCACAGTACAACACCAAGCCAACAATTATGCATTACAATGCATTGTAGAGAGTGTTAAGATACTTGAAGGGTACCAAAGATATTTGCTTAATATACCACAATAAAGACGAAAATCTTCATTGTTACACTGATGCATCTTGGGATAAAACGAAAGACGCAAAATCTTTTTCAGGGTATATGATAAGAAGAGAAAATTCCCTAATTCACTGGAAAAGCAAGAAACAAGAAACTGTAGCTATGTCAACAACAGAAAGTGAATTAATTGCATTAACTGATGGAGTAAAAGAATTGATATGGGTGAATGAATTGCTAGAAGAATTTAATGAAAAGGAGAGTAATATATCTATCTACAGTGTACTGCGATAGTTTGAATGTAGTCAATATAATTCAAAGTGGAAATCAAAAGCTAAGAACAAAATATTTAAATCGCCGTTGTTATTATGTTAAAGAAATAATTCAAAAAAATAACTTACAAGTTGAACACGTTCCAGGAGAAGAAATGAAGGCTGATTTTTTGACGAAAGCTTTACCAGGTTCAACGTTACATAATATTGTGATTGATATACTACCATCAACGAATTAATGTCCATTGGGGGAATGTTACCTGTATGACATGTAATTGTATGTACATTAATTCATTGATAGTAGATCAAGTGTTTTTATGTTATGGACAAACAATCGAATAGTGTAGTTTTTATATTACAAGAGTTGTCATTATAATTTGATTTTTGTAATAAGTATTTATTTCTAAATACATCAATATTTACATATACATATACTACTTCATTATTATTGATCAAGATCAGAGAATATCAACAGTATCCACTTCTCCAATGTGCATTTCCCAGCCTATTACAGCGTCATTCTTTTTCCACTCAGTTTGTGGAACTGAAATTGTACATACCGTGAATCAATTAACGAATATGTATTCTTACGGAAATAACGAAGTAAGTATAAATATACTGAAACAATGTATAACTGAAATTGCTTGCCCACTGATGCAAATTATTAATAACTCTGTAGCTCAGGGAAGATTTCCTGAAATATTAAAAATCTCAAAAATCAAACTCTTTGCTTAAAAGCGGTTCGAAGCAGTCAATATCAAACTATAGACCAATATTTAAGAAAGTAATGGCGTTGAGAATAATACAGTTTTTGGAAAGAAATGCTATACTCAATAAGAATCAATTTGGATTTCACAAAGGTCTTAATACTTCCACCGCTATAATGTCCTTTTTGAAACATCTGTATGACGATATTGATAAAGTTGAAACATGCATAGCCATGTTTTTAGATTTGAGTAAAGCTTTCGATTTGGTTAGGTAATCATCAGATATTACTGGATAAATTGGATTCTTAGGGGATAAGAGGTAATGTGTTTAAATGGTTCGGGAGCTATCGTGAGGGAAGAACACACTATGTTGACGTAAATAATGTTTGCTCTGGTGAGCTGTTTATGAAAAGAGGCGTACCACAAGGCAGTGTTCTAGGCCCTCTACTATGTACAGGGTTCGGCAAAATAACCTCCCACATTTTAATCGTTAATAAAAACGCCATTGTAAATGTTATTTAAATTTTTTTTTTTATTAAATGGAAATGTATAGTTTGCCATTGGATTTCATTAAGTTTTGAAAATTACAGACGTCAAGTGGCGACCATTGTTTTCGATACACATTCGAAGGTGATTTTTGAACGTTTCCATTACTCGAGCAGTCATTTCAGGCGATATTCCTGCAATTTCTTGACGTATTGCTGCTTTTAATTCGTCAATGGTACGGGGATGGTGTTCAAAGACCTTCGCTTTCAGGTAGCCCCAAAGGAATAAGTCGCATGGGGCAAGATTGGGTGAACGCGCAGGCCAGCCAACGTCTCCACGTAATGAGATTACGTGTCCTGAAAACATCTCCCTTAAAACATTCATGGACTTTCTGGCCGTATGAGCCGTAGCTCCATCCTGTTGGAATCACACATCCGCATGGTTAAGTTCTCTAAGTCTTGTGTTCAAAAAATTACGTAGCATGTCGATATACCGATCGGCGGTTACGATAACCGTAACGCCTCCCTCTTCAAAAAAATAGGGAGTCCAAACGCCAAATGACCCAACAGCACACCAAACAGTAACGTGTAAGCTGTGATGTGGCCTTTCATAGAACTCCTGGGGATTTTCTCGTGCCGAGTAACGAAAATTTTGCTTGTTCACATAGCGGGATAAATGGAAATGGACTTCGTCCCTGGTTATTAAAAGCCCATTTTGTGGGATGTTTTGAAGAATATCGTCGCAACATACTCTACGATTTTCCCAGTCTCGTTCACTCAGCTCTTGAGCGATCATCATTTTGTATGGGTGGAAGTGTAGGTCTGCGTGTAAAACTCTTCGCAGCGAACGATCTGATAAACGCAAAGCAGTGGGATGTTTAGCAGCTGAACGAGTAGGAGATCGTTTCACAGCTTCTCCAACAGCTGCAACATTTGCAAGTGTCCGAACACTTCTGGGTCTACTCTAAAATTCGAAAGCCAAAGCAGTATTGTTTTGCGATCTGGAACCGGAGCATGTCTACCCCGAAGTGAGTACGAAAAGTTCGTTGCGTTTTAATCACAGATTCATTTTTCAAAAATGATTCGATAATGACAGCACGATGTTCGCCCGTCCAAATCATGACGAAAACTAAAATGGCAAGGCATGTGCTACCAACTGGAAACACTAAGCTCCCCATCGCTTCAGCGGGGCGGGCACAGTGGCAGTGCAAAATGTGGGAGATTATTCTGCCGGACCCTGTATAATATACTGTAATGTTATTTTACATTTTATTCAATGTTTACAATTACATTGTCACGTGACAGATGATCAGCCAGCTGTAGGTAATCTAAAAAGTAAAAAAGCACTAATTTAATTTTATATTCATGAAACTATAACCAACTATCTGATCTGTGTATTTCTTTTAATTCAATTTTATAAAAATAAGTAACATAAACATAATTGCACGCATGCGAAGTATTTGTTTAAAATTCATTCATTCATTTAATCTAATTCAACACTATCAAATGATAGAGGATGCGCAACTCTTCAAGTTGGCATTATCTGTATTTTCTTCGCATATGTACGAGTCGATGTCATGTTTTCTGACGTAGAAGGGGGGTGTTGGTCAGTAGAGGTCTTATTATAAGTCCAGCCAACGACAAGGACAGAAAGATGTTAAATACACCACAATATTATCACTCATATTTTATAAGGTAATTAATTAATTTTACATCATTTATTTTGTAAACAAATATTATAACAACAGCACACAATTAAATTACACTCACACAAGAAGAAAAACCAGCCAGTTAGGGGCATTTTAAGAAGAAAAAGTAGGTGGTAATTAAAATCAACAACTTTTCGATGACCCTGTATAACACAAATATTGACCGGATCTGTAGAAATTAATCCATCAACGACCGTTAATTACCGTTCTTGACAGATGACTATCAGAAGGTAAATTTAGAGACAATTGCAAATCATCCATAAAAAGCAATGCGATAGCAACAAACTTCCACTTCTTACATAGATTGTCGTACAGTTAGCCATGATTTTTATTCGACAACTGACAATTTATAATTTTGTAAATGCTGTCATGGCTAACTAATAAAAATAAAACTAATGCAAATAGTATGTATTGTAGAAGTAATATATTATATTATTATATGTGGCAGTGCGTGCACGTGCCAGTACTCTAAGTAATTTATATTTTTCTAAAGTGAAACTACTATTGTTTAAAACCTTATTTAGTGCAAAATCTGAATTTGAGTTACAGTTATCTTGGTTTGTGTCGTGGAGTTGATGTTTACTTGTGGTAAGAATTTGTAGAGGCATTTTGTTTATACCCTGTTCCTAACCTAACCTTATTGTTTATCTTTTTCTCGCTTAATGCGTATATGTAAGTTGTATTTAGACCTATAATATCGTATACTGTTTGGATTGACTGTAAACTTATTTATTAAATTTGAACATTGTATTGATATTTCCTATTGTATTAGAATCCTTTTCCCACAGTCCGCGACCTTGTTGTGTGTCTATAAGTCAACGGTTATCGGTCCGGCCGTTGTGAAGTGTGTCCACGTCTATTTCCCCTAATATCAATACGTAGAGTATTTATATTGATATATATTTTTTCTCTTGCTCGTTGGTTTTAAATTAATAATGTCGTGTATTAAATGTAAATTGGCTATCAATGAGAAGGCTGAGCAAGTTATCAGGTGTGATGGATGTAATAGAACTATACATATTCTTTGTTCAGAGTTAACCGATGCTGAAATCAAGTGCCTTGCACTTCGTCCAAGTTCTCGACGTAGGATTAAATATTTATGTGTTGACTGTGAACAGGGTGTTCATCAAATCCCTAAGTTGATAACTCTGATAAATGATTTGAAGGAGGAAATCCGACATATGAAAGAGAAATATGCAGAACTCACTATTCGCTCTACTTTATCTACTGGGGCATCATCGAATATTTCGAATGTGATGGCGTCTGAAGAAGTCATCAATGAAGTTTTTGAGAGAAATAAACGTTCACATAATATTATAATTTATAATAGTACAGAGGGAGGTTCATCGAAACAAGATCAAGTGCAGCGTGACGTGCTTTTGGTACAGAAGCTGTTACAAGAAGTGGGAGTGGATGGTGGTCAAATTAAACCTATTCGTCTCGGTAAGTTTGACTCTACAAAAGATCGGTGTTCTCGTCCGATCAAAGTTCGCCTCTCTGCTACGGAAGATGTTTTTAAAGTATTACGCAAATTTAATCAAATTAAAAGTAATAGTCAGTTTTCTGACTTGTCAGTTTCCCCTGATCGTACTCCTAAACAGATAGCTATCTTTAAATCTGTAAAATCGGAATTACTTACTCGTATTGCTGAAGGGGAGTCTAATTTGAAAATAAAATACAGGAATGGCATACCCACCATAGTTCATCTGACTTCGGAAAACTAAATGTATCCAATAGGCCAGTGTCTACTTTTACTATGTTAGAGGGTTGAATTCAAAAACGCATACTTTTCATAACAACATACATTGTTTGTCTGATGCGGGCATAGTACTTATCTCCGAAACTTGGTTGAGTTCATCTGTATTTGACAATGAGCTTTTTAATAATGATTACAATATCATTCGGAGGGATAGGGATTTTGCTACCGTTGGTCGCTCTAAGGGTGGAGGTGTCCTAATTGCTTCCTTGCGTCATATTCCATTTACTACAGTAGACACGAATCATGCTAAAGAACTTGTACCACTTATTGATCTGCTGATCTGTAAATATGTGTTTAATGGTGTTCCTGTATACATTGCTCTTGTTTATATTCCTCCTCTTATATCTTCGGATGATTTGGAACTGTTTACGACTGCAATTGAGGCGATTCTGGTCAACACAAACTTCTTGTTGGTTGGTGACTTTAATCTTCCGAGTCTCTCTGAGGTCAATCATAAATCTTGTACTAAAACTAAAATATTTCATAACTTTATATCTGTACTAGGTGCTAAACAACATAATACAATTTATAATGACCGCAATGGCATGCTCGATTTGGTATTTTCGAATCTTGATTGCAATTTCGAAGTAGTAAGATCAGACAATCCTGTAGTGGATGAAGACCTTTACCATCCTAGTCTTGAAATTAGTTTCTCCGTCATGAATCGCTCATCGCCAGTATGTTTCCCCTCGGCTAATAATTGTAGATATAATTTTCGGAGAGCTAACTTTGTGTCGCTTTATAATCGTTTGCGGGATTATGATTGGTCTTTTTTATCTACTCATACAGATGTTAATAAAGCACTTGATGATTTTTATGACTCCTTATACTCCATCCTTGATCAATATGTCCCACGTACACTCCAAAAGACTTCCAAGTTTCCGCCGTGGTTCTCATCTGAAATTATTGGTAATCTGAAAACTAAAGAGCACTACCGTAAAAAATGGTTGAAAACTAAAAATATAACATACCACAATGAATTCAAGCGTCTTAGAGCATTGGTTAAAGTGCAAATACATGAACGGTATACTTCCTATCTAGCTGATATGGAACAGTCAATTACCACAAACTCCTCTACCATCTGGAGTTTTCTGCGGGGTAAGCGGCGCTCTACTAGAATACCGGGCAATCTTAGAGATGATGATGGAACTGATCTTATGGATCCCAACATTATCGTTAATGCTTTCGCTTCCAAGTTCTCTTCTGTATATTCCCGGAATGCTACTGCTACTTACACTGAAACTTCGCATAGCTCCTTGCCGCACTCTCTTTCAATAGTACACGACGATGAGCTTATCAAACTAATGGCTACGTTCCCTAATAAACTCACTGCAGGGGATGATTTACTTCCCAGTTTTTTTATTCGTGATTGTAGGTATGTGTTTGCGTTTCCTTTAAAAATTATTATCAATCTCTCTATTTCATCATGTACATTTCCTGAAAGATGGAAAAAAACAAAAATTGTGCCAGTACACAAAAAAGATGATTCGTCATTGTTAGCTAATTACAGACCAATTTCCATTATATCTAACTTCGCTAAAGTGTATGAGAAAGTACTGTATCGCAATGTTTACGCTGGTACGAGTTCTTTGATTTCACCTCATCAACATGGTTTTCTTCCCGGTAGATCTACTATTACCAACTTGGCAACAATTGCACAATTTCTTGGTGAAACTCTAGATAGGCGTGGTCGAGTAGATGTAATCTACACCGATTTAACTAAAGCATTTGACTTGATTGATCACGAAATATTATTGTCGAAATTATTTGCATATGGTTTGGTACCTTCGTGTATAAATCTTGTACGATCTTACCTATGTCAACGGCCATGTTACGTGGCGTACAATGGTTATCATTCAAATGTCTTTGTCCCCACATCTGGAGTACCTCAAGGGTCAAACTTAGGCCCCTTGTTGTTTGTTCTTTTCCTTAACGACCTACTACTCAAAATTGATTGTCCTATACTTGCGTTTGCTGATGACATAAAAATGTATTCGGAAATTACTTCTGACGATTCAATTACGCTTCAGCACAACCTTGACACGTTGGTGAAATGGTGTGAAGATTCCAAATTAAAGTTAAATATAGACAAGTGTTGTATTATCACTTACTCACGGTCCTCCTCGGTCTCCCATGCCCAATACCATATCAATGGGCATTTTTTAAAGATTGGCACTGAAGTCAGGGATCTAGGAGTACTATCTGATTCAGCTCTTACTTTTAAGTCACATTTCTCCAATACATGCACCGCTGCTTTCAAATGTCTGGGCTTTGTGATGCGTATCTCAAAGTATTTCAATGACGTAAATGTACTTAAATCCTTATATTTTGCCTTTGTATTAAGTAAAGTAGAATACGCTGCTCTTATTTGGTATCCTGTGTATGCTTCCGAGTCCATGGCTCTGGACCGTATTCATCGACGGTTCCTGAAGTACTTATCATTTAGACTGGATGGAATCTACCCCGAAAGAGGTATACCTCAGGATGTTCTCCTGGCCCGGCATGGTATGGCATCCTTGTGTGACAGAAGGGACACAATATGTAGGAAATTTATAAATAAGCTCTTGGACAATAAGATCGATTGTCCCTTCCTATTGGGTAGTATGGACTTTCTTGTACCGAGAATTAATTCCAGGTACGA
Source organism: Holotrichia oblita (assembly GCA_023690525.1). Taxonomy (NCBI): domain Eukaryota; kingdom Metazoa; phylum Arthropoda; class Insecta; order Coleoptera; family Scarabaeidae; genus Holotrichia; species Holotrichia oblita. The sequence continues at coordinate 13,280,601 of CM043016.1, read as the reverse complement.
GACCACATTTCGAGTCCCCTTCGCAAGAACCAACATCATGAGAAGAGTGCCGACCTACATCCTGGCGCGGGTGGCGAACATGTGATTGGAGGAAGTTATACCCTATTTCTTTCTCTTCTTACTTATGGAGCGAATTAGAGAACAATTTTGCTACTTATTGCTTCTTCTGTTTCTTTTTTTTAGTGTACACGCTTTTGTAATTGATCCTATTATGGAGCCTTGGCCTGTTGGATTAATAAAGATCTATTATTATTATTATTATTATTATTATTATTATTATTATTATTATTAGAAGATAAAAATACCAACTTGCCAATATTTCGAAAACTATCCATTTTTATAATAGACATGTTTATACAAAGTTACCCTTATTTTGAGTGCCGAACAAAATAAAATTACAAAAATTACCACTTTCCATTAAAAAAAATTGACTTTCGGTAATTTCTCCGATTTCATTTTCAGACGTATATTTCGAACACTCTGTATGAATAATTCTAACAATTTTATACAAATAGTATTTAATTAGGTCATCTACTTGAGAAACCTTACTTCAAAATAAATAATAAACTAATCCTTATATGGAAAAAGTGCAATTGATTATCTGCCTGCAAACGTCAAATTTTCCATAAGAATGTAATTAAGTCAAAAAAGGTTAGACTTAGGTATTGTACGACATTATACATGAAATATAGAATTTCACGTAGAATCTAAAAAACGTGTCAATATAAGGGGGGTATTCTATTTAAAAAAACGAAGTTGGTGCTTACTTCCGGTATATCCCGAAGCGCAGCCATTTTGAAAATATTTCAAGCGAGTGGCCCCCATCGACTTTAGTATAGTGCCAAAATTTCAGATCATTCCTAGCTATAGTTTTCCCACAATCGATCGTTGCAGTTCCCGGTGAACCACCCTGTATTGTGTGTAACGAAATTTAAAGCTGGTATAAAACAATTTTTACTTCAAACATTTTATTACTCACTGAATGAATTCTTTTTCGATCAACCAAGCTAGATTAAGTTTGTAGTTCATATGAAAAAATTGACGGATTTTGAGATATTTAGCGGACTATGTTTTTTTTACTCAATCTTCGTTAATCATAGAATTGGATTTTGTTTTGATATTTTGTTAATATTTAACAACAATGGCTCTTCGAAATGGCATGTCAGAAAGTGACCCACAATGTAAGGGGTGCGCAGAAAATCTTGTCAAATTTTACGAAGAAAAACTCGAAAATTCTCCGTTAATTCAAATGGAACACCCTGTATATTATTAGTCAATAAAACGTAGAAAGAAATACTCACGACAATATTCGTTCACGAGGAGAAGATTAAGGGGTTATTGCCCGAGTTCAACTCCCGAAAACGCGAGGTCTTGAATGACGCTCCTTGGAACTTGTTTTTGTTGGCCTAGCTTCATGAGCCCTCAATGTGCTTGACTTGTTTGGTTATTATCTTCGCATTTTTGCAAAACGCCAATCTTCGCAAAAAAAAATGTTACAGCTTATTCGCGATATGTTCATTCAACCTCGGTATTTCGTAATCTTCTCTTCTTCCTCTTCGACAATTCATGTTTCGCCAGGACATAACATCTCTATCCGAAACATTTTCATGAGTTGTTGGTCGAATATCTTGACAACCGATCTGTTCGCTTTCAACTGTTTAGTGGTCGAGAAGATTCGAGGAAGTTCCACAAAAGAATCCTCCAAAACTGTTGCCTCCTCGGCAAAATAAGGTGGGTTTTATATTTTTGTCCGAGGTGGTGGTAAACAACTTTCAATGCCATGTCATCTGATTACTTGTAGACGTTGTTTCTGGTCCAGTTTTGTAGACTCAACATCGCTCATCCACCAAGTTTGTCCCCATAATCAAAGTAACCTACCAGCGTTTGAGAACCTAAATGAAAGTCCCCTAGAGAGGTGTTTAGTTTGACCGATTTGTGACAGTCTTTGCAGCCTAATTTATAATTAAACATTAAGATTCAATCTTGAACTCAACGCAACAAACTTAAACTACACTTAAAGGAAGACATATCTATTACAAACAGTAATGTTTCTGCACGGGCCATTAGAGATGTCATCTGGTAGATGAGTATCACAGCCTACATGTACGATAGAAGGATTATTACTTGCTGGCAATATACGTTTATGTCGGTATACTTTTATGTGTACAAAGATTTAAGAATATCAACGGGTTTAATACGTTGAACAACAACAAAAAAACTGTATGATTCAAGACTACAACGCTATAAACTCTTATATATACGGGCTACGTGAGTTTCATGCAATAATATATATGTAGAGGCTGTTTAATCATTTTACTTAGAACAAATGTGAATGTTTTGTGTCGTTAAACCGTTTAGTAAACGGCCGTTAAGTCGATAAAACAGTTATCATCACGCCATCTAGGTTATGGCGCGAAAGATTAATTTGATGGGAAATAAAACGGTGCGACAAAGATGGGAGATTTATTTGTAATAAAATATGATCTCCTTAAGAATATTTCGATTATTTCATCAATAAAATGCTAACAAATTAGAAACGATTACAATTAGTTTAAAATTAAAATACCTACATTGCATTGGGATTAGAATGTGTTAGAGAAAAAAAAAGCTTGCTTCGCCGTGAAGTTTTTGCAGCTGTAACGATGGATTAATAGCTGTCGTTTAGTCCTGCTGGTGAAGAACAGTTATGGTCTGTCAGCAGTACGAAAATTACATACCGGTAATCAATTTGAAACAGCGGTTCTTTCGCTATGTCCTTAAGATGCGTCGAAGCAATTTGTTTTTAACTTCAAGTATAAAAATTGGCAATGATATTTGAAATGAAAGGTAATGTTGATTCTATATTGGTTTCTTACAGCGACAGCGGTGATAAATCTGTGTTTTCTGTTTCAACATTTTTCAAAATATTCGGGAATATCTTCCACGTGTTTATTTGTTAGAAATCATTGAGCCACCCTCTCAAGTGACGATTCCATGATGGTTGTGGATGGAATGAAGAAAACATTTTTCGAACCGACCCTACTTATCGTGGGGGAAACTGGAATACTGAAAAGCACAGTTTATCAAATTTTGATCCGGAAGATTTGAGCAAACTGAAGGTCTGTACGCGCTTCAACAGATGACTAAAAAGATTGCAGAATTAAAAATGTCCAAAATTAATCCTGCAACCATTGTAACTAGTGATCAAGTGTGGTGTTTCCAATACGAGCCAAAAACAAAACGTCGGTGTGCGGCATGGAAGTCCCCGGAAGAGCCTGTAAGCAGTCGGGTTAACAAGTTTTTTCTTTGAAACAAACTTATTTTTAAAATATGAGTGGAAAAAAGTTGCCAATCTCCAGCGGGCTTCGGAGATTTATATTTTTAGGGCGCCACTGTACATAACAATAAACATCGGTATCACCTCACACCCCAACTTTGATTAATTATTCGGGACACGTGTTTCGAAAACGCATGGGTTTTCATCATCAACCGAATACCGAATGTTTCGGTATTCGGTATTCGGTTGATGATGAAAACCCATGCGTTTTCGAAACACGTGTCCCGAATAATTAATCAAAGTTGTGGTGTGAGGTGATACCGATGTTTATTGTTATTACAAGCCCACAGTCCTTGATATCACGCCACTGTACATGATAATGGGGTGTACCGGGTGTCCAATTTTCGATGGTTTTGGGGGGTATCTCACTTATTCGTAAAGATAGAGAGTTGCGGTTTTCGCATTACTTTGCTACTTTTTTGTGAAACGAAAGATGCCGTGAACAAAATTTTCATAGCTCACTTCGTTTTCAAGATACAGGGTGATTTTGAAAATATTGCGTTTTGGAACCTCCCTCGTATCTCAGTTATCGTTTAACTTATCGAAAAGGTAAAAAATGTTTTTTATGCAGTTTTTTACGTAGACTCCAGTGGCGTAGATAGATTTCCACTGAAGACTGTAATTTCTTAGATATTAGTCAAAGTTATGTTTTTTTAAATGGGACACTCTATATATTTTTTGTCGGTTTGGTTAAGCTTTTTACAAGCTTTTCAAAAATATATAATACTTTAGATATATTTGCATTTTAAATTAAAAATATAATTTTTTTGTTAGTAGGCCATGGCGAATAAAAAAAAACAACTGCGTCTTATGTCAATTTACGAGTTTTAGGTGGTTTATGTCAGAATAGTGTCAGAATGTAGTTATTAATTAGAATTTTCATTCAAATGCAAATATATCTAAAGTGTTATATATTTTTGAAAAGCTTGTAAAAAGCTTAACCAAACAATCAAAAAATATATGGGATGTCTCATTTAAAAAAACATAACTTTGATTAATATTTAAAAAATTACAGTCTTCAGCGGAAATCTATCTACGCCACTGGAGTCTACATAAAAAACTGCATAAAAAACATTTTTTACCTTTTCGATAAGTTAAACGATAACTGAGATACGAGGGGGGTTCCAAAATGCAATATTTTCAAAATCACCCTGTATCTCGAAAATGAAGTGAGCTATGAAAATTTTGTTCACGGCATCTTTCGTTTCACAAAAAAGTAGCACAGTAATGCGAAAACCGCAACTCTCTATCTTTACGAATAAGTGAGATACCCCCCAAAACCATCGAAAATTGGACACCCGGTACAGTCCCACATCAAATGTTGAATCAAAGAAGAAATAAAGGATAACATAATTAATAAAATTTTAACAATGTTTATTTGACACTTTTTTGAAAGAATAATGAGTTAATGAAGTGTTCACAGTTAAGCAAAAATATGTTCCTTGAAGAGGAAATAAAAACAAATAACCTTCTGGTGATGGTTGAGATAGTGGCCTTACAATTCGGTTTCTTTTTCCTGGTGACAGTCCAATGGCCGGTACCAGGGTTGATCCTCGGAAAAGGAGAATGACGACTGTCCTGGCACCTCTTCCCTTGGAACCTGTACACACAGAAGAAGAAGCAGTACTTGCACACAAAACAAAATTCGCGTGACCACACCAATAATGAATTTTTTAAAACTATTTATTGCCAAGGCCTGTTTCTTTTAATGAAAATTTGTACTAATAGTATTATATGAGAATGATAAAAAAAATAAATTGTATGAAATTCGAATAACTTGGCAAAAACTTTCTTTTTTAAAAGCGAGGAAAATACTATTTCACAAAAACTTTATATCGAACCAAAAGTTCATTTTAAGTAATGAGAAAACTAACTTGTTAGTAGTTATTTCAACTTTGGTCCTGATTTTTACTCTAGGGAATATATCATATTGTTATGATGTTGTATTGTACCTTCCTCATATTCTGCATTGTTTTTTTGGAATATTTAAATAGATTTCTGATTTAACTGATTTATTTATTTGTCTGACATATTTAAATTGGATAAGAGAGATCCATGGAGATTTCTGAATATAAAAAAAGAATAGAAATGAAATTTGGAAACAAACAAGTAAAAATAGAGAAGACGTCAAAAGATATTTAAAAATGTATTTTCTTTAATAAATATTGCCTGAAATATATCCTAAAGTGTGGATAAGTAAATAAATTGGTTTAAGAAGAAATACTAAGAGAATAAAGAGAGATATTTTTAAGAGAAGAAAAGGAAACATTTTAAAAAGAGGAGTAAGAGAGGAGAAAGACCACCTAGCTCAACCTTGGATCAAGACCGAGTAGTAATAAATCTATCTTCTAAACCACTTCAAGGGCCAGAGAAACAAGTTCTAGCAAAAGGATTAAACTTTGCCATCACTCCAAGAGAGATACCGAAGGAAGACATCATCTGCGCCATCATCTGCGACATCATCTGCGCCAAACATCCATCAGAACGCTACCAGCAGCAGAAATAGAGGAGATCAGATCAACTACGCGACACATCCTTAAATCTGCTAAACCACCCACTTCAAACTTGTCTAGAGAGGAAAGAAGAGCCATCATGGAACTGAGGAAGGACAAAGACCGCACCATAATGTCTGCAGACAAAGGGAACGCCACAGTCATCATGAACACACGAGAAGAAACTATGAGCAGCAGTTAAATCATCATCAATACCTAAAGAATTACACCGAAACATCATCAAGATGGGCTCCAAAACGTCAAGATTATATGGACTGCCCAAGATACACAAAGAAGGAAATCCGATGAGACCTATAGTATCAGCAGTGGGATCCGCTACGCATCCTCTAGCCAAGTACCTGGCCAAGAGCCTACAACCGCTAGTGGCGAAAACAGAGACGTACATCAAGAACTCTGCTGACTTCCTCGAAAAAGTGAAGGATGTGAAAATGGAGGAGAACGACGTTCTAGTCAGCTTCGACGTCAAATCACTGTTCACGAATATCCCAGCAAAAGAAGCCATCAACATCATCCGAGAACGTCGCCAAGAAATTAACATGGAAGATGACATCGTGGATTTAATAGAACTTTGTGCTTCATCAACTTATTTCACCTTCGATGGGAAATTATATGAACAACTAGAGGGAACCGCCATGGGTTCACCATTGTCACCAGTACTAGCAAACATCTTTATGGAAGCATTTGAAGATACCGCCATCGCATCCTGTGAACTTAAACCGAAGTGCTGCTACCGATACGTCGACGACACCTTTGTTGTATGGCCACATGGGACGAACACGTTACCGAAGTTTCTGGAACACCTCAACACACAGCACAAGAAAATACAATTTACTATGGAACTGGAGAAAGATGGCACCCTACCTTTCTTAGACGTGCTTTTAAAGAGGAAGGAAGATCAAACTTTGGGACACCAGGTGTACCGTAAACCGACCAACACAAACCGCTACCTCAACGCAAAGTCTCACCATCACCCAGCACAGAAACGCGGTATCCTGAACACACTAGTACACAGGGCCAAGACGATATCAGATAAAGAACAACCTGAAGCTGAACTCCAACATCTAAAGAACACACTACAACAGAACAACTACAGACTCAAGGACATCACGGCAACCATCAAGAAGGAACCCAAACATAAAGACGAACCAACGAACACCATTGGAACGACCTGCCTGCCATACATCAAAGGATGTACCGACAGAATCGGAAGAAAACTACGCAAACACAAGATCAAAGTAATTTTCAACGCTCCTGGAAAGAATTCTTCCAATCGCAACGAGGAACTACCGACACGCTTCAACAGACCGGAACGGTCACGCCTCAAGCAACGCACGGCTATATATAAACCCGATCCTCGACCAACCAGTCACTTCACTTCTGAAGAAGATCACGACAAGATGATCGAAACGTCAAGTACCACAACCTTTCTACACGGCAGAGAACCCGAGGACCGAAGAGCAGCCATCAACAGCGGCCGTGAAAGCCTGAAGACTACATTAAAAACTGGAGTAGTTTTTCCGAATTCCAATAATCTTTATCTAAAGACTCTCAATACAATATACATATTGGCTCTCTCTCTTGTGTTGTATTCATTGAACAAGTGATAACTATCCTACAACTAACACGTGTGCGGATCCTCCTTCACGGTAGGAAGAAATTTACCTAAAACCAAAGGAACACCAGCAAAAGGATCAAAATCTCTTCATTAATTAATTCGCTAAGCGAGACTAATTTATCGTAGCCACGTGCAAACCTATGAGGAAGACATGTGCACGAATTAAAAAACCTTAAATCCCAAAAAGCACTAGAAAACTATAACAGAGAAAGTGAACCTGCCCAATTTCTACTTAATTAGTACTAAACATCTAAGCAAACCAAACGATATAAATTAAAGATTGTACGAACCTTGATTGAACGCACTTTGCTCGCACACACGTGCTCGTTGTCGGAGGTCTCAGAGAGAAGAGGGACCGAAACTTTACCGAATTTTTGAAGAATCGCTGAGCCCGATAAATCGTGCATAAGTGAAAAGTAACGAGAACGTTACAAGCCAAAAGAGAAGAGCAAAATCAAGACAATGCTGACCGTTTTCTTCGATTCAAAGGGAATTGTTCACAACAGTGAATTCGTCCCAGAAGGGCAGACGTTGGTTTTCCTTCCGAGTGTTAGTCGACCGCATTGACAGCCCGAAAAATTCCAAATTTATTGTCGTTCGATGGCGTTGACGGAGAAGTTTCATGAACACCTTCTCTGGATGTTTTGTCCACCCCTTACCCCCCGTTTATGATTTCCCTTTCGAGTGTTGGTCGACTTCGTTGATAGTTCGAAAGATTCCAAATTTATTGTCATTCGATGGCGTTGACGGATAAGCTTCCTGAACACCTTCCTTGGATGTTGGATACTCCCTCCTCCTTCCTGTCCCCATTTATGGTTTCCCATTCGAGTGTTGCTTGACCGCGTTGACAGCTTGAAAGATTCCAAGTTTATTGTCGGTCAATAACGTTGACAGATAACCTTCCTGAACACTTTGTTTGGATGTGAGAGAGATGTTAGAGACTCTCTCCTCCTCCTATTTCCCTCCCCCGATTCATGGTTTCCTTTTCGAGTGTTGGTCGATCGCGTTGACAGTTCGAAAAATTCCAAGTTTATTGTCGGTCGATGGTGTTGGCGGACAAGCTTCGCGAACCCCTTCTTTGAATGTTGGGCGACTGAGTTACGGGAGACACGTGCTACAGAGGGGGGCCTACAGACCAAATTTAACCATTTTATTTCATCGAAGTGGGGTTGGCTGCTAACTCCACTAATTCTACTAATCATCTTATTTACGTTTAGTTAACGTTGTGACAGCCGTTACTTCTCCTCTAACTATCATTCCAGATGGGGTTTTATGAAGATATTGCAAGACAATATGGTCAAGGAACAACCACTTCCTTGAAGAACTGGTTCAAGTTAAACATCAATCTAGCGAAAGATATAAATAAGAAGACGTATCTCTAAAATCGGCTGCTAACCCCACTAATTCTACGATCATCATATTTACTGCCACAACTCTCTCCTCCGAGATCTCCATTTTACCCTAAGGTTGGACTTGTGGGTCACTAAGCCTTTTATTCTTCTTTGATATGGCCTTCATCTAACCACCGGATATTCCATCTATATCGTGCCCCTTGCCCAAGTCCTAGTCATGGCGGCTACTAGGCGCCCGCGTCCAGGATACGCCTAGTGGCGGCGCGAGGTGGTAGCTTATTTGGGTACAGCTCCATGAGATGCCGAACCAACGAGATCTCAAGGGTGGTTCAGCCCTATCACATACCGTCAAACGGGGATAATTTGATTATTACGGGGCAACTTTGATAAATACGACCCTGACTAACAAATTCTAAGTTTACTGCGTCGGCGTGAAATATTTTAACCTACAAATCCGTTATACCAGTCAGTAACATCTCAGATATTAACCTGTGACTGTCGACATTTCCGTTCCTTCCCATTTAAGTACACCACGAGGTAAGGATCTTAAATTTTATTATTGTAACATATTAGGAACCTAGTAAAATTTCCATTAGAGGTCAATGCTCGTTGACATTTTTTAGTTTAACACATTTTTATGTTATTATATATCATTCTAGCTTGCGATTAAGATCATTGCAAAAACTTTGTTTCATTTAGATATTATTTGACATAATTAATAAACTGTGGGGTAACTTTGATCAAGAAAAATAGGGCAACATTGATCATGATCAAAGTTACCCCGTGTTATTTATATTTCAATTTTATTCGTTCAAAAAGTTCACACGCTTGGGAAAAAACAGTAACAGACTTTTTATAAATTTTTAATTCAACGTCTCGACGACAAAACTGTTGTCATCATCAGTGATGAAAACCTTGTCGTCGAAACGTTGGCATCAAAAATTGTAGAACGCCTATAGTGTTTTTTTTTGTTCTTAAGCTCATCTTTAACAAATATATCTCAGGAATTTAAAATTATAATACATTCAACATTTTTATTACCTTCTCAGAAATATGGTTCGGAAGTACAAAAGAAATATAGGAGTCAGACGATATAGAGATTATACCGACGAAAATCTTGAAGAAGCTTTACAAAAAGTAACAGTAAATGAATATAGTTTGAGGAAAGCTGCCTCCGAATACGGTATTCCTTTTGGAACACTTTATAATAAATATAAAGGCCTTCACGTTCGTAAAGTTGGTCATCCTACTATTTTTTCTGCCCAAGAAGAACAGAATTTGGTAAAATGTGCTGCTGTGTGTGGGGATTGGGGATACCCACTATCTAAAGAAGATATGTGTTTTTTTGCAAAAAATTATCTTGATAATAAAGGCAGAACCATCCCTTATATAGCAGATAATAAACCAGGTATCGATTGGGTGGACTCCCTTTTAGAAAGAAATAAGACTGAAATTTGCAAAAGAGTTGCTGCAAACATAAAAAGAGCAAGGGTTACAGTGACCCTAGAGTTCTTGGAACAGTATTTCAAGAATCTAAACCTGACTATAGAAGATGTCCCTCCTTCGAATCTCTTCAACTACGACGAGACGAACATGGCAGATGACCCCGGCAAGAAATTTAAAATCTATAGACGAGGCGTAAAATATCCAGAACACATCTGTAATTTTTCGAAATCTGCGACCACTATTATGATTTCTGGTTCAGCATCAGGTGTTTTACTACCTCCTTACGTAATTTACCGTTCAACTCGTATGTGGAGTACTTGGACTGAGCAGGGACCGAAGGGATATCCGTGCTGCCAGGAGAGATGTTGTAGTAGTGGTGCAAGATACAATAGGACCAACCATGGCTGGATGGAAGCCTCTACTTTTACAGATTGGTTTATGACTCTTTTTCTACCTCATGCAAAACAACTTAACGGTAAAAAGGTTATCATAGGCGATAATTTGGCAGCACATTTCACAACGGAAGTATTGAGGCTTGTGAACGAAATAATATTGCTTTTGTCTGTTTGGTTCCTCATTCGATTCATTTAACACAAGCCCTTGACGTCTGTTTTTTTCGACCCATGAAAATGGCGTGGCGTAAAACTCTTAGCGCATGGAAAATGAAGCATCCCAAGGTAGGAAATTTACCAAAGGAAGATTTCCCGAAATTGCTCCAACAAACGTTATGTGAAATGGATGCCAAATCAGCGTCTAATGGAAGCGAAAGTATGGGAGCAATTAAGAGGAATTTATTAAGTGGTTTTGCCACTACCGGAGTGTATCCGTTTGATCCAGATAAAGTCTTGGTCAAAATTCTAAAAGAGCAAAGATTCAACAGTCCTTGTGCCTCTAGAAGACAAAAAAAGAAAATGATTAACGCTGAACCTGGGAAAAGTGTATCTCATGTCACGCGTGATGGTGATGAAGACGTTATAGAAGGGGAGGAAAATTTAGAACATGAACGTGACGAAACGGTGCACGACGATGTGGCTGAAGAAGACATTGCCAACAAGGAAAATATATGTGCTGAAGAGCTAAACGCTGACTCTTTTGTTTTGGTCAAAATGAAAACCATCAACACGAATATTTACAAACATTTTGTTGGTAAAATTGTGGAAGTCATCGATGACCAAATTACCGTCAGCTTTCTAAGATTTAAAAAAGGCAATAAACAAAATTTTTTTGTTTTTCCCGATGTTATCGACGAAAGTTACGTCTGTAAATCGGAAGTGATTGGAATACAGAAACCCTCACATGTCCACCGAGGTCTATACACATTTAAGAAGTTCGAAAAATACATGGACGTTTAAAATCATGTATTTTATTTATTTTACAATAATAAAGTTGAGACTATTTTTCAGTTTTATATTTTAAAAAGTAAATTTGTAAAAAGTGCAGGTTTATTTTGTTTTAGACAATAAATTTTAGAAGTTTTGAGTCATTTTATTTTGTTTTATTCAAAAAAAAACATAATCGTTGGATACTTAACAATTATTTTACATCTTTTTTAATTTCGGACGGGGTTTCATTGACTGTAAATGCCAAAACAATGATGTGATCAAATTAACCCCAAACTGGGTGTAACTTTTATCAGAGTCTTTTTGTTTATTTTTTTTTTATCAAAGTTGAAAAACATTTTTTTACACTAGTACCATGTCTGGTTATAAAACTTACTAGAAAACTGAATGGTCTATGGAGAAGTTTGATTTTTGTTTTAACTTTTATTAAGAAAAATAGGAAAAAACGTGATCAAAGAAGCCCCATTTGACGGTAATTGGTTAGTTTAGAGATACTAAGATCTCTATGTATCTGAACGTTAGTGACGAACCAGGGTGCTCTTGATTTGTGATTTAGCGGCGCTGAACCAGGTCTGAGCGCTGTATTTCAAAATGGGCCGGGAAAACACTGAGTAGTGAACAATTTTGGATGTAGATCCAAAAAATTTTGAGGACAAATCAGGGGAGTCAAAGCCTATCGTGCCCCTAGGAATCGGGACGTAGCCATCGTGCGTCGAGGATCAACTCTAAGTACTGGGTAACCCTCCGTCCCTCTATCGTGATGCATAACAATAACCTATTGTGTCAAGGATCGCTTATAATTTCTATCACGTCTCAAGTTAATCTATTAAATACCTGATGGTATCTTGAATGCATTTTGATTCCCCCTGTACATAGGTACATTGTTATACTGAAATATTTTATTTTATTTAAGTTCCATTAAATCAACTAATTAAACCCCGGAGCAACGCAATTCCGGACAACATCATCTCGTCGTTACGTGTACGAAATCGATGGCAATAAATCTCCGAATCGAAACATCGAAACTGGAAACCCCGGGCGCAGACCGACGCAATTTATCTCGGCTAAGGAATACTGACGTTAATGGCGACATCCATCGCAGCATCGGTTTCGGTAGAACAAGGTCGGATAATGAAATTATGGTGCGCGAATTGATTAAAGGTGATTTAATGCGTATTGAAGAGTCCTACACGAAATTCAAATTAAATTTTCTTTTTATTGTATATTTTATCTGAGCGTCTGTACAGTTTTGTTCTTATTTAAATAGTTAATCCTGTCGATGTATTCAACAGTTGCCTAGTCATAAATCACTGTTATTGGCGTATATTGGTTCTCTCATGACAACGGTAGCAGACAGCGCATTCAGTTATTTCTCTAGAGAGATTATATCTTTTTATAACGGACAGTTACAGGATCCTATACGATTGAATGACCTCGTCTGAATATATGACATGTTCACGTTAGTTTTATCATTACGTCTTGCATTGAATAAGCAATGAAACTAAATTAATTTACATTTTATATTAGGCTGGATTGGGTAGTTTTAGGACTTTACTATAGAAGCGAATAAAATTTGAAAGTCGAAATGTTTAATTATTCAACATAGTCTCTTCTTAATTACGAATCTGCAATGCAAAAAATACCACCTTTTAAACTTTTTTTTCAGTTGAGGAAAGACATGATAGTCGAACAATAATTCTCAGTCATTGTTCCACCATTGTTGGCAATCCCAAAAAAAAAAAAACTGAAGCAAGAACTTTTCGAGCAGATTTTTGAAGACGAAACTTCTTAAACCTTGGAGAACCAGAATGTCTCCATTCCATCGATTGCTGCTTTGATTTTAAGTCTACATTATTTTCAAACCGATGCTATTAGATGCTATTCGGGAGAAAGCCAATCGCTTCAATAGAAGCAAACAGAACTATCTCCAAAAGTTGCACTCCACACGTTTTAACTGTCTGGCGTTAGGGTTAAAACGAGGACACCATTGTCTTTGAGAAAATTTAGTCCTATCGTTAAAGGGCTTTCATCATTATCGAAGATGAGCAGTGGCTTATCGTATAACATTTCTAAACCAAAATATCTAAAACTAATCCTAAGGTTTTACCTGATACTCTCGATACGAGGATGGATTACAATTTTGGAAAGTATCCCCACAGGCTGACATAACACAACATTTTGTTAGAGACCTGTACAGGGTGTCCCTCTAGTGCGTCCAAGTACCATATCTCTTCTTGTAGATATTTTTTCTAAAAAACAATTACACGGAGGGTACGTGAATTGATATGGCATATGTTCTAAAATTACTTTCACTTATACAGGGTGTTCCATTTTCACTGAACAAAATACAACTTTGTTATTTTAAATATAATGGTATAATTTTTTTCAATGCAATCGATTCTACGCATTATTTGCAAATATTTTGTATTAGGGTTCCCTATACCTAAATTCAACTGTTTCAAAGGTATTTACAATTTTCCATAATATTTTCCTATTGCACCATCTTAAAGAAAAATTAATATTGTAAAGCCCTTTGAAGCGTAAGGTACCGAACTTCTGCAAACGAAAGTAAAGGGTCATAAATACTGAAAACTGTCACAACTTTCACCAAAATGCATACAGAGTGTGCAGAAATTAGCAACCAATTCAGATATCTTCAAACATTAAAATTTTTTTTGTTTTAATGGCACATAGTAGTTTTTATTGCAGCACTTGATTCAGCAAGAAATTTTAAATTTCGTCACAATTCTGTGACTTCTTCAGGAAATTATATTATTTAAAAAGAATTTAGATTAACGTCGAGTTTTAATCTAAATTCTAAAAAATCCGTAGAACTTGTTTTGTTTAAGAAAAGTATACTCAAATCTGTTATTTTTTTCTCATAGTTAGCTATGAAAATAAAATATTTCGATAGGAGTCGCCAAATGAGTGACAGTTTTGTTGCTTTTTATTTACACCAAATCTCACTTGCTCTCAGTTAGCCACATGTTTAGTTAGTATGGTCGCATTTTGTGTCGTTTCAAAATTCGAAAAATGGTCTTTCGATAACTTTAATAGTTCAATGATTTAAAATTTGATTTCAATTCTTTTAAATTTCACTACGGTCATAGGTTGTGGATATTTCTCATTAAATGCACGACATATTCTTGCTGCTATCCGATATTATTTACCATGGATATAAAATAAATTTAATAATCACTATTAGTGTCATTTTGGTGATTAATAGTCATATTGCGCGGATCAACGAATCTACTCGATAAACTGTCACTCATTTGACAGCTCTTACCGATATATTTTATTTTCATAGCTAACTATAACAAAAAATGATAGATTTTAGTATACTTGATAGTAATTGGAACCAATAATCTCTAATAACTCAAAAACTAATAAAGATAGGTATATGAGACCTTAATACGAATCGATGTAGAATTTCTTGCTGAATCAGGTGCTGCAATAAAAAGTACTATGTGCCATTTGAAAAAAAAAGAAATTTTAATGTTTGAAGATATCTGAATTGGTTGCTAATTTCTGCACACCCTGTATAAATTTTGTTGAAAGTTATGACAGTTCTCAGTATCTATGACCCCTTACTTTCCTTTGCAGAAGTTTGGTACCTTACTCTTCAAAAGTCTTTAGAATATTAATTTTTCTTTAAGATGGTGCAATAGGAAAATATTATGGATAATTGTAAATATCTTCGAAACAGTTGAATTTAGATACAGGGAACCCTAATACAAAATATTTGCAAATAATGCGTAGAATCGATTGCATTGAAAAAAATTATACCATTGTATTTAAAATAACAAAGTTGTGTTTTGTTCAGTGAAAATGGAACACCCTGTATAAGTGAAAGTAATTTTGGAACATATACCGTATTAATTCAAGTAACCTCCGTGTAATTGTTTTTCCGAAAAAATATTTACAAGGGGAGATATGGTACTTGGACGTACTAAAGAGACACCCTGTACAAACACCTGCCCAGGATAGCCCAACTTTGTACCTATTCAAGGAGGTATCCTCTCTGTTCATGGAAGAATAAAAATTCTTGCGAAGGGGTACTTCTCTTAATGAAGTTCACGGCCACACCCCTAAGTAACACTGTTGTGCCGGATACAGCCATCAATCGGATCGAATGGATCTTGAAATTGCTGCAAGCTGAAATGATTTTTAGTGTCAAGACCTGTTTTCACTTCAACGGCTCTGGACAAATAAAAATTCACATGAATTGATTGAAAAAGCTTCCCATGCATCCTCTCAAGAAGTAACAGTTTGGTGCCACGGCAACAGTCAACGTTATCGAAGAATGTCAAAGAAAGGTTTTTTTTTTAGTTTGGAGGGATTGGACGGAATGCACATGGATAAGCTACGGTTTTAACAGGATGGTGCCATCTTCCACACCATCCACGAAACAATGGCGTCCTTGCAAGCCAAGTTCGAAGTCCTTGAGTCATCTCTTCAAGATGGCCGATAAAAAAATTCCGATTTAATCTCTGCAATAGTTTGAAAACTAAGGCTCCTACTCCAGAATGTACTACAAAATTTCGTCAAGAGAATTAGCAGTAATCAGCAGCGAATTCTTTTGCACGACAACATGCGATTTATGTGTAGGCGCATTGTCGTGCAAAAACAAATCAATTTCGGACCACTTTCCGCGTCTCTTCTCCATAATTTTTCTCGTAAAGTGGTTAGTAACATCGAATAATAATTCCCAGTCATTGTTCCACCCTCATCCAGAAAATCAATCATGATTACTACTCCACGACAATCCTAAAAAACTGAAACAAAAACTTTCTAGCAGATTTCTGAACAGAATCACGTACACCACACACGTTTTTTATTCCATCACAATTGCACAAGCTGATATGCCAGCAGCCCAACAAAAAAAGGGGATTAATTAAAGAGGAACAGAGAAGATAGAAGAATAAACCGAGCTCTTCTGGTCAACATTCCTTTTTGCGCTTAAATCGATGTGAATTATATGATGATGCGTTCATAGGAAATATTAGTGCCTCAGGTGTTCGTTTTAGCCCAATTTGACGGTCGGATAAAATCATATCATGAATTGCATCAATATTTTCGGGGATTGGGACACTGGCCTTCACGATCGGTCACCGATCGTCTTCAATGCAAAATTGACCCCTGTTTTGAAGCTTGCAATCCAATTTCTCATGGTTGCATTCGAGAAACATTGATCGCCAAGGGTATTAAGCATATCTTCGTAAATCTGCTTACCTTTTAACCCTGTAGAGACTTAATGATGACTCGAGATACTTCGAGCCAATTAGAAAGAAAGAAAGAGTTATTGCAATAGATCTACTTGTAAAAAATAATCAATCAGCAATTGTTACAGCTGATACTTCCAACTCATACTTCAGTAATATTAGGAAGCAAATTGCGTCATCTACTGATGGACAAAATCAACTGCCTGAATATTAGCATTATTCAAAAAATGTTGGCCAATTTCCTTGATCATCATATGTAGAATATGGGTCAACTTGCTTAGGCATGGCTATCCAAAGAACAATAAAACAAGTCAACAACATCTGCATTGACAGAGAATCGACGCATTCGATGATAGTGAGGATGTGGTTGCAACCTCATACGCAATACCCGCATATAATGTGGTGTTCTTCGAGGAACGGTTCTTGGACTCTCTTTTCCTCCATCATTTCAGAATCAAACATGGCACGGGTATCAGCAGTGCCCAAGGATTTATAATTCTATTAGATAAGAATCAGGAAATTGGGGCAACTCAAGTCTTACCAATTAAATTAAATTGGGATATAACAATAATAATTATTATTATAGATTTTTGATTTAATAATGCTGTTGGATTGATTATTTTAAGTTAATTTAAAATGAATGACTGTATAAAGATTGCACATATCAATATTAGATCTTTGCTACCAAAATTTGATGATTTGAAATATTTACTTTATGCAAATGAATTCGACATTTTAATTGTAACCGAGTCTTGGCTTTCCGGTTCCTATACTGATGAACTCATAGTCATGGATGGTTATTCAGCGTACAGGAGGGATAGATATGGTCGGGGGGGGTGGTATTGCTATATTGCTTCGTAATTGTTTCATCGCGTGTGTAATACAAAGTAATAATGCTATTGAACAACTTTGGTTATTAGTTAGAAGGAATAATTTTAAATTTATTATTGGTGGTCTTTATAGACCTCCTCATTTCGATTATAAATCTTTTTTATCTGAAGTGGAGGTTTCATTTAATGCATGCCTACCGATGTCTAATTACATTGTTTGTGGTGGAGATTTGAATATTAATTTACTGCGCTCAGATCAGCTGACATCGTACTTTCATGAATTTATTGAATCGCTTGATTTGAAACAATTAATAAATCAACCTACTAGATTGACGGCAAGTACTATATCTTTAATTGATGTCTTTTTGGTCAGCAGTGAGGTGGTAGTACGTGATAGTGGAGTTATTGATTGCAATATTTCTGATCATAGTCTGATAGATTGTAGTGTAGTTGGTCGCGTGTTGGGGTTGCAACCGGTGGTGCGTACTTTCAGAGATTTTAAGAACATTGATTTTGAACTGTTTTCGCGAGACTTACATGAAGTACCTTTCCATAAAATTTTTAAAATAAATGACGTTGACTCCAAAGTTGAAGTATTTAATAGTTATTTATTGAATTTATTTGATAGGCATGCACCTTTCATTACTAGACGTTTTACCAAGCCCCACGCGCCTTGGCTGACTGATAACTTGAAATTGATGATGTCCTTGCGAGATAAAGCTAGGGCTAAATATAGACGCCTTGGGACGCCTCAGAGTCTTGAATACTATAGGTCATTAAGAAATCTAACGACTAAATCTATCAGGCTTGAAAAGAAAGCTTATTATAACTATGTGTGTAGTTCACAGACTGATGCAGCTATATGGAAGGGTTTGAAACACTTGAACTTAAGTAAGTGTAAAAATATTCGCATTCCTGACAACTTAAGAGATGTAGAAACTATTAATCGTATCTTCATTACTTCAATTTCTGGTCCCACTAATTCAAATAACTTTAATCAGTATTCCGGTATTCTTAATGACAGTATTTCTTTTAAGTTTCAATATGTTAATCCTGACATGATATATAAGGTAATTTCGAGTATAGACTCTAACGCCAGAGGTTACGATGGTATTAATATCAATATGTTGAAGATGTGTTGTCCTGTAATTCTCCCAATAGTTACGCACATCATTAATTGCTGCATTGAGAAATCGGTCTTTCCAACTATTTGGAAAATATCTGTCATAACTCCCATGCCTAAGGTTGCTGTGCCTAAAGACTTTGGGGATTTGCGTCCGATCAATGTTCTCGCTACCATGTCTAAAATTTTTGAAAGAGTAATTTGTTCTCAAATCTATGAGTATATCAATACTAATAATTTAAAATTACTGCACTGGTATTGATAGACTATAGCAAAGCGTTTGATACGGTTGATCATAATACGTTGCTAGATATATTGAGGTATATTGGTTTTCAGGAGGAGAGCTTGCATCTCTTGTCGGGTTACCTTTCAGATCGAAGGCAAATGGTGCAGTTGGGTTCTTGCATGTCTGGATTCTTACCGGTCGATGCTGGCGTGCCACAGGGTTCTGTTCTGGGGCCGTTACTGTTCTCCATATATACATCTCGGCTTTTAAATAGTCTTGAGTTCTGTGCTTCGCATATGTATGCGGATGATACGCAAATTTATCTTTCATTTGATCCTTCAGATTGGCACTCTGCTAGGGATAAGATTAACTCTGATTTGAGAATAGTATATGAGATGTCTGCTGCTCATTCGCTACTAATTAATCCAATGAAAACACAGGCGGTGCTATTTGGAAATGCAACCCAATGTGCAGTATTGGAGCGCTGCATGAGTATTCAGATTAATTTTTTTTTTTTTTAATGTGTGGTGGGTGCTTAGTTGCAGTGACTCCGTAAGCTGTATTACTTGTGTGGCTATCACTGCAACTCTTGCGGTGTAGTTTAGTGTGTGTAAGTTGTGTTTAAATGGCTTTGTGACAGCATCATATCGCCTTTTATGATGCCGCGCTGTTAATCACTTTGCTCCCAACAGCGAATGGCAAGTCGATCCGGGATTAAACTCTCTGAAAAAATGTCACCGTCCCTCCAGAGAATTGAACCCCGGCACCTATCGTCCTCTCACAACAATAGTCAGCCGCCTAACCACTGCGGCCATCGACCCGTGTATAATCAACAAATTGCATTTACTCGTGAAGTTAAGAGTCTTGGGTTGTCTATTGATAACAGCTTCAGCTACCGCACACAGATTTCCAAATACATTAGTCGAGGATACTTTTATTTAAAAAGAATTTATCCATATAGACATCTTCTAAACAGTAACATTAAGAAAAAACTATGTGAAGCATATATTCTATCCGCGTTTAACTACTGTGTCCCTGTCTATCATGCTGCTATCGATCAATGTACTGCCCGCAGAATCGAAATAATGCAAAACTCTTGTTTGCGATACATTTACGGTATACCTACGTAAATATGATCACATTTCACATGCGCGTGGTTGGGCAGGCTGGTTGGACATGCGGCGCAGGCGGGAAGCGCAGGTTCTTTCCTTTTATCACAGGATAATTCTTAGCAAGACTCCACCCTACCTATATAATAAAATTACTTACAGATGCGATGTACACAATATCACTACCCGCTTTCGGGGCATCATTTCACCTCCCCGGCATTTCAGTGCTTTGTTTCAGCGATCCTTTCAATACAATATTTATAAGAAATATAATAACATCCCTTCTGGACTGAAGCAGTATAGCATTAAACGATTTTCCTCCAAAATCAGGGAACTGATGCGTACTGGTTATGACTGTGATATTGCTTGAAGTCTCTTTCTTTGCTATTATTTTTTAACGGGGTAATTGAATAAAATTGCTATATTAGTACTGTTTATTTTTTCTCTTCTCTGTTTTTTTTTTCTCTTCTATTTTCTTGGTACTTACAGTCAAATCTAAGATTTGTTACATTAACATTAATTTGTTACTATGCATAACAACTGTAAATCGCCGAATAGTTTAGTTTAATTACTATCAATGTAAATATCTCCATATATTTCTATTTTTCTTTTTAAAGTAGTTCTTAGGCATTTTTTCTCTTATTATTATTATTATTTTACGTCATGGTTAGGTGAATCAGGATGAACAATTCTACTGAATCTCGCCATGTGATTGTATAGAATTTATAGATCCTAGAGAATAATTTGTTATTATGTATATATTTTTATGTTTCTACTTCTATGCAATAAAGTCATTTATTATTATTATTATTATTATTATTATATTTTAGAAATATTTAAACAAGTCATATTCTGAAATTCATTCGATAATTCCATAAATATTTCCGAACCTACAGCAATATTTTAAAACGAACCACTCCCACATTTCATACAAGATAATTATAGAGTTACAAGAATAAAAGACACGCAACTACAGAAAAGTAAACGTTACGCTTGAAAGCTCCACAATGTCTCTCTAACAAAATAGAAAACGATAAAATCTACAATTCAAATAAACTACACAATCTCAAATGCGGCGCCTATCATCCAATAAAATCATGACCGAGCGCGATTGCCGGTTACCTCTTTTTCTTATCAATATACATGCGAATGCATCGCGATCGGACTCTCTTAGAATTCCTTACATGTCAAGTTTCCACGGTAAAAGACAAATAACAAAGCTTGTTTAACACACGGCCGATCGGTTAAATATGTAAAAGACGCACGAGCGCCTTCTATTGCTCTTGCTTATCTGTATCGTTTGTAGCTTTAATATCTTGAGTCTAGTCTGAGGCTAGAAGGCAACGACTACTTCTCTTAAGAGCGATTTTCTATAGATTCTATAGTTGGATTTCAATTGAAGATTTATTCAATAAAATTGTGAGTGACGCTTAATGTCTTGTTGTAAAAGGTCGAATCATGTCACACGAGTATACTGCTGCATCAACATCATGTTACAATAACGTTAAAACCACCCGAAAGAACGGAAGAAAACGTTAACGGGGCGGTAACTGTATACATATAAGCAAACGTCCACAATGGAATGTCACCACGTCGCTATCTACGCAGTAAATCAAGCCTTAATACGAGGAGAAGGTCCGAGCAACAGGTTTCATTTAAAGGGTATCAGAATGTTAACATCTTAACAGTTCGAGTTCATCTGTTGTGGGTTTCTTTTTGTTCCGGTCGTTTTTTTTTTCTTGATTTCAGGTCCAGCGCCGAGGAATAATGAGACTCGTATGTAAAAGAAGCAGAAGTGAAAGGGTTATTTATTTTAATTTAATTTTGACATAACAGAATACATTGTTAGGATGAATTTGTGACACCAAAATTTTTTGCCTTCTTTCGTGTACATTGTTTGTGTAGTGGTGGACCCAGATTTCATAAACTATAATGAAACACCGCCCAAACCCGGTGGAAACGTATTGAAAGGTAAACAATTTGAAAAAAATTGACAGAGCTCTTTACTGTCACACGCTATCGTTTTAACCTCAAAATTTATCGTTAAACAACCTTGGGGGAGAAAAAATCCCACAGACTTGACGGCGGTGGAAACAAATGTCTGCCCAAATTGAAAGGTAAACAATTTGAAAAAATTGACAGATCATTATCTCTTTACTGTCACACGCTATCGTTCTAACCTCAAAATTTATCGTTAAACAACCTTGGGGGAGAAAATCCCACAGACTCAGAGGAGGTGACGGAAATAATCAAGAAAAGCTAGAAAAATAAGGAATGCTCATGGGGAGGGTGGCATAACAAACGAAGCCATCAAATGTCTGCCCAAATCTCCTATAGCTCGGTTAGTTACCGTAATAAATTCGATCCTGAGTTCGGAGGATTTTTCGTCTGTTTGGAAGGACGCCGTGGTGGTGGTCATCGATAAGCCGGGAAAGGATTCTGCACTACCAGAGAGTTACCGTCCCATTAACTTGTTATCCAACCTTGTTATCCTTGGGAGATTTCGGATGGAGTTAACCAATCTTCAAGTTCTTCCTGATGAGCAATTCGGTTTTCGATCAAAGTACTCCGCTGACTTTCAACTGCAAACGGACGTTACTAGGGCGGTGTTTCACAACATACAGAGAGTTTTTGATGCCGTTTGGCGTCAAGACATCGCGTATAAGATGATGGTTTTGAGGATTAACGACTCCATCATTAGGTTGGTCCGTTCATATCTCTCGAACAAACTGTCGCGACGTCTTCCGATGAGATCTGGGGTGCCGCAGGATTGTTCCTGATTTTCGTATCTGACATGCTAACTAAAGTAGGCTGTAACATCCTTGGTTTACGCCTCCAAAGAGCTATAGATGTCATGTTGAGGTGGGCCGCTTCCTGGCGGTTGAGGATCAATCGCAAAAAGTGCATTGCCATGAGATTCACCTACAGGCACAGACAACCGTCGGAGGGAATTTCGGTGGATGAGCTTGTTCTACCATGGAGCTCCAACACTAGGTATCTAGGATTAATATTAGAACCTGGCTGACCTGGAAGGCCCACACTCGTCACTTGATGGAGAGATTCTTAACCGCAACATGTTGATACCAATCAATCAAATAATCAAAATTTCAGACTCCATTCACTTTAGCTCAATGTGGTCACGTTTTGTCTTGACTATGTTCATCAACCGGTTAAAAAATGAGTTGCATGCTGCACGAATATGATCTTGCGGTGTTTTGGCCCTTTCCCGTACAATGGCTTTCTTCAACGCATCCATACTGGCATATTTGTTAGTGCTCTCCTTGCTTTCCAAAATGTCCTAGATAGAATAGTCCATCGGATTTGCATCTGGCGAGTTTGAAAGCCATTGTGTCGACGAAATAGAGTGTGGAACATGGTTTTTTAACCATTCTTGGTTAAAAAACCAAGAATCCAGTTCCAGCAAGACCTCTTGACTCTTGAGACTTGAGCCAAGAGCTCATTTTGGAATATGCATCGGATGCTTCGCTGAGATATTTTTATTTCTTTGCCCATTTGATTACTATTAAGACGTGGATTTCGTTGAAGTCGAGCCTTTACTTTCCGAACCATTTCATGTGATGTTGCAGTTTTTTTTTCGTCCACCACCATAACGTTTGGTAATCCTACACAATGATACACAAACATTTTATTCGCTTTGAGTTGGCTCAGCTCACCAATAATATCTGGTTATTTCATTAGATTATGGCATTTCCAATAACTTTTATTCTATAAAACTTAGATACAACTAGCTTAGCTTAGCTTGTAAACAATATAAACAGCTGTCGTTGGTATGAATTTGACATAGCCGGCATTATCGGTAACACAACACTAAGGCCCATACTATCCTATGGTTTCCTGGAGTGGTCTACGATTTCAAAGACGAACCTCAACCAATTGGAGATATTTCAAAACAAAACCTCGCGATTGATATGCAACGCTTCCTAAAGAACATGTGACGCTCTACCTTAAATAGAGCAATGCAGACAACAATCCCTCTCAGGCATGAAAGGCCAAACATCTAGAGTTTAAGTGTCCAAGGTCGAAAAATCTAACCTAGAAATTAGTGAGAGAGAGCAACCTGTGGTTAAACCTGGAGAAGATATAATTCTAGTAAATTTAGAGAAATATTTTGTACAGAGTTTGTTTCGTTTATTACAGAAACTTAAAAAAAAAAACAAGTTTTCGCGGAGGTATTTAGAACACACACAGAATCGTAAAAATCGTGGCAATAACTTTCTTGATTACCGCGTAGTGTTTACGGAAGTCCGAACAAAAAAAAAACTACTTCTATGGATTCCTGACGACACCGCTAGACAAGAGGTCACGCAATTTGCAGAAACGCAATCGCCAAAGTCGTAAAGATCGAAATTCGTGATAGCGCCGCTAAATAAGTACCAGATATATCTTAATTCTATTAGCTCGATCGCGATATCTCGACGATCCGAAACATCTTAAATACGTCAGCGCGATATAACGCACGAAGTGGTTTCTAAGACGAAAATCAGCGAGGTTGAATAATTTTTCGAAACAAATAAATCCTTAACTTAAATGATATTTACACGAGCGTACTCGCAGGTAATCTAACGGTGTCCGCATGAGATATATTAATAAGCTTTAACAAGGCGCATTAACAATATTTATCCTCGCAGTTTGAACTCATTAGTTTCAAATGAACTAGATTTAGAAACTGGATACACACATCAATGTTTTACGCGAGAAAAATTTTTTAAACTTTAAAATTATAATACCTAGAATATTACAGCTTCAACAGCAGCGTTCACGGGGGACTTTTTATTAGATAAATTCGCGCTTGCAACGATGTAGACGACAACCATTATCAACGCAACCGTTAATAATTGTTGTTTAACGGCAGCGACGGGACGACAACGGTTAGCGACTTCGTACGACATGACATGTTGCAAATTTAGCGACATTTAAATAGCCTATACTCATATAACCGAGGTAACTGTTCCCTGTCAACATTAAAAACGTTATCGACGCCGTACGAACTTGCATCATTACGATGATACCGGTACAACTTTAAAAAGACTGGTTCTTTTTTTGTTATGTAAGAAATTATAACGTTACTTATTACAATGTTGATGTTTAAATTTCTTTTTAATGCAAATTACAACAGAATTTTGTAATAGAAGAATGTAAATAGCTGGGATGTTATTGTGTCACTAATCAGGATATTAATATGTTAAAGGCGGACGCTAAGGACCTCCTACGTTTGTGTTAGCAAGTTATACAAACATATATAAATTCTATAATTTATTAAAATAGTTTACAAATTGAACGAAATTATGCAAAATGGATTCTGTGGAGTTCTCTGCGCCCATTGCTAAAAACCTTCTCCTCGCTAGGCTATCGCAATTGCACAAAACATGAACTGGGGTTTCTTCTTCCTCTTGACAGAATCTGAGCATCATCTGTCAGGCCGATGTTAAACATATGCCTATTCAATCTGCAATGACCTACTATCACTTTGACAGTCTTCCTGTCTTTACTCGGTAGGTCTTCAATAAACTCAGGCCTCTCCTTTGCCTGTCTTTGTCCTGGTGATCTTTTCCACAATTCCTTGGACCTGTTATATGTCTATTCGTAGATGGACTTCTTAATTTGCGATTTGGTGATGCCGAAGGAAGAGCCAACTCCTATGAAAGGCTTTGACGAACCTCGCCTGTCCGACCGGTTTCCCTTCATGCCCGTGTGGCCAAAATTAACTTTCTTTGGGTGATCATATCATTTAGAACGCTTACACAATCCCAAACCAGCTTTGAGTCAGCACTTGCGAAATTGATCGCTTTAAGTGCTGCTTGACTGTCAGAGTGAATAGCGAAGCTTTTACCTGGTTCGGTTATCACGGCGAAGACATCATAGATCCAAATTATTTCAGATTTTTTTGTCTCGGTGCAGACATCCTCTACAACACCCTCCAACACCCCCCCCAATTAAAATTCTTCGTGGATTGTTAATCATCCAGTTATCACAAGTTTAAATGAAACATTTCTTAAACAGCTTATACCCCAAGAGAACCAAGAGAATAAGAGCTTATGTGAACAACGCTTCTACTGGATCTAAGCGAATTGAGCGCTTCTATAGTAAAACAGGAGCCATGATTATCAAGAAGTTCCACCAAATTCAATTGCAGTTCTACCAGAATCTGCAGGAACATTATCTATAAAGCGGTTGCAGTATTTGACTCTTGGGAGGACAAAATTCGTATTACAAGAGCAAGCTGATTCCAATAGGAATCAGTTCAGTTCCTTTACCACCAACAATTCTATTCTGTTTTGTTTTTGCAGGACAATGCCCCTAAAAAATTTGCTGCTGATTGCTGGCAGATATCTAATATTGCTGACGAAATTTTGTAGTAGATTCTGGAGTAGGAGCTTTAGTTTTCAAACTAGTGCAGAGATTAAATCGCAATTCTTTTTATCGTGAATGGTGTGCCAGGTGACACCATCCTGTTGAAACCGCATCTTATCCATGTCCATTCCGTCCAATCCCCCCTTTTTTTAACATGCTGTGGTAATCTTGATTGTTGTGGTGGCACCAAACTGTCAGTTTTTGAGAGGATGGCAAGCTTTTTCAATTGATGTGAATTTTCATTTGTCCTCAGCCATTGAGGTGGAAGCGGGTGTCCACACTAAAGATCATTTTAGCTTGCGACAATTTCAAGATCCATTTTGATTCGATTGATGGCTGCATCCGGCACAACAGTCTTACTTAACTAATTTTAATATTTTGAGAGATAACTATCATAATGGTTGAGGTGTGGCCGTGGATTTTATTAAGAGAGGAACCCTCTCGTAAGACGATTTTTATTCTTCCATGAACAGAGAGGCTAACATCCTTGACGAAGATATTTTGATTTCGAAGTGTTATTAAATTATCAAATCAATGCTGTCCTCGTTTTAACACTAAAGCCGGAGAGTTCAAACTTGTGGAGTGAAATTTTTGGATATAGTCGTGTTTGCTTCTATTGAAGGAGTTGGCTTTGCTCTGAATAGCTGTTGGGGTGCTGACATGTCAGCTTAAATATCTTGAAATTTTTGTTTGGTGCTTCTTCAGTCAATAGCAATCATGATAGAATGAAGAACGTATGTGGTGTGGGTGATCTTGCAAACAATTTGTGATGTAAGGTTCGATTTACTGGAACATCTCCAGATCTGACTCCGTCCGACTATCATATCTTTCCTCAACTGAACAAGGGTTTAAAACATCGTCAAGTTTCTTCCAACGAAGAGGCGATGGAAGTTGAGGAGACCTGGGTTGCAGAGCAAGATAGGAATTTCTTTGAGAAAGATCTAAAGACATCGTTGTAATAATAAAATATTTTGACTTTCAAATTTTGTCTGCTTCTATAGTAGGCTAAGAATTTTTCAGGTGTCCAGGTATAGTCCAGAACTGTCATTGTGACATTAGGATTTAAATGGAAGTAGCAATTAAATATATATCTCCCACAACAAACCATAATGGGAATTAATTACTGCGTCATTGTCGTCATTTTCGTAATAGCCAACCAGACAGGAGCTCTTCCTAGAATACGAGTCCCAATCTTAATCATCATTTTTCCATCGGCGTATCGATTCCTTTCCTTCGGTTATGCCACACCTTATACAACGTCGACAAAAAAAATTAGAATTACGCCACAGGGCGTACTTGTCCGTAAAAGATACATTTTCGATCTATCATAGGTATTCTTTTAATTAAATATTCATATGTAGTCGATCGGGATCTATAGTTTTTGGGTCTGTGGTGTTCCTTTTTTTATATATAAATACGAACTTGCGTTATATACGCATATCTGTATGATCGATGAACGTTGTCGAAACCTGTCACGGTGACTTTGGAAGTCTTAATAATAAACGCGACGAATAGTCTACCGTGGTAAAAGATTATGTACGCTTGATAATAATAGGCAGGTTAGAATGAAAGTAACATATAGGAACAAGTTTAGTCTATTAAGCGGTTAGCGGACATTTACGAAATAAGGTATGGATCCATTAGGTAGGAATATATGAGAAAAATTAGCGTGTGATAGGTGTCGTTAATGAAATTAATGTTTAACATTAAGAAGGAAAAACAACTAGACTGCTGATGCTGTAGTAATTAGAGGTACACGCTTTCTAATTTTTTTTTCCCCCAGCGAAATCCATCTTGATTAAGAAATTATTTTCAAATCAAACGGATAATAACACACAAGTAATATTAAAAAAAAAAATAATAAGAATATGCTTTAATGAAGTGCTATCTTCACCAATCATTGTGCCAATCATAACTCACACGTTTAAAGGAACAATTGAAATTAAGAATCGTATTGATTTTTATATTTAAGGTATTTAATCGCGAAGAGCATTTTTTATCTAGCTTTCAAGCTGTCAAATACTTTTTTTATTTGACGTCTGTATTCGGAAATATAATAGCGATAGAATTAATTGTTGTAGAGTTCTGAGAAACCAGCGAACGACGTTGAATGAAAATAACTAACGTAATTTTTCATTTAAATCAGATATTGCGTTACTGTTTTAATGAGAAATTAGTATTAATTTTATCTTATTTCCCCTCGAATCATAATCTAAAATTGTTAAGCATTCGTCTCTAATAAAAAAAAATAACAAAGTTGGCAGTAGAATATTAAATAATTAAAATATTACTATAGGTATTCAGTAAGAATTACTAAGTATGACGCGACAATTTTAAAATGTTATTCAGAAAAGTGTAAAATGGGCATATTTTTCTACACTCTAAGGTATTTAATAAATACCTTAAATATTTAAATTCAATTTACTTCACAATTTTTCAATGTTGGTTTTTTATATATACAGCGTGAGGCATTAGTGCGTCAAAGCTCAATATATCCCTTAATATTGAAGATATCAAAAAACTTTATGTACAAGAATCATAGACAGTCTTAAGCTACACATTTTAAAATTAATTTCATATATACAGGGTGTTTCATATCGCTAGGGTGAACCAAACATACATTTTCTTAAATGGAACACACTATATATTATTTAAAATTTGGATTAAGCCTATCTTCCTCGTTCTTTCAATATAAGGTTTCATTGAGTTATACCGAGTATTTCAGAAGTTATGGTCAATTTTGTGTGAAAATCGTTACGTATTTAACGTCCTGTGTATTCCATACGAAACAGCTTGAAATTATTTTTTTGCTGGAATAACTTTTTTATACTGTTACATTTTTATAACGAAGTGGTGTTTTCCCAATATTACGAAAACTGTATACAGGGCGATTCAAAACACAAATGCATTATTTTCGAATGTTTTTTTAATGGAACACCCTGTATTTTATATTAAGAAAGGGAAGAATACTTGATATACTTTCATTTTCATTAACCATTCTCTATACCTAAAATGGTTAGTTTCTGAGATATTGACTGATTTGTAAGTGTTGAAATACTCGGCTACTGTTTAACTTCTTTAGCATTTTTTGCTTCCACCAAATCGATTTTGTACGATGCAGACGTAATGATCGCAGAGCTGCAAGCCTTTCGTCCTCTTTTTGCAATTCAGACACGCCGGAAGTTGAAAGCTTGTTTTGCAGGGTTCTTGAATTAGCTGCTCCTGCAGATACCTGGCGTTGTTCAGCAGAGACTGTAGGTGGTACAGCAGACTGAAACGTTTTAGAAGTGGATGGTTTTTAGATCAACTTCTAGGCCAATAGCTTGTTCATTTACATCAGAATCTTCATTATTCTTTGGGGGGCTCGCTTCATTTCCCGAGAGCCTTTTTTTTTAAGACAGTTTCATGAAAAGAGGGCATCTACGTTTTGGTGGCCTTTTCAATATATTCTGCATCTGCGAATCGGTTTTTATTTAAAGGATAGATTCCTGTCACCCTGAAGCCGTTGATTGCAATTTGAGCAATCTGACACCTGATGTAGGCTTTTCCGAACAGCTCCATTACGTCAAAGGCACTGATGGGACGATCATTACACCCTAATCACTGCTGATTTCCTCACTGTAGTAGGAGTTAAGGGGACCCATGAAAGTTTTGTTCAATGGCTGCAGTTTATGAGATGAGTGAGGAGGCAGTGATTGTCACGAGCTAGATTAGATCAATATTTTGAGTATGGCTGTAATGGCCATCTAAGAGCAGTAAAACAGGTTTGTCTTCTGTAGGCTTAACAAACTGGATGAAGTGTTCAAACCACTGTGTAAAAATATTGGTTTGGATCCAACCTGAGGGTTGAACTGCAAAAATTGTGCTCCTTTTTTCAGCTGTTCACTCATATTTTTCCTGGAAAATATGACCAAAGAGGGCACGAATGAACCAGCAGCATTCATGCTTACAACAATAGTAATCAGTGCTCCACATTCCCCAGATGTCAATGCAGCTACTTGTTTTTTTTTGCCACAAAGACTAATTACTTTTGCCACTTTTGATTGAACAATCGTGATCCCACCCTCATCAACATTATAGATTCTGTCAGGAGTGTATTTTTCTTTTTCGTGAAGGCCTTCGAGTTGACTAAAGAATTTTTCAGTATTTTCTTTGCTAAACCCTAATGCCCTAGAATAGGATGTGCCAGTAGGTTTCCAATTTCTTTTTGTGACTCTTGAGAAAGAGACTAACCCACTTATTGCCAGCAATTTCCTCATTAAAAGCATGACTGATATTATTTCTTTCAGCTAGCTGTACAACCATCCTTCGTAAGTCCGAACGGGTAAGTCCAAAAAAAACAGCTTCCATTGCAACACAATAGCTAAAGCTGCTGCACACAATAACAGATTTTGACAGCACCTTGTGCAAAAAACGAGTTAATGATTTAACGAGTGAAGCACATCGATTGAAATTTATTTTGTCCTTCCAGCAGGACTTGTTTTCTTCCGGCAGTACACATGTATTAACCATAAGCGTGGATGTGTGTGAAGAGGCAATTTTTGTGCTCTTTTAAATGGTTATAATTTGGTCATGGGCCACTTTATATATCTAAAATCACACATTTTATTTTAAGGCCTGCCGGAAGGATAAACTGTTCTGCCGACAGGCGCCTTGGACGTTCTATCATTAAAAATCAAACTGATGACGTATCTCGTCTGCCGTCTGGGCAATACGGTGCAATGTCTTGGTCCTGTGTCCCGAACTCGCATTTAAAGCGTCTCGAAATTCAAGGCCTCAATCGTTCTTATTATCCTTAATGGCGGCAACTCTCCAGAAAAAATAGTCCAACAGATTCAAATCATAGCTCCAACCCACCCAATTGACATCAGTATTTCAGCTAATTCAATTGTTACGTTGGCTGTGGTAAGTGCCGTCGTCCTGTTGAATCCAAACGTCGTCGATGTCATCATCTTCAATTTATGGAAACAAATTGACGCAATGATGCCTCCATGCCCCACCAAACAATCATTCGTTTTGGGTGCATCGGCTTCTCAATGTATCGTTTGGATATTTTGAGCCCCAAAAGCGACAATTTTGCTTATTGACATAGTCTCAAATGTAAAAATGAGGAAAGTTTTTCGGCCACACGATCTCCCGTTCATTGGGCGAACTGAAAACGCATCATACTGAAGTCTTTATTCAAAATTTTCCTGAGAAAAGTGCGAGGAATGTTCCTCTGAAAATCAAACTGATGACATATCTAGTATTCCTGAAACCAATCATCACATACGGTGCACTGTCTTGGTCTTGCATCACGATGTCGCATCTAAAGCGTCTCAAA
The DNA here is from genome assembly GCA_023690525.1 of Holotrichia oblita. NCBI lineage: Eukaryota > Metazoa > Arthropoda > Insecta > Coleoptera > Scarabaeidae > Holotrichia > Holotrichia oblita. The sequence continues at coordinate 13,248,814 of CM043016.1, read as the reverse complement.
GCCCCACAAAACAGGACATGGCGGCCCCTGGTTTGTCCGGAATCGATACATCCTCCAGCTGACGATGAAAACCTTTAAAGAGGTAAAGAGGGCCCAAGATGTGATCGCACAGAGATCAGTGGGTTAACTTCAAACTAACACCTCTGCGAACAATATCATTCTTAAGTTTCCACCACCTTTGGTAACCAGTAGGGGCTACCCTATGAGGGTTGGAGGGCTTAGGCCTATCCAGCTCAGCTCTGGTAGGAAGACTTGGACCATCGAGATACCTGGGAATTTAGTCATGAATCATTTCATAATAAATTTGGTCATGAGGCTTCAGTTCTTGAACTAATTAAACCTCATAAGCTTTCATATCGCATTGAGGGAAGTGCCAGAAATTCTATTTTATTCTCTGTACTGGAGTCACTGAAGGATGACTCGTATAGAGTTAACAGTTAATCGATATATCTGTTGCTATTAAACCGTTGGAGCTGACAATGTCAATGACTTATCATAAACAGATGAAAGGTTTGTTTGAAATGCAAAAGAGTTATACAAGAAGTTGCTTTTATAAACTACAGGTAATGTTATGGGAAAAGACGTCATGAATTCGGATCAAACCTGCAAATACGCTTCCAATATATCATCTCTATTCTTATGATAAAATCGTGTAATATAAATCACTTAAGCAATCGTAATTTTACAAGCTATTACTTCGAAGCCCATTCACATAATCTCAATACAGTTAAGAGTATAGTTTTGTTAAATAGATGCCCACGTACTACGTTGAACATTTAACATATTTTAACGGCAATTATATAAATTGTAATATTATAAACAGGCCGTAAATTATTCCACAATAGTTGTTCCCGAAGCTCAAATACCAACCAACGTTAAAGCGGACGCAGGTTTATGCATACATAATAAACTGTGTATAATGGGAAGCTATTCATGTCAAATGTGCTTGGACTCTTGCTCATTAGGATCCCTGTTATTTATGTGAATCATTCCTTACATATTCAGCGCATGTTGAAATTTCATCCATTCCTATGTCTACAAGGTTATAAAGTTTTATTTTAAATTTCTCTGAAGAAAATTGATCCTCACCTTCATCCCGTATGATTAATGACGTTCGATATAAAAACGATTACTTGGCAATAATTTTCGTCGGAACTGACGCACTCCATTATAAATTTTAATTCGCGTTTTTAAGCCTCATTGATTAAGTTATAAAATGGTCGATGTTATCTCGATGATTTCCTCGAGACGCACCAAATATGTCGAAACCTAAAAAAAATAATTATTTATTTTTGATAATTTTTAAAAGTAACGTGCGAAACATCTCGTTCATTTTGGCCAAATATACGCCCTTGACATGCCTTCAAGCGATCAAAAAATCGTTATTAAGATGTTAAATTTTGCTTTATTACTTGCGCTGAAGTGAGTGTTAAGATATAAGGAGCAATGTTTTATTAACTTTTATGTTTATTAAACACGATAATATTACGAAATTTTTGAGCGGATTGTCCTTGATAATGTTGCAATCGTAAATGTTATTATAGTCATGTTATTTCGTCCGATTAACATGTTTAAAATTTAAATTAAGTGTACAATTGTGATTAGCATGTTTCTCTTTTATACAGATCGAGATAAAACTGGATTATTTATTGCGATTTGCGAGGAAGCGGTAACAGAAGGAGTATTGGCTCAGATAAAAAGGTAAGTGTTTCCTCTATTGTTAACAAACTGAAATAAAATCTCTTTAAGACGTATTCATACAGAGTGCTCCATCTAGTGATAACCGATATTAAACTGGAATAACTTGACATCCAGATGTCAGATTAACAAACGAGATGACGAACATGCAAAAATTGTGAAAATTTTATTTTCAAAATGAGTCCGCTAATGCAACGAGCGTACCAACGAAAATGTGCCCCCGCGAAGACAATTTGGCTGTTGGTCGGTAAATTTAATGAAAGTGGTTTAGTGGCAACATCAAGGTCTAAAATTAAATCGCATCCACGTCGAAGTAACGAAGTTATCGATGCTCTACGAGCTGATGTTGCTGACAGCCCCGGAACATCTCTCTCTCTTGTCTCCAACCACCAAGTGGCAAATTTTGATTGAGTGGATTTGCATGTTTTCCCATAACAAAATGTAAACGGCTCAACAATTGTTGCCGGCCGATAAACGCTATCCCATCCAATACGCCACCAACATGCAAAACATCTTGGCTGGAGAAACCGATTTTTGGCACCATTTGACCAAGACCAACGAGGCTCATTTTTTGCTTGGTGGCAGTGTTAATACGCAAAATGTTCGTTATTAGGGACCTACAAACCCTCAATTGATTCACGAGGAGCTTTTACATTCGCCAAAAGTGACTGTTTGATGATGCTGTATACTCTGAAAGAGTCATAGGCCCGTACTTCTTTGAGGCCCAACATGCGATTCCGCTCGTGAAACCATCGATTTATTGAAGCCAATGGTTTCCAAGACGACTGATATCGAGAAATGGCGATTATGGTTAGCCGCCTCGGTCACCTGATTTGACCGCTCCTGACTTTTTTCCTGTGGGGATACTTGAAAAGCAAAGTTTATTCTAATAAACCTGAAACCCTCGAACAACTTAAAGCCAACACACGCCACGAAATCGCTCAAATTACACCCGAAACGCTCGTAAGCGTGATAGTAAACGCCGACAAAAAGGGCTGATTTGTGTGTGGCTGCTGGAGATGTACATTTACCAGATGATATTTGCAAAAAGTGATCAAACAAATTTTACAGGTCCATATTTTTTTGGAAAAAAACGTCGGTTACCATAAGATGGAGCATCCTGTATTTACCGAATTTGTTGATTCCTTCAGGTATTTATTCTGTGCGACTATTTTTATCACGCAAATCGAGTTTGGTTTCAAAAATTTAAATTAAGAGCTAAACTGCACAATTTGGGCATTTAAGGGAGAAGCGTCCAGTGGAGATATAGTAGCCGCTGGAAATTTTAAGATTGTTCTCAAGAATGTTATTACAAGGGGCAGATACTCAAGTAAGCAAATTTTCAACGTAGATGAAACTGGTCTTTATTGGAAAAGACTAAGAAAAACATGCATCCGGTTTTAAGACTAAAAAAAGAAAGATTGACGCTTCTTCTCGGAGCTAATCCAGCAGGTTCGCCGTCTAAAACCTCTGTTAATTCATACTAGTCAAAATCCAAGGGCAATAAAGAATCAACACAGAAATTTATTAGTTTTATTACCAGTTCATTGGAGATGGAACCGGAAAGGGTGGATGACAGCAATTATATTCCGAGAGTGGAGCATCGTGGAAAGAAGACCTCCATCTCAACGTCCAGAACCCGACCACGACTACATTAAAAATTTCTAAATCTAAACTATAAAAACATTTTGGTGACAATCATTCATTTAACTACAACACTAGTCAATTTGATTGCCAATATTCACACAAAAATTATGAATTTTATTACATCTTGCTTAATCTGATCTTAGATAATTAAGATTTCTTCTTCTTAATTGTCGCCATGAAGCTCTGTATTTTTACTAAATTACTGTAGATTACCACAAACATAGTTTACCACCACCTGGATCTAATCTTCAAGGTAATAAAAAATGGTCATCAGTTCATTTCTACCAACAAATTGTGTTCAAAAAAGATGCTGTGTTGTATTTAGGGAAACTGAGTCGTTAGATCTCTTAGTCATAGCCTTCAACTTAGTTTTCGGATCAATTCGTGAAACGAATTCGTGAAACTCGGTCGTTATTGAACGAAACAACCCATTTACGTTCACGTCCAGTCCGCTATCCAGTCGAAAACATTGCTGCTGTTGCTTGGAGTATGCTTTAAAATCCATTCATCCAACATCAACTCGTTATCGTTTTCAGGAAATGAAAATTTCTGTCACTTCTCTCTCAGTTTTATTATCGCCTTGATAATGACAGCATTGCTGTTGAAACGCGTCGGTGTTTTAGTTCAAACTTGTTTGGTGTTCAGTGGGTTAAAGTGTTTAGTGTTTCACTTCTCTGAGGAAAATTTTGCATAACGACCTCGGTATTAAGTCTTACAAACCATCCGATGCGTTTTCGGTTCGCCCATAGGTCTGGAGATGAGCATTTTTACCGAAAAATCATTTTTTTATCAATAAGCAAAATTGGCGCATTTGGATGTCAAAAAATCCATACCTGGCTAGTAAATTTTATGTTTCGAGATATCTCGACTATTACGAAAGGTAGGATTGTACTTTCTTCGGGAAAATATTCATTACAAACAGAACAGCCTGTAAAAATATTCAGGGCAACGATGGACTCTGAAAATTTAGTTTTTTTGAAACGGCTTCGCCATTATTACTTACGTGTTTAATTATAAATGGTACAAATGATTATTAAATATATCTGTCATAATATTATTGTTGCATAGCCTACTTTGTGCAAATTGAAGTAGTTTGTTTCGACAGTATCAGAAGAAGTATACATTTTTCTCTAAAACGGTTGAAGATAAATGAGTACATTCTTATATCAAAAGAAAGAGAATTTAATTTTACATCCAACCCTGTAAACAGATATAGGATGTCCTATTTAAAAAAACAGAGTTATTGGCATTTAAGAGTTTCTAAATGTTGGCGCCAGTAACTCTATGTCAACAAAACGATCCGTACATGTTAATATAAGAAATAGTAAAGTAATTGAAGACGTATCAATTTGCACAAACCAAAATTTTCTACCTTTTTTAGTTTTGATCCTACAGCTCATTAACAAGAGCGCTGCAATTGCAAAATTTTTGATAAAATATTTATTTTCTCGAAAACAAAAGCGCATAGGTCGAGGTAGGTCTTAATAAAAGTTACTTAAAATATCATGTAGAATCTAAAAAAAATATAGGGTCAGGTAGGATAATTGTAAACTAGGGGTAATTGGAAACAGTACTGAGATTTATTAAAAATTTAAAATAGGCGCGATTCGCACGTCAACTTCAGTGGACACACTTCGACCGGATATGCAGTTGCATAGTTTACTCCGCTACAGTGATAGTAAGTTTTGGATGGTGTTTTATCCTTTGGAATTTGTTTCGGTCACGGTACTTTATATGTTTTGTTAGAGAGACTGAAAGGTAAGTTTCAAGCTCTTTTTTGCTTTTGGCGATAAGTATTTGATGCAGAGAAACGTTTTTTTCTGGACGTAACCTCGAATTTGTTCCTTCAAACTCGACAAATATGTGTTTACAATTACCCCTTCGAAATTTGCGAATGGGGAAATTGTGAACGTCTAGTTGGGATAATTGTAAACAACAACTCGTCGCATCAAAATAGTATTTATTCTATTACAGGAACCAAGAAATATGCCTAGGAAGTATATGAAGAAGAAAACTGACCAGAGGTACTCACAGGAAGATCTTCTATTGGCTGTCAATGACGTAAGGAACAAGAACTGCACGTACCGTCAGGCTTCACACCAATATAACGTGCCTGTAGCCGTGAATAAAAGGGAGAAATATCCCAGAAACCAAAATGGGAGGTGGACGTTCCATTGTGTTTACAACCGAAGAAGCAGAACAAATGGTGGAATGCCTAAAAGCCCGAGCACGAATGGGATACCCATGCGACAAGGAAGAGTTACGGGACCTGGTTGCCAAATACGTCAAAGAAAACAATTTACCAACGCCATTTAAGGATAGACGTCCTGGTCTAGATTGGTACTATGGCTTTATGAAACGACATAAACAATTGTCATTCAAGAAGCCTGAACAGCTTCAGAAAGCCAGGAAAGACCAAAGGAAGCCAGACGTTATCTATAATTTTTATGAAAATTTCGCTAAGGTTGTTTTAGAAAACTCAATTGATAATCCTGCATTGGTATTCAGTGCAGATGAAAGTCGCTTCGGAAATGATCCATCAAGGATAAAATCTATTGGCGAACGGGGAAAGCCTCTTTCAAGGGTCTCAGGTGGTTCTGGGCGTGAGTCAACAAGTGTCCTGGCTTGCGTAGCGGCTGATGGATTTACCACCATTCATTATCTTTAAAGGAGACGCAGTGCAGGCTAGGTGGACTTCACCGAAGGCTTACCCAGGCACAGTTTATTCTGTGTCTACCAACGGATGGATGGAAGAACCTCAGTTCTTCAATTGGTTTGAATCTGTATTCGTAAAGTGGGTGAAAGATATAAGGTTACAAAAGAATTTACAAGATAAGGAAGCTTTACTGTTGTATGGTGGCCATAAGAGTCACATAAGTTTGAGAATCGTTGAGCGTGCACTTAGCAATAACATCATCTTGGTAAAATTTCCAAGCCATTTAACTGACAGGCTGCAACCTCTTGATAAATGTATATTCGGTCCGGTGAAAACCGCTTGGGAGAAAAAACTTATTGCCTACGGAAAGAAGCACATGGGCCACAGGGTAGGACGACTAAAAAAGAATGAATTTACGGAAATCTTAAGAGAAGTCTGGAAAGAAGCTATAACAGTAAATAATATTAATAGCGCATTTATAAACACAGGAATGTTTCCTGTTGATGAAGATGAATTTAATCCCATTGATTTGAAGAGATACAGAGAAAATCAGCGAAAAGCCGTTCTAAATTCTGAAAATGAACAGGACGAAAAAAGGCAACCACTACAGTTATTAACGCCATCTCCATCTATATCCGCCGCTTTAACTGCCGATCGTATTACATCAGCCTCAAATGTTATTGCTGTTTTCTCGTCAGCAATTGCTAATACACTTCGAACCGTACAAAAAGGCAGCAGAGCCCAAAAAAGTAACACCAAAATCGAAGCAGGCTCGGTACGATGAAGTTTTGACAAATGAAGTTATGGAACGTCTCAAAAAAGCCGAACGTTTAAAAGAGGAGAAAAATAACCGAAAACGTATACCTCGCGGAGGAAAAACTTCCAGATAAAAACTAAAGGACTCTGAAAGCGAAGAGAAAAAATTACAATTTCAGACTTTGTAATAATTCAGATGAAGACATGATTGAAATACAATGGGCCGAAGAAGTTGCAGCCGACAGCTACCCGCAGGTGGAATATAAAATGCCAGAATGGCACGCAATTAAGCGAGGAGTTTACTTATTGGTCAAATTTCTTGGAGGACCTAGAAAAAGCACAAATTATAAATATGTCTGCTGTGTACGGAATGTCGATGAAGAAAGTGGCGACGTTGATGTTGTCGGTTTTAGGCGCAACGACATATTTGGCACTGAATTTGTTGAAAAAGAACAGGACGTTTCAACTGTAGAATTTGGGATGATTGTGGCCTTGCTACCTGAACTGAAAGTTGTGAAGAGAGCTAGAAAAAGAATTCATGTTTTGGAAGGCACTGTTGGCGTTTTTGAAAAATAGTGTTTTTGTAGTTTGTGACCACGTGAAACTTCAATAAAGCATTTGTTCCTGTAAAAGGTTCATTTGCACTCCTATTCACATTTTCCCCATCAAAACTTACTATTAAACTTAATAGGACAACAAATGCATGTTTCCATTTACCCCTAAATTGTATACCATCTAATTTTGTGTTGGGGTAATTGTAAAAAGGCCCTAAAAATTAAAAAATAACATAGATAGACTTGAACTGTGGCAAAAAGACTTCAAAAAGGTCAAAGTATACGGGTATTATTACAGGTGTCAATGACCCAACATTAAACACAAAATATAGCATTTTAAAATGCAAGTTTACAAAAAGCGTTTACAATTACCCTACCTGACCCTAATATATGGGGTGATCCGTTTAAAATAATAAAGTTACATACGCTTTTTCCATAATTGTGACACCCTGTATATTTGAAAATATTTTTTAGCTATGCATCGTATAAATAGGGACAACTTTTATTTGAAACTTTTTTCTTTATACTGTAAAATATGCAGATTAACAAAGAAACCGCGTCAGCTGGGGCACCCTGTATATTATTTCAAATTTAGATTAAGCATATCTTCCTCAATCCTTCGATATGCATACTATTTCGATGAATGACGTCATCAAGTGTCAAAATGTAGTGACATTTGTCATTTTTGTTATTATCTATCCAGATTATTATTTATACTGGTCGTTATTCGTACTGGCCATTATTCATACTGATCATTATACATACCATTGAAAGAGAAACCATACGATAGAAGAATAATCATATCCCGTTTAACATGATAATTCTCTTAGACAACGAAGACAGTTGCTCTAATAAAGCTTATACTTCCTTCAAAATATTTACCCCATTATGTTTATTTGTCAGAATTAACAAGAAAAATTGAAAAGGAATCTTTGATCATTTATTATTAATATAATTAATGGCATCGTCCGTTACCACCAGGAAATCATCAAAAGATCCCATCATGATGTGATGTACGGTTTGCCTGGCTACCTCGCAATCACAATTTCGAAATGGATCCTTGTCTCATCTATCTATTAGAGTTAGAGAGTCGATATTTTTCTTGGTTCATCGAAGGCTTGATCGGGGGGTTTAGTTCTTATATAAGGAAGATTTTCGCAAGATTTCACGCTCTAACCAAATTCGTTTTCGAACTTTCACAAACATTAGCCACATTTTTAAATTTCTAATATAATAATCACTTATAATATAGATTCGCAATTTCTTCCTTTAGTGTTGTTAAAATCCAATTTATTCGCGGAGAATTGTTCTGCAAATTTAAGAGGTCACACATCGATAATAACATAAACATCTTCTTTAATATATCCATAGTGTAGTGATTAAACAAATTACCCAACAGCATACCTACAATTTTTTATCTCTAACACGAACATTGAATTACCACACAAAGTTTGGAGCGCAAACGATGAGCCTCCGCATCAGCATACGTCTTACTTTTCCGGTCACTCGTTTCGAATCCACGATAAAATTCCACGCAATTCGTGTGTGCCATCCATAAATCACGAAGACTCTCGGCCAATTCGAAGAAAGCCTAATCATAAACGCTGGTACAGGCGAGAAAGTCGGTAATTATAAAAATTACAGGTGTCCACCGCGACTAAATTCATCAAAGAAAAACACGAATCCAACATGACTGATGAATTTATTGTTATTAAATGAATGAAGGAGATGCGTACTACATACCATACATGGGATATAAGCAATAGATCTTTTGAGTAATGTGGAAAAGAGAGAAAAAAAAGTAGCCTACGACCTCCGAATGTGACCCTGCTGGGTTTAATGTTAGGAAAAATTTAATCATTGTCGTGCTACTTATATTTTACAAATAGCCACGTCTCATTATATATCCACATATTACGTTAGGATGTTATGTATTACCTGTAAATGCAGGTACTGTTATAGGCATTTATCAATTATAAGAATAAGGAACGAAATTAATGGACGAGACATAGATATACATATACACGGATAAAATTTGATTCGTAACTGTTTTTTTGGTAGAATAAAATACGGCGACCTCTAACGGTAGTTTTCGTTAAAAGATGAGTCCTTAAGGTGAAGGTCATATGTGTCATATCAGGCAGGTTATGTTCATGATATATCGCTGATTTATTCCATTTTAATATTCTTCCATTAATCTCAAATGCAGACCCGTTTTGTTAGGTAAGTGTTATTTATATCTATGAGTGCCTGAATATTACTCAGATTCTATTCACGGTCAATATAGAATCCGACTGACCTACTGAGATTGTTTAGATTATAATATTTTTGTTTTGATAGGAGTAGAATTGACGATCTGAATAGCAATACAGAAGCAATTCTAATTATATGACTTAGAAAGAAACATCATATTCTTCAACACCTTCTTTGAGTTGTTCATCAGTAGCAATTTAATAAAAAGAAGTCTGACAGAGCTAAGTCGGGGCTATAAGGTGGATCCCTTAACTCTATAAATCCACACTCATTTATTATTTGCTGAACTTTGTTTGCCTTATGAACCCGCCAATTGTCGTGCAGCAACAAGTTTTTTTGTTGATGTTTTTCCTCTAGAGCAGTTTTTAAATTTTTAATTATATTTCCGTAAGCCTCTTTATTTATGGTAGATCCTCTTGGAATCTAATTCAATAAGCCAGACTCCTTCAACATCCCAGAAAACTGTTGCCATCAGTTTTTTTCCAAAAAATTGTGTCTTGCCAATTTTTTTGGTGGTGGAGAACCCTTATGAACCCACTGCATGGATTTTTGTTTAGTAGGAGGATCCCAATGATGTACCAAAGTACCTAAGTCTCATTCCCGGTCATAATTTCAGATAAAAATGTTTTGTCCCTCTCCTCCCTTTTCTATTCAGTTTTTGTTCAGATGTAAGCAATCTGGGTATCCATCGTGCAGACACCTTCTTCATACCCAAATCGTTATGGAAAATTTTGAGGACACTTGCTTCGGATATACAGACTTCATTGGTAATGACAGAGATCTTTACATCCCCATCTTTCAGTACCAAATTTTCGACTTTTTGCACAATATCTTCAGTTCGAGCTTCAACAGGTCGTTCGGATTTTGGGTCATCATTGATTGACTCTCAGCCCTATCGAAGAATATAGACCAATATTATACTTGAAAATAAGATGGTGCATCTTCTCCATACACAGCAACCATCCTTTCATGAATTGCTTTTGGACCATTGCCAAGTACTTCGAACAGTGACAGCAATTATTCAATAATTTGTTTGACATCGTCACTCTTTCGTTTCATAGCTAGGTAGATAACATAAAAATACGCCCTCGTAATTAATTTCTCTTCTGAAGATAATTAGAGTATTTGATTCCTCCTCGAGAACTGCTGATAGTATTGTGTTCATCATCTTATTGTGTTCATCATTGTGGTTGATCTATACTTGCAAAAACCAAAACAAGGTTTTTCGGCATTTCCTTTTTGAAGTCCAACAATAAGCAACAAAGGTCTTCCTTTTCACTAAGGCTGGACTTGTGTGTCCCTAAGCCATCCAATCTCTGCTGCGTGACTGCCGTTCTGACCACAAGGATTAATTTCTGGTGTTCATCTTATGTCGTATTATTGAGAGCCCAATTTTTTGTTTAAGTTCAAGTTCAAAGTTTAAAGTGTATTACAATGACAGTTAAACTCTGAACCGAATTATGTAGAAATTGGTTTAAATTTTAAGCCGCACTACCTATAGAGCTTAAACCTGAACTTCGATATGAAGTCATCTTTGTAAAAAACTGCAACAGTAGAACATAAGTATTGTTTATTAAATGAATTTGTTGTTGTTGTTTGTGTTATTTTCCTGTGATGAAGGTTGAGAAACATAGGAATATGACAAAAGAGAATTCTATAAAATTATCCGATATTATGCTAATTAAATATACAAAAAGAGACAGATGAAACTAACAATATACATAAAAATAGAAAGACTATAGCTTAGAATAATTTTGATTTACCAGTCAATGAATCTGTGCATTTGAAATTCCTGATGCTATAACCTAACAATACATAAAGATACGGATTATAGATGATATATTCGCTAGAGCTGAAGGGCACACAATAATAAGATATTTTTACATTATTTCAAACTTCAGTTCCAATTTAACTGAATTGGTTCAATAAAGGGATTGAAAAACGCAAACAAGGGGTTCATGGTTCAAGTTCAAGTTTAAAGCTCAAACTTTTACTTGAACTCAGATTGAAAAACCAGGCATAAGTGTCGCACCAACAAGTTCTCCGATCGAGCAAGGTGTTTCTGGTCAGCACCATTGCATAGCACCCTGTTTTGTAAAACGTTGAGCCTCTTGACTTGCGATTTTACGGGGCTGGACCAGGTAAAGGCGCCATAGATCAATATCGGTCGAAGGAGCACCGTCTAGATTAATAATAATTTAAGCTTCAAGCTTAACGAGCTTTTTGAACGAATTAGAAGAGCCAGAGCCCACCGCGCCTTCAAAAATCGAGAGGTGGTCATCGAAAAGTGGTGGTGAAACGTCAGTTTGGTGTCGATGTCCATGCACAGGTACTGGACCGTCGAACTCCAGAGCAACCCCTATCCCTCTATGTTGACGTGCGAGGAAGGTGGATTACGTTTCCTCAAAAAGCGTTCCATGACAAAGTTGGAAAGGTAACATCTTAAATCGATCCACAGTCGTTGGGCGTAATAATAATAGCCAAACAATGCCGTCGTCTGTAATTGAGGTAAGCTGTTAATGTTTTATGCTTGATGTGTCTCGGCGTTTATTCGTATCTCTTGAGGTTTTCGACTTAGGGTAAAGGGAGACAGATTCAGCCATGGGGCACAATTGACCACACCATTTAAAATTTGAGAAATTCGAATTAAGAAATTATAAGAAGAAAACAAACAAAACTGACGTCAGCGAAGGTGATATGAAGATTGCTATACAGGCTGTTCTTAGCGGCCAATTTAAAGTCCTGACGAACTGAACAGAATGTTTGCTGACGACTTAGATCACGAAAGTGATGATAACACTGTTATTTATTCAATTAAGTACACTGTTAGCCAAATGTTCTCCACACAAGAATTGTTAACTACACATTTGTTAACTACATAAGAAGAAGAAGAATATTCGTGTATTGGCATACGATTATGCCAAACTATTAAAACTAAAAGCACCTGTTCAGTGGGAAACCAATAAATTAGCCAGTATCGAGTGGCCTAAAGGTTTCATGAAGAGGAGGAACCATGAAATCAGACTTAGGAAGCCTGAGAACACAAGTTCTGCTCGTTCTACTGGTTTCAATAAAACAAGTGTGACTTGACATTCGAAAATTTATAAAAGTTTTAGAAAAGTTCAACTTTAAGCCATGCAGAGAGAATTTTCAACATTGATGAAACGGGCGGCACAACAGTTTTAAAGCCTGTTAAGATAGTAGCAGACAGAGCAAAAAACAAGTCAATGTGATTGCATCTGCTGAAAGAGGTGAACTTACTACATTCGTAGACATAATCAACGTAGTAGGAGTAGCTCTTCCACCGGTCTACGTATTCCCACGAATTCGTAAGCTCGATGATTATTTAAATGGTGCTCCAATATCTAGTTCTTGCCTTGGGAAGTCACAACAGTTGGATGGCTGAAGAGCTGTTTGTTTCTGTGTTAGATCACATCAAATCTCATACACATTGCACCGCAGATAAAAAGATCCTTTTATTATTAGACAACCATGAGGCTCATGTAACAGTCAAAGCTGTAAATTTTTGTCGAGAGAATAGGATAATTATGCTTTTGTTTCCACCCCATACCTCGCATAAATTGCAGCCTTTAGATGTGAGTGTTTATGGTCCTTTTAAAAGCTATTGTGCTACGGCTTTTAGTGACTGGTTAACAAGTTCTCCTGGAAAAATTATAACAACAAAGCAATTACGAGGGAGCGTTTTTATATTCGCGGAATGGGGGATAAGGCGTGGAAATAAAAAAACCAAATTATTTTTCTTTTTCAATATATTCACCTGCAAGACATCTTTCAATTAATTTATTTATACCCTCATAAAAAAATGATTTCTCTTTATCTGCAAAATACGCCGAAACTGCCTCCTTGACTTCATCATCGGCAGTAAATTTTTTACCCCGCAGCTCTTTTTTCATTTTCGGAAACAGGTAATAATCACTCGGGGCCAGGTCTAGGCTGTAGGGTGGGTGATTCAAAATTTCGAAGCCTATCTTATGCAGGGCAGCTAACGCAACGCGGCTCTTGTGGACGGGCGCGTTGTCGTGCAAAAGCAGCACACCTTTCGTCAATTTTCCCCGTCTTTTCTCTTTAATGGCTTCTTTTAGTCGCTCTAATATTGAACCGTAATATTCTCCGGTTATAGAAACACATTTATCTTTATAATCAATCAACAATATTCCTTCCGAGTCCCAAAATACCGTTGCCATGAGTTTCCCATCTGATTGTGACACTTTAAATTTCTTGGGAGGTGGTGTGCCCTTTTTATGCCACTGCATGGAGTCTTGTTTGGGCTCAGGTTCATAATGATGAACCTAAGTTTCGTCTCCAGTCACAATTCGACTCAATACACCATCCTCGTCTTCATTACAGAGGTCCAAAAATGCACGCGAACACACTACGCGCTGTTGTTTTTGCGGCGGCGTGAGCATTCTCGGCACCCATCTTGCGCTGACCTTAGATATGCCGAGATGATCGTGTAGGATTTTAAAAATTGTTGTATCGGATACTCCAACCATTTCTGCGAGTTGTTTCTTCTTTAGTCGAGCATCTTCGAGTACAATTTTTTCAACTTTTTGGATAAGTGCTGGCGTGGTCACCTCAATGCTCCTGCCCGGCCTCGGATCGTCTTCAAGGGATTCCCTTCCTTGTTTAAATAAACTATGCCACTTGTACACCATGCTGGTTTTTCCTGGACAAGAGTCGCCGTAAACCAATGACATCTCATTCATTATGGTCGCGACTGATTTTCCTTGCCTGGTAAGGAACTTTAATACGGCACGATATTCGATTTTTTCCATATTTCACTTTTCACTCCTGATTATGTTACTTGGTTGACGATAGCTCAAAGACTAACTGTCTAATAACAATGAAACTTCGTATTTATACTAATTATGAGTCGCTGCACAGGCTACGCCCCCAATGCGCCTAATCATCCCCCTACAACCCGCTCATTCCGCGAATATAAAAACGCTCCCTCGTAGCAGCCTCGGCCAAGATAGCGTTTCAAGAAGTGTTTACCCAGAGAAATATTACGAAGTCTTTTGAGAAACCAGGATTGTGGCCGTTGAACACACTAGCCTTTTCCGAAGAAGAATTTTTACCAAGCTTTGCAGAACACCACAGAGACCCAGAAGATACAGAGAATGTAGATAATACCTCCCAAGATATGCCAGAAGAACCTCAAGGTTGATAATTTATATTCAATTTCCTACTAGATTAGAGTTTTGTTAAATATTGTGTCTCCTAGATTAGCCAGATCATGCTATATGTTACGTTTCAATTAAAAGGAATCGTGATACAAATCGTCGTTTTTTTTAATTGCAAAAAAAGAGCAATCAGAACTCTCTTTGAGGTATTATGATTTGTGTATAAATTACTGATGACGATGATGAATTCATTACCTATTTAAAAAATGAAAAATTTGCCAGAATTTATTGCTGTGTACCTACAAGTGAGTTGTGTGTATTTAACCCCGCAATAATTCCGACTCATAAATCACACCGCAACTCAGGAGACAGCTCTTTAAACAAGATAAATCATCGCCATCAACTCTCACACGAATTCCATACAGTCTTAAATTGTTATATTCTAATCCTTCTAAAGATTACACATAATGCATTTCAAACAATACATTATAAGGACCATTCAATAGCGCGCGCACACCGAACTCAAAAGAAATTACTTAAAAAAGATTTACCATCATTAGTTATGGTTAATGTCATTAGTCAATTGTTAGAAAAATGATGAACGTAGAGAATAGAAATAAACATTTCCTGGTCGCAGCATACCTTCGTAGAGAGGTCATCTTAGAAATTTGAACCATAGTCTTCGTCCTTAGGCAACAATCATGACCACACAGTAGATGAAAGAATTCAACACGATAGTATTCTGAAGTGTGTAAATTCGTATCGATTAATAATCGAACTGTCAGAACTGTTTTCGAATCTAAATTATTCTTATTTTGAGTGGTTGTCCGTACGTCGCTTCTTCGCTGGTGTTTCGAGGTGTTTTTGTCGGTTTGTTTTCGGCTATCTGTTGTAATTATTGATTCTTATTAAGACACGTTCCTCGAGACGCTGTTCGGTAATTATATCGACTTGATAGACGCGAAATTAATCATCGGGATTGATATATTAACTTGTAAAAAAAAATCTTGCACAACTAACTGTTTATTGAAAATGTAAAATGTAATATATACATAGGTGTGTTGTAGTTTCGAACATCGTGCTATCGATATATCATAATTTTAATCCAAAATATGCTTTCTTCGCTTCACAATTTAACAATTTTTCAAACGAATTTTGACAGTTACAGTTTGAGAATTGCGACAATTTTCCATATAGAGGGTGACATAGAAAAAAGTACATTGCATAGTGCCACACAATAGAGGACAATAAAATAAGAAAAAAAGTTCCTATGAACATGGGTCCGCAAGACCTTCGGTTAAAAGATACGGGGTGTTGACTTTTTTTTTAATTTATTTGCAAAAACAATGATTAATTAAAACAAAAAATTAAGTTTTTAGAAGATGTTCAAATTGTTGCCCTTGTACTTCAATACATTTTTCCATTCTTCTTCTTAATAATCGACGGCATCTTTGAAATATTCCTGGGTTATTACGAAATCTATCTGCCGATTCCATAATTCATATCCACAATTGTTCTTCATTATGTATTTCTACAGCATAAACTTCATTTTTCATAAATCCCCAAAATGAAAAATCGAGGGGATTAAGGTATCGGGACTACGAGCTGGCCCCCCTCGATCAATCCACATATTTCCAAATCTCCTGTCCAAATATTCCCTTGCCACTCGAGAAAAGTGAGCTGGCGCCCCATCATGCATGTAATACATTCTTCCAGTAATGGCCAATGGGACATCCTCTAATAATGTGTTTAAATCATTCTCCAAGAAATTTCGATACAGTGCACCTGTCAATCGATTGGGCAATCGAAATGGGCCAATTAAATAATTGTCAATTATAACCTGCCCACACATTAATTGAAAACCCATATTGGTGACATCGAATTACAGTTTGATGAGGATTTTCATCACTCCAATGGTGCATGTTATGTAGGTTCAGTATACCATCACGATTAAAACCAGCTTCGTCAGTAAACAAAATTGATGAAATAATGTTTTGTCTTTGGTTTTGCAACCATTGGGAAAATTGTACACGAGGAACAAAGTCATGTTCCAATAGTGAATGATTTTTTTGGAAATGATATGGGCGAAGAAGTTGTTCTTTGAAAATTTGTCTAACTGATTCACGGTTAAGGTTTCGTACCGCTGAATTTGTTTTTCTGGTGCTTGTTCTTGGATTATTTTCTACCATTCGTAAAATAATTTCTTCGTTTCGCACAGTGCGACTAGTTCTGGAAACCCCACTATTCAATTTTGGTTTTCTAAAACAGCCATCTTCTCTCAAACGCCTATGCACATCAATAAATGTTCGAACATTAGGAACTTGTCTTAAAGGATATCTTTCTCGATAAATACGTTGAGCTTCGTAAGAATTTGATCTAGCTTCGCCGTAACACATAATCATGTCCCTGTATTCTTCAAAAGTGTAGTGAACCATTTTTGAAAGCAAATTTGAATAATCAGTGAGAAAACCAATGAAAAACTTAATCACGAACACAAAATTCCTCAAACAACAATTACATCAGTTTGACAAGTGTCATTATGACACATTATTCAATTGATATTTTTTGATTAATTAGCGTGCATTGTCGGCTTTCAGTTACATTTGTACTGGAACCATAGACATTCAAAAAAAAAACAAAAAAAGAAATAAAATTCAACACCCCGTATCTTTTAACCGAAGGTCTTGCGGACCCATGTTCATAGGAATTTTTTTTTCTTATTTTAGTGTCCTCTATTGTGTGGCACTATGCGATGTACTTTTTTCTATGTCACCCCGTATATAAAATTTATTTGACACTGTCAGGAATATGATGGATAAATAAAATCCCAAGAAATACCTTTTATTACAATTTGACACCTGTCAGAAGCATTGGTTACAATACTCAAAATTATAAAACGCTATCTTCGTAATTTGACAGCTGTCAGCATCGCGTTGATAGCTACAACTTTTAATTTTACAAAAATTGCTATAACAGTCGTCAAACTCGAAAATATATATTTTTACAATTGGACAGCTGTCAAGAATATCATGTTAGTTAAACCTGTTAAAATCGTAACAATAACTCTTATTACCATTTATATAACATCTATCAGAAATATGTTGACAGCTCCAATACTCAAGATTGCGAACAAAAACTGTCTGTAGAATGTGACAGCTGTCAAAAATATATGCTGAAGCAATCATTTTTCTCGGAGGAAGCCTCGTTTTACAGAATTATCGCATCTGGTCTGCAGAAAATCCAGACGATTTTCAAGAAACTCAATTTTCTTTGAGGAAACTCTAGCTGATCAACGTTATCAACAGATGTTATAGTTGTTTGTTGGAGAATTATACAAAAAATTATCTAGAAGCAGGTTATCTTCAGCTCCAACTCATACTTCTCCTTAAGCTTGCCAATATCTTCAACAGTTTTTTGCTGATAAGGTTATTGGAGCACAGAAATGGCCTCCAAGATCGCCTGATCTAACGCTATTGGATTATTTCATGTTTGGCTATCTAAAAAATAGGACATTTTGAACACGAACTTTAAACAAATTTTAAGTTACTTATAATTTGAAGTAACGAAATTATAATCTGGATAGGAGATAGGAAATGCTAGGTTATGTTTTTTATTATTCATGACTGTCAAATCTGAAAATGTAAATCGATATTATGACAGTTATATCTTAGATTTTGACAGCTAACCGATTTTACAGTTGAGATGTAAATATTTTGACAATTACAAATTATACAATTGTCAAAACTAGGTAAAATTAATTTGGCAGATGTGCAGAAATATATTGATAGATATTCGACAACTTATTATAGAACTACAAAAAATAATCGATTTACAAGTTTGAAACTGTGAATTGTAGATATTTTACTATAAGCATTTGTCAAATTCGGAAATACATATATTTTTTCTATAATTTGACAGCTAAAAAGAATATTATGACAGTTATGCCATTTAATCTTTTATTACCATTTGACAGGTATCAGTAAGATTGTAATGGTTACTTACTTAGTCAAAATTTAAAAAATAGCTGTTTCTACAATTTGACAGCTTTCATAAATATTTTGACAGTTATATAACTATAGGAATAGGGAACAAGACATATGTTGCAAACTTCAAATTATGGACAATAGCTTATCTATAAAAATTTTTCACAATTTCAAACGGAAAATGAACACGCCATGTTTACGTCACTAGTCTAAAACCATGGGAATATTTTATTATTAATTAACAGTTGGGGAGAGTGTGGTAGTTGTCTATACTGCTAGCTACCGAATAATAAATGGTTGAAGTTAATATTTAGTTTGGCAACCCTGAAACATTTTTAGGTTAGAATTACTTAAGTGAATCCATATTAATAACTTTTATCATGTCAAATTTTTGACAGATTTGAATTTAAAGATCAGGTATGTAAATATAAAGTTTGAAAGTAGTTTCTTTAGCAGGATTGACAACACTGCTATAGTTTTAAATTGTACTTCAAATTGTGACAGCTGTCAGTGACAAAAAAAGTAAATATACATCGAAATTGCAATCAAGCGAACACAAAAAAAAAAACTATTGTACTACGTGACGTCAGTAGTCTTTGTACTTCAGTTTCGTAAAGGCGCTGAAAAACGAAACTTTAAACATTTATATCTCAATAAATAATAAAGATATAGCAAAATAAAAAAATACGGATCCATTTTTTTAAATTCATCTGTTTGATTATACAGGCTGTTTCATAATATATGCGCAGGACTTCAGGATGTGATAGCTTGTGCAAAAATGTGAAAAAAAGTTTCTATCAACTTACTTTCTAAAATGCACCATTTTCGAGATACAGGGTGTCGAAATTTAATTAAAAAAAATCGTTTTTTGGAAATATCTCCGGAACGGTTTATCGTAAAGAAAACAGCTTTTGCAACCATTTTCTACTTATAATAAGCTAAGCTGTGTGCGAGAAAAAAAATTTTAAGTCATCATTGGTGAAAACTTTGAAGGGGTAGTGGTTGTTTTCTCCCCAACTATGCCACTGGAAAAAATACGCTTTTGAGACGCCCATTTGAACCGCCAATGTTTTATACACAAAAAAGGTACTGCTTGTCATGAGCTCTAAAGTTTACCGTTTTCGAGCAAAATCAACTTTTATGTTATTAATGTTTGCTTTTCTTACTTGTTCTAATGTTTGAGTAAAATAAAGCTTCTATTTCAAAAAATTTACCATGTTTTTCAACATAAAAGTAAATTTTTCTCGAAAACGGTCAACTTTAGAGCTCATGACTAACAGTACCTTTTCTGTGTAGAAAACATTGGCGGTTCAAATGGGCGTATCAAAACCGTATTTTTTCCAGTCGCGTAGAAGTTGGGGAGAAAAACAACCACTACCCCTTCAAAATCTTCACCAATTATGACTTAATTTTTTTTCTCCCATACAACTTAGCTTATTATAAGTAGAAAATGGTTACAAAAGCTGTTTTCTTTACGATTAACGGTTTCGGAGATATTTCCAAAAAACGAAATTTTTTTATTAAATTTCAACACCCTGTATCTCGAAAATGGTGCATTTTAGAGGATAAATTGATAAAAACTTTTTGTCAAATTTTTGGACAAGGTATCACATCCTGAACAGTTCTATTATGAAATACCCTATACAGGGTGCCTCAATGAGACCGTTCAAGTTTATGGCGTTCTGGTCAAAATATAAATTTGAAAATTTAGAATTATATATAGTCGATTATATTCTCTTCAATAAAAATATTATTTGATCGAAGTCGCCATCTACTTTATTATTTTTAATGGAACACCCTGTATATTTTTACACATTGGTATTCACCTATTTATAATCTATACTAACAAGTATCAAACGAAGAAGAGTGATTTTGACGTTAGACTTTGACAATAAATCTCTGAGAACGTTTATTTTCCATGGCACACTGGATAAGTATCGATGAGTTATGTGTATAAGTATTTTAAAATAAAAATCGAATTACCTCCTAAACTATTAATTTTAGGTATAGTACATGGGAGATATAAAAGATGTAGAATTGAACCCCGAAGACGACTAAGTAATAAAATGTGGAGGGTGCCATTTGAAAAATTGAAGTTATGGTTCTTCAAAATTTCGAAGAGTTAATGTGCCATAGTAAAGTAACAACGCAATGTAGACAGCCGTTCTTGGCTCTAAAATATACTCCAACATGTTGTTTAAGTATATTACGAATTTTAAATTGATATCCGAAAAATCGAGTGTCCTCTGATTTTTTGAATAAATATCTGCTAGAGCAAATTTTTTCAGAAAAAATCGAATAATAATAATAATAATAATAATAATAAATCAATTTTTATTGTTACTGAGTTTTCCAAACACAGACAAAAGTCAAAACAAAGAAAACGGTATAGATACCTTACAAAACTACATTTAAGTAATCGATGATACAATATGGTTCAATATTACAAAGTAACTTAAATAGCTTATTGCGAAATAAATTGTAATTGTAAGTTGTTTTGATTGCTGAAGGCAACTTGTTATAAAATTTTAAGCAAGTATATTCTAAATTATTTTCCGTGAGTGTAAGCCGATGTTTAGGGTAGCAGTAATCGAGTTTGTTCCGCGTACCATAATTATGGGAGGAACGATTATCCTCAAACGCACTTTTGTTCTTAAAGTGAAAGATCAGCATCTCGTATATGTAAATTCCATATATCGTTAATATATTTTTGCTTTTAAAGAGGCCACGGCATGTGCTGTTGTACGGTAGGCCATACATTACTCTAAGCAGCCGTTTTTGGCAAATAAATAACCGGTTTAAATCGGCACCGCCACCCCAAACAACGATCCCATATCGTAGGTGAGAGTAGCAGCAGCCCCCATACACCAGTCTCAACGTTGGCTCATCCACCAAGTCCTTTAATTGCCTCATGGCGTAACACACCGAACTTATTTTACCGCACAAAACATCAATATGCTCTTTCCATTTAAGATTACTGTCAACCGTGAGACCTAGAAGTTTGACAGAGTCCACAACACGATAATCACGACTGTTTATGTATACAGAGTCCGGGTTACATTGGGGACCGGATTTGAAGAATATAGCTAGTGTTTTATTGTGATTTATTAGTAAACTATTGTCACTCAGCCAATTCTCGATATTTTGCAGCACTTTGGCGCATCTCACGGTGACCGCATCTATAGTGTCACCATCAACAATAAAGGTTGTATCGTCAGCATAATTCATAATAAAAAAGTTGATATTCGAACACTTGATACTATAAATATCATTAAAATAAAGTAAAAATAATAAAGGGCGCAAAATGCTGCCCTGGGGGACGCCTCTGATGATGTGCAGCACGTTGGAGGAAATTACACTGGTTTGATGCCGCAACTGAACAGTTTGAGTCCTGTTTGTTAAATAGGTCTGAAACCAAGAGCTAGCGGTTCCTCTAATGCCGTAGCGATCGAGTTTTTCGATTAATCTATTATGTTCGATACTGTCGAAGGCCTTTTTTAAGTCTAATAGAAAACCGCATGGTATCTTTCTGTCTTCTAGGATTGCTAGAGTGGGCTGTATGAAATCATAAAGAGCGGTGTCAATATTTTTCCTCTTCAAGAAACCATGTTGGGAGGGGTTGATAATATTGTGTTTAGTGATGAAATCATAAAGGCGGTTATATACAATCTTTTCAAAGATTTTGGAGAATCCGGTTAAAAAGGCTAATAGGTCGATAATTGTTGAGATCGTTTGAACAGCCTTTCTTGTAGATAGGAACTACAACAGCATGTTTTAGTGGGTCCGGGAAAATACCTGTTGTGAATGAGTAATTTATTATGTTACAAAGAGGTTCAATGTAGCAATCTATGTTTTTCTTTAGAAAGGTCGTGGGAATGTTGTCAATACCGGCAGATCTAGAGTTTCTCAGTGTAAGAATTGTACACATAAGCTCTTCCTGACATGTTGGCAGCAAGTAAAAGGAAGCGGAGTTGTTGTGTATGTTTATATTGTCTTTACTGGCAGTAATTGCAGTTTGATGGCTTGTAAATAAGGCATTGAACTGATTCGCAAGCTGGTGCAGGTCTTCGTTGTCAGGTATAGTGTGTGTTGTATTTTTTCCCATGTGACTGTTAATAATGCGCCACATGTCTTTGTTTATGTTGGATGATTGGCGTAGTTTCCTATTGTATTGAGAGCGCTTATTAGACTTTATAGCGTCTTCGTATGCCTTCTTATAGTGTATGAGTGTGGGTTTGTATGTATCATCATAGATGCAGGCTGTCTGAAGAGCTGACAAAGTATTTCTTAGGTTGAGCAGCTCATCAGTAGCAGTTGGATCCTTAAGACGTTTTATAAGAACATTTTTAACTGGGAAAGTAGCATTGAAATATCTTAGGAATATATTCAAGAAAATGGAGAACTTTTCATTGCAATTGTACCGCTCGCTGTCGATGTCCTGCCAAGTTTCACTCCCAATCATGGTTTTGAATTCACTTATTTTAGAGTTGCTGAACACGCGTGTTTTTTTGTATAAGACCTGGGATGTTTCTGTTCTGTGTACCATCATGTCCGCCACCAGCGCTCTGTGATCGGAGAATCCTGTATTAAAGGTCGTCGCATCAAGACATTGAATAGAATGTGCGCAGTGATCGATAATGAAGATGTTATCTAAACAAGACTGAGTAGTTTTAGATACTCGCGTTGGTTCCCTAAACAATGTTTTAGCACCGAACGTGTCAAGAATGTTCATAATTTGTTTGGTTCTTAAGTTGTCAATTAGGACATCAACGTTAAAGTCACCCCCAAAATTATTGTGAGTTGTAGTGTAGCAGCTACTGTTAACGCTTGTTCCAATTTATCGCAGAATTTGTTAAAATCGCTTGCGGGGATCTATATACACAGATTACAAGGTATCGAATGTTATGACACGATACCGTGACACAACAGCACTCAAACGTTAGGTCTTCGGCAATGTCATTTAACTTGCTGACCGGCGAAGCATTCAGGTGATTCCTTATGTAAATTGCAACGCCTCCGTGAATTGTACTTTTGCGGCAGTAATACGAAGCGAGGGTAAAGTTGTCAATGTGTAGCATTTTTAGTGACTCATGTTGGAGCCAGTGCTCAGTGATTAAAGCAGCAACACAGTTCCCTAGTAAAGCTATTTCAACATTTAAACTATTGTAGGAAGTAGTGAGACACTGAACATTTTGGCAGTATATACTAAATGTAGGCGTGTCTCTATCTATCAGGTGGTCCCGATCTGAGGCTTCATCCTCCAAAAAAAGGAATTGATGTAAGCACCAAATGGCCATATATTTGGATTTTTTAGTTTATCTATCATTTGCATGGGGACCCCAACCCTAAAAGACGAGTATATGTCTGGCCGCTTGGAATTCATTTTATCGCAGATTATGTCATCAAAGTGTTGTTCCTTAAGATGACTAATAATATCTTCTCGTGTGACATCTTTATCTAGCCGTGTTACATACAAAAAGTTATATTTAGTAGCTGCCTTAAGTTTTGAGGTAGAGGCAATACCGGTAATTGTTTTAGTTTTATTCGCCTTCTTAATAATAATAATAATAACTACAAAACGCAGGAATCAAATTGCAAAAAGTAAAGATATTCAGGTGAATCCAAATGTGTAAACATATACAGGATGTTCCATTAAAAATAATAAAGTAGATGGCGATTTCCGGTATATATTTTCCTATTTAAAAAATTGATTTAAAAAGACAGGCTCAATCTGCAACTTTTTTATGTCTTGACTTTTTATCATAAAATTATTAGTTTGATCACAAAAAATAAAATACTGCTCAGAGTCTTTTCTCATAAATTCACAAAGAGGTTATTATTTATCAAAAAAACTCAAGTAAGCTGCTGTCAAATGAAATCATATGACAAATAGTTTTATTGTTTCATTCTTCAAAATTTTTCCAAAGTGGATATATTAAATAAAAACAATTTTTTTAACCTAATTTTAAAGGGCTGTAACTTGAAAGAAAAAGGGTGTTGAACAAAAAGTTATATGAAAGACCCCCTTAATTTTTACTAAAGAATCACCCTTTGAAATCTTTCGTATCAATTCAGAAACACCCTGTATAGTTCTAAATTTTCAAATTTATATTTTGACCAGAACGCTATAAACTTCTAATGAACTGTCTCGCTGAGACACCCTGTATATGTATAATTTGAAAAATGCACTTTTCAAATGTGAAAATAGACTCTTTTTATAATTTGACAGCTATTACTAATATTATGACAGTTACACCTGGTAACATCATAACAAAAACATTTTCTTACAGTTCGACAACTGTCGCAGGCATATTTTGACAGTTATCAAACGTTTTAAAACAGCTGCCTGTCTATTAAAAGTCAGAGACTATTATACCCACCAAAACAATACACAAAATAATTTGACAGCTGTCAAAAATTGGTTGTCAGTTACGAAATTCTAATTTTATAAGAGCGAAATTATTTTCTTTGTGACTTGTGAGAACTACAAGTTACACCGATATAACATCATTCATTACCAGGACTATTATGTCTTGTGTCAATCACTAAAGTAGGATTATGATTTAGATCGCTTAAACTGTTTAAATACTATAGATTCCATTATTAACGATCTAATTCGGTAGATTATATTATAAGAAATAGATATACAATCCACGGTTATTTACTACGACAAAAAGTTGTTGTAGAGTCTCCTCTTGATGGATAACATCCGTATGCAAACGCATATGTATTTAGAACGACAAAAAAAATACACAAAGCGCTGCTGTGTAACTGTTCCAACATGATGTTTCTAGTACTGCTAATAATACAGACATCTATCAAAATATATAACGAGATAAAGATATACCTTCTATTAGTTTCTTTTATTTCGTTTTTAATAACGTGAAAGAAACAATAAACTGCGATATGTTTGAAAGTATTTATTGTACGTTCTCGTTATTAAGGTTTTTAATTGCTTGTATGCTGTATAATGTATCTATGTAACCTATCGGAAAGTAATATTATAATTGGATACAGATAATAAAGTTTGATTGGATATAGTAACAACACCTGTTATATATGGCACGGCACATATATATAATGTAGAAATATATATAATTTGAAAGTGTTATTGACAAGACGTCAAAACCGCAAAACGTTATTTATATTATAATTTAATGTAAAACTGTTAAGAACTAAATTTCTTAAGTTATTCCTGGTATAATAAATATACTCATTAATAATAGTAAAATAATCATAAAATGGTATTAAACGACATATTGTTTAAAAAAAAAATCTGTCAGAAGTGGGATTCGAACCCACGCCCTCAGAGAGGACCAGAACGCTCGGGACCCGTATACGATGCACGGGCAAGGGTAACCTTGAGTCTGGCGCCTTAGACCGCTCGGCCATCCTGACAGTTGTAGATGTGTTATCGTAATTCAATATAAAAATTATAATTACTAATTTAAATCGGATTACTAATGAAGTTGGCAGATTATTCCCTATTCAAGAACTACCAACATATAAACGTGAAGTTTATCGTTAATAATAAATCATGAATGTAACACTCAAGAAAGAGACGGTCACGACTAATGATACTGCTATATAATTACTTTTTAAATCTTATTATCCAACATATATCATTATTTTTAATTAGTTAGCTGCGACTTGTAATTTTTAATTAACCGATACTGTAATGGTTGTAAGCTCGATAAGAAGCGGAGGAATAGAAAAATTGTAGACACACGATTATATGCCGTCTTCTAACGAAAATCGACATTAATCCTTTTCATCGTATTCTATCTAACGCTTATATATTTCAATCGATTATCAGATGTAATTTTCCCAAGCATTTATTTAATAAGGAAAAAAATAAATGATGATTAGCGTTAAATCATTTCAGAAGAAAAAGTCACGCTATTATACCTACGTATATGACCTTTCGTGCCGGTGATTAAAGTGAATAAGAAATCGATTTAATGAGTATTTATCTAAGCTTGAGCATTGAAATTGGAATCCGTGCGATTCTATTCTATCCATATGCTAGAGAAATTATTCCCGAAGGTTTTTTTTTTTTTTGTATTAATTTGAGCATTTCTATTGAAGCTATCGAAGGTTATTATTACGTATAGATAGAAATTGTATTTAAACACGTGTGTGTAAAAGGCTTTTAAGTTGTCGTGTCAATAAATTGACGTGAATGGAATATTATTATATATGTTAGGAATTATTAAGGTATTGTTGGCAAACGTGTTATTTCTTAGCGTGCGTTTCATTTAAGAATCAGTACCTATTTGAATTAAAAGAAGAAAACGGTAATTCGTTTAAAAAAAAACCATAACCTCATTACGTCCTTACCTAATATAATAGAGGTTGGTAGAAATAATTAATAGATACATATAATATTTTTAATCGAACTAATTAAATTCATTGTCTGCAGTTTCGAGTCTAAATTATTTTATTTGCCAGAATCTACCCCGGTCGTGGTATCAAGACAAAGCTCTATCTCTCTCTAATGGCACCTAAACTTGACAGATTGACTTATTCAGTGAAGTCAAAGCTCCAAAAATGATGGAAAATATCGTTCAGACAATCAAGTATTTGGCGATTTATTAAAATCAAAGCCTACAGAGTTTTATTCTTGAGCGGCGGCAATTCAGTGATAACCTGAGCTCAAAAATCGACGTGGTTCCTAGGTATCAAATACAAAACAGCAAAATGTTGAAAGTGACCATCTTGATGAAATATATGATGTAGAAAGACAGTGCGAAGGTGTATTAGATGGAGGGGGCCGCTGACTAGAGACCCTAACATACAACACGAAAGACAAGGTGGTGAAGATCAACATCTAGAAGAATGTGACCAAGACAAAAGAAAGAATAGTGACAATGAAGAAGAATCAGAACAAACTGATGATGATGCAAAAGAGCTACATGACACAACTCGTTTCGATGTTGCTATTTGCCCAACACTCAATGCCTGATGATTTGCGAATTGATATTGTTAAAACGCGAAGTGAGTCCTATCAAAATAAAGATGGCCCACTTTTAGATACTGGAGGTAAAATAAAAGGGAGGAACAAACATTTCAATTGAGAATGGTTTTATAAAGCGTTACCAAATGGAGAAAAGTGCTCAGAAAATGGATGGTATACTCTCCAACAAGATACAGTTTATACTGTTTTTGCTGCAAACTGTTGACGCATCATGATGAAACAATTCATGGTGGAAGCTAAATCCTAAAGTATTTGAACACGAGAATTCTGAGAACCATCTCTCCCGTTTTGAAAAATGGAAATTCTTGGAAAATGGATTGAGGCTGCAAAAAACTATCGACCATGAACACCAAATGGTCTTAAACCAAGAAAAAAAATTGCGTGACATTTTGAGTCGTCTTTTATATGTTATTATTTTCCTGGCTCACCAAAATCTTCCTCTTAGAGGACATAAACAGGAGGTTTCTTCAAACAATAGAGGGAATTTCTTAGAATTAATTAATCTATTGTCGAAATATGACCCTGTGCTAAAAGAACATATGCTAAGAATTGAAAATGCTATCGCCTTATAAAAACGAAACTAGTAGTGTCTTATTTCTCCAAAGACATTCAAAATGAGTTCATCACCCTTTTGTGGAAAGAGGTGAAAAATAACTGCTCATCACGACGCTGTTAAACCACTAAAGAATAATTTAAAAAAATTTGTGCCAACACTCAAAGACATGTGTGATCCCAGCAGCAGCAGCAGAGAAAACGTCGTCACAAAAAAAAGCAGCATCCACACTCTTACTGGCTTTGTGTGACTTCAGTTTTTTTATGCTACCTTTCTTTTTGGAGTGAAGTCCTTGGAAAAGTTAACCAGACACAAAAATATTTACAAACGTCTGGGCTATCGCAGGAAAAGTGTGTCATAAAAATCAACACACCCAAATAGTGAAAAGACCTATTTCCTACGCAACTGAAAAGGGTGAGGACTTGGATATTTCGATTGAAAGTAGAGGAAGGAGGAGATTCCGAAAACGTATGCCAGGATGAGTAATGACCCAAGACGCTGGACTAACATTGCCTAGACCATCGTTGCAGAGCAATGGATGACATTCTCATAAAATTTGGCGTTGTTCAGCCTAAAACTCTGCTTACGTCAATAGAAGAAGAACTTCGTGGTATAATTCTAACGACATTCTGATGATGATGAATTTACTGCAGAGGAAATAATTTTGGAGATTCTACGACTGGGGCGCCACTTGGAAGACGCCAGAATTTCTTGCCAAGAAGCGGTCCATTGGACTACTTTGGAGTTTCTGAAATTCATTGTAAAATGGGACTGTTCTGAATGTGTTCCAAGTCTAGCGCTGTGTCTAAGATTTTTTAACTGTTTGTGTTTCAGTGGCTTCTTATGGGAGAAGCTTCTCAAAATTAAGCCAAACGCGACTTACCAATCTTTCCATATTGTTCATTGAAAAAGACAGGAAAGTACATTTTGATAATGATTGAATATTTTAGCAAAATAAAGTCGGGTAAGCACGTATTTGTTTTAGTATTTGTTGTTTTATTTTGGGGGTGCTCAATAGAAAACCGCCCCGGGTTTCAACTCATACTGCGCCGCCACTGCTTGGAATACAATTTAAAATCAGATCAGAGTTGCATCGCTCAAACTCTGCAATAAGTTGACATAATACTCGCCGTTGATTATTATGAAAATTATCCCAAGCTCATCCCACAAAACTGACGCCATAACCTTACCGGCAGATGGAACTGGTCTTCGCTTTCTTTGGACCAGATTTTCCTCTTTTAGTCTCATTATTTTGACTATTCCTTGGATTCAGGTGTGAAGTGATGGACCCATGTTTCATCCATGGTTCGATTGTTTTTGAAGACGATTTTACATTTTCTTGTTTCCCCCAACAGTTCTAATTCTATTGTTTTGGCCTGTGAAATGCCAGCGTAAAGAAGACAATATAGGCCAAAATTTTTGTTCCAAAATATTACCTAAATATTCTTGATAACGACCACTTAACCTCATATATCACATTTTAGATCATTTTCTATAGTTTCCCATAAATTATTTTTGTTTAGGGAATCTTAGGATTAGGCTGTTGACACCTGAAAGTCCATCGTTATTTAAATGAGGAAGTCATTTGAAACCTATCTTGTGCTTTACCAACCTCACGCACCAACATGTTACTTTCGATAAACCTCATTTGAGACTAATGTATTCTTTGGATTAAAATCATAATAATATGGAACCTCCTTTTCATGGAAAATCGAAATGTGGATTTAATGAGTGCTCGCACAATTCGTGGAATTCCCTCTATTAATTTCCTTGAGGAATATTGATCCATTGCCTCTGGAATCCAAAGTTGGATTTTTCCGTTCTAAACAAGCAAGTCCATTATAGCAAAATTTCCATGAGAGCAAAAGAACTGTTTGTGCAATAACTGTTAGTTGTAAAATTATCAAAATTACACTGTTGGTAGGACTTGGCCTAGTAGCTAGGTATTACATTCCTCGAGATCACCTTCATCCTCGGATGACATCATTCACGATTCAGCTTCGATTTGATGCCAAAAAAACTAAATTAAACGAGAACTGACCGGTTATTGCACAACCTAACATCATAGCCAATCACCAATGCTCAGTTGTAATGGGTAGCCTGTTATTGCACAGGAAGATGTGGCAGACTGAAATTAATGGACTTGGCAGCGTAGTCATATAGATATAGGCAAAAAATTGACTTGGCTTGTTCTTGTATTGGACGCTTCAATTGCTTTTGCTACACTAACTAAAACAAATGCACTAAAGGAATAAATCATCGTTACAGTTATAAAATATAATTATGAAATGAAAACGTGCGCGAAGAAATATTGTCTTCCCACACTTGGTATGTAAAAGCATATTAGCCATTGTAAGTGACGATGATGAAACGTGGTGTCTTCAATACGAGCCAAAAACAAAACGTCAGAGTGCGGTATGGAAGTCACCAGAAGAGCCAAAACGAAACGAGCAAAATCAAGATAGTGCTGACCGTTTCCTTCGATGAATTCACTGTTCACCTGAAGGTCAGACGGTGGACGCAGAATATTATCTGGGAGTTCTGCAACGATTGTTGATCGGAATTAGACGAGTTCGACCGGAATATCGAGAGCCAAGCAGTTGGCCATCATGGTACGTGAATTCTTGACAAAAAAAGGCATCATCAAATCAGTGATTTTTTGAATTTCCCGCGCAGTAATTTTAAATTCAGCAGTACTACCGTCAACTGCCATCTATCAACAGTGTTTGACAGCCATTCAAAGCAGACGACGCACAGTGGGAGGAAATCTAGCTGGTCATTCTAGTTGGACAAAATTAGTTTTTTATTACATAAATGGGTTGAAATTATAACTCTGATCCAGTGAAGAACTTTGGAAAAAATTATTAAAAAATTTATTGTTTATTCTATGATGAATAACTATTTTATTCATAGAAAAATAAATATTTATAACACGAAAAAAACGAAAACTAAATTTTATTTGCATGTGGTAATAAGTCTGGTGTAATCATTAAAAATTAAAAAAAATAGATTCATCCTCTTCTTCCGTATCTTCTTCCAATTCTCCTTCCGTTTCGCCGTCTTCCATCAGTAGCGCAACAGCTTCTGGCAGCAACTCTTTCTTTCTTATTTCTCGCTTGCGTCTCAAACTAGATATCACAGGATCAGATGACACGAGAGGCATTTTAATTAGATCTTTTGTCGTATGTAACCTTGAGTTTTTTCTAGTGTGATGCTCTCGAAAACGTTTATAGCTCTTATTACAAGATTCTTGAGCCTCTTCTGATAACATGCCGGTAGGTAATAAAGAATATGCAATAGCTTGTGATCCATGAATAAGGATCTTGTGTACGCTTACTGGCATGCGGTACCACCCATATTTCTCAATAAATAAATTAGCTGTTTTTATTGTAAAGGCATCGGATTTTTCAGCATTGATTTTCAATCCACTAGCTAGAACCGACAAAATAATTCCAAATTGAAATATTAAGCGTTCATCTACCCCTGTGATTTCTGCAGTTTTTTTGTAATTATAAAAAACTCTTCTAGCAACGTTTCCAGTATTGGAAGTTCCTCCGCCTTGAACAACTTTGTCCACTCTTATCCCTAATTCTTTCCACAGTCTCTCTTGAATTTGTCCCTTCCTTTCTTGAATGCGCTTCCTTTGCTCCTCACTCGCACCTCTAATAGATGGAGCTTGAAGATCAAGTTTATAGGATATGTGCAGAATACATTCAAGAAACTTAATTCTTGCATGTAGGATGGATAATCCATATTTAAAGGTCGTTTCGTCTATTGAAAACTTTTTAATATTACCTAGATTATTCATTTGTGTCGGTTTGGACTTGCATATGAAGCACAACTAACTAGAGGTACGTGTTAGAGCATTAGTAACTTTAACATCCACCATAGTTAAATATAATGAAAACGAAATGTCCGTCAGTTTGCCATTCAAAGTAACTTGAAATGGTTCCAAATGGGCTATTTCATACTCCAGTTCATCTACTTTTCTAATTGCTTCTGCAGTTTCTTTCATATACTTAAATTTAATAAGACGGCAAAAATTTACAGATGACGGACGTTCGTTTTCCCATAATATTAACTTATTATTGGTTACAGTATCGGTAGTCGCAACGAGTCGTAGAGGTACTAATGAAAAAAGGAAAAGGTTTGCGCAGGAAAACGATTCATCTTCTGGGTTTTTAGATAACTGCATATATTCACTGTGACCCGATGTTCCATCGCAACCATATTTCGCAATTAGTTCAACTTTTAGAAAATTAATATTAGAATCATAATTCTTTTTCATAATATCGCAAATTCTCGTGACGGTATGGTTTAGCAGACATTGTAAGGCAACCACAGCTCCTGTGTAAAAAAAAGTTCATAAAGTTATAATGTACACACTATTAAATCTAGAACATACCCAATTCGTTTACTGTTACTTCCAATGGATAGCGTCTCTTTTTCGCTAATCTTATTCTGTCATATGAAGGATATAAATTAGGCGCATTATGCGCTTTAGCACCTAGTCTCATTTGGTGGTAACTATCCTTAGACATTTTAGCATCAATTAATAAAGCCAATGCTTCATCTTCGGTGTAGGGCCTAATTCCAGGTAATTTAAGAGATTGTCTGTAAATATTTCTTATTTTCAATGCGTGTTTTGGTGATTTTTCAGTTGCCTCTTCCAATAAATTTGCAGCTGCTCGTTTGCCTTCTTCCCGTAAGACTGTCTTAGCTGCAAATACAATTTCTCCTGGTGGCGTACTATCCTTTAAAGTTTGCACTTTTCGGCGCTTACTTCTACTCACTCGACATCAAGAATTCTTTTTTGGGACGACCAGCTGGATCAGCTAAAGCTGTTTCTGAAGCTGACGGAAGGTCTACATCAAACTGCCTTTTCAGCCAGTCAGCATTCTTCCTAACAAATGCTGCTTTCAAGCGGCTAGCAGCTTTCCATTTTTTATCTAGGGTGCTGCATAACCCTTTTAATCTATAACGTAGCTTATTCTCGAATTCACTGTCATTAATTGGCCATCTGTTTTTAATTTGATGTTTAAGGTGATTAAAAAATAAATCGCTAGTCAACGCAGCACTTGCACTGCGAGGACTTTCTTGATATCGCTACAATTCAAAAAAGTCACCATTAGTCATATTTACCATATTTCTGTAAAACATGGATAACAAAAAGATATAATCCGGGCATACAAAAATATTTGATATGTTTTTCTTATAGTCCAGAAATGTCATTGAATAACAGTAAAAACTTATACGTATACTTAAATACATATAATGTATTCGAAAATTATTAATTTCAAGATTTAAATTAAAATATTAGCAACATCTGCAATGTTCTGCAAATTAAACTTTATGGGACTGATAGACAACACTTAGATGCATACAATACAATAGAAATTACATCTCTACTTTAACCTTCTTGTCTTTCCGGCTTTATAAAAGTAAAAATTCTATCGAGATTAATAACAGATTTGCATCAGGTTTTTTAAACTGTATATTTGAATTGCATTCAAAATGTAATATGAAAATAAAAAGTACTTACCTACCTTCTATTTTTTTAAATATACAACCACAAATATACTAATTGTAATAGGTTTTCTTAATATGACCGTTGTTGTAAGACTAATGCGGAGTACCTCTTCGATGTTTGCGATAGACCTACTTTGGCCTGACCTAATGCATATGTATCCACTTATCTTTGCGATAAAGTTAAGTGATTGCATACAGACAACTTGTCTGGAGTAATTTAATATGTTACTTGTTTATTTTTTCGATACCCGATGTATAGTAATTTTGTCCAGCTAATATTGCGATTCCTCCCACTGTGCGACGTAAGCATATTTTTTTGCGTGAGAAAGCATCACCGAAACCAAGGCAAACTTTGACAAATATTATAGGAACTCTGGGAAGAGCTTATCACTGAAACGAACGCCTTTTTTTTGAGGGCGTTAAGAAAACCTATTTGTTCGAAGGAATAAAAGAAATTGGAAAAACGATGGATTAAATGCATCGAGCTAGGAGGATTCTATGTTGAGAAATAAAACGCTTATTTACCGAAAAAAAAGGTCCTTTATTCAAAAAGTCGCTGATTTATCAAACCACCCTCGTCATTCATCAATTCTAAACTGTGGTTGATTAATTCATATTTTTACAAGTTTAAAATCGAACTTTTACCATTTGATATGTTTAATGTGTGTTTCCTGTTAATTGAAAAAATAATTTGTAAACTCGAGGATAATTAAAACTTATCTCATTTTCATTTAAAGAGTCATTACTTAAGACTTATGATTATACTTGTCCCTACCGAAATTACCTCGAAGCTAATATAACAAAGATTAATATCCTGCCATACAGTTGACGTTTACAAAACAAAAGCTATGTTTAACACAGCATTAATCATTAGCGAAACAACAGTTAAACAAGCTAAACTTTCTTCCTTAATAAAATAATAATGATACCCCCGACAGAAGCGTATTTGTTTTTCCCTGAAAGCATATATGTACATTTAATGACCTTTTTGAAAAATTACCCTAAAATTAAGGATCATCATCGCGGCGAAATTTTAACGTTGCAACTTGAATTCATTTATTTAATTTGATGTTATCTCGATGCTAGCACTAATATAATATGTAATTAGGTAAGTATATTACAAGCGATGAACTTTTTCGATATATCTCATTTATAATTACTAATTATTTTTTTTCTACCATCTCTATTAATGGGCCAAATTGTTTTTCGTCTATAGCGCTATCAAATATGTTACGTCCACAACAATTTATCACTGTCCATCTCTTTTACAAGAGCACGAAATCGCCGTGGGCTATTGGTATATATCCTGACGACAATAAACGGATTTAATTTATAAATACCAGGGCGAAAACAAGACCTTATCTAGACTTGCTTTAGTAGTAGTAGTAGGTAGGCATGTAGGATTTTTTTTCTCATATCTTGTTTATCACATCCTTGAATTGTATCGCAAGGAATAGAACAGCAGGGTATTGTGTAAACAATTTTGCCGAACTAATTTCGCTTTAGATAAGAGGAGATGCAGCGATAAAATTACTAGTCATCAAAGTTCTCACCGTAGCGACATCTATGAGTGAATGATGGTAGGTCAATGTTCTACCCTTCATCTATTTAACCTCAAAATTCAAGCGAATTCGGTTGATGTTGATATTTTCCTCATATTGAATAGATTAGAAAATCAGTCGTTTTTTCATTGGGTAGATTAATCAATCCTCGTCATCAGTTAACTCCTCCCTAGGAATAGGTTGTGTTGGTTTTCGGTGATCATATAATCCTACATACATAAAACTATAAATTGTTAAAAATGTTG
Source organism: Holotrichia oblita (assembly GCA_023690525.1). NCBI lineage: Eukaryota > Metazoa > Arthropoda > Insecta > Coleoptera > Scarabaeidae > Holotrichia > Holotrichia oblita. The sequence continues at coordinate 13,213,257 of CM043016.1, read as the reverse complement.
TTCATTTACGTTTAAACAAAACCCAATTCTTCTTCCTAATCCATCAAAAATTTCATGCAACATTTGGAGTGAGTTATCAATCTCTTCACACTTTTCTCTTATGCGATTTTTAAGCTCTTCCAGGTTATGTATTGGCGTTGAATAAATGGAATTTTTGATGTATGGCCATACGAAAAAATCGCATATGTTTAACCTTTAAATGCATATTGTTGCTTACTGCTATATAATAGGTTACAAGCATTTTTTGGTAGATGGCAATCATGTCAGTAGTAGGAGTATTCTTGACATTTCCCAGTTTACAGACAACAAATTTTACCGGTCCAAGTGACGACGACGACAGTGGATTTAGAAATGCAGATAGCGATGAAGATCGCATTTTGCCCGAAAGTAATAATGAAGTAGAAATCGAAGACGTTGTAAGAAGTGCGAGTAGAAGTGGTGTTCAAGAAGAACCAGAGGATGACGAAGATAACTTGTCTCTCTCTTCTTTCTTGCCACTGGAACGAAGTAAGGTAACCGTAAAAAAGGATATACTTTGGAAATCTTTGAAAGTCTTTGATTTTAAATGATGATCAACTGTGTCTCCATGGAGACATAGAGTGAAGAAATTTTAGCTCTGGAACGGCCGTTGTAATTCTTCAACTACTGTTTCTCAAGTGAGTTGTTAACAAAAGTTGTAGAAGAATCCAATTTCTATGCTGTTCTGACCAAAACTGAGAGACCACCATCCTTCACTTGACATAAAGCAGTTTTTTGGCATACTTACTATAGACACATCGAAAAAAACTTAATTAGAGTAGGCTATGTGAATGGATTGTTACTTTAGCCACTTTCACATAATGACATTTATTCCTTGACATTTAATTTGAGGTTATAAACTTTGGTTATAATAAAATGTCAAATAATAAATGTCATTATGTGGTAGTGGCTAAAGCAACGATCAAAAACATTTACATAGCCTACACCAATTGTTTTTTTTCGATGGCACGTTAATAAGGTGCCGTCGAAAAAAAACATAATTAGTGTAGGCTATGTAAATGTTTTTGATCGTTGCTTTAGCCACTACCACAAAATGACATTTATTATTTGACATTTTAAATGTTTTATTATAACCAAAGTTTATAACCTCAAATTAAATGTCAAGGAATAAATGTCATTATGTGAAAGTGTCTAAAGTAACAATTCATTTTTGGTAAATATGGCCAATACGAGGTCAGTGTGGAGTAATGAACTAAGATTTGCATCAGTAGCTGATCATGATAGGCTTCACAAAATTAGACCTATTGTTGATTTTGTGAACAATAAATTTGCCTTGGAGCAAAATCCATGTATAGACGAGCAAATGTGCTCCACCAAAGTAAGGCTTTATATGAAACAATATATGCTAATGAAACCTCACAAATGGGGATTCAAATTCTTTGTTATGTCAGCTATTTCAGGATTTGCCTATAAATTGGAAATGTATGCTGGCCAAGAAGAAAAAGATGTGCCAGTTGACGAACCTGACCTCGGAGTAACATCTAATTCGGTTTTATGTTTAGCTCGATTTATTCCACGACAGCAAAATTACAGACTATATCATGATAACTATTGTACAGCATTGCCTTTAATGGTGCATTTGGCAAGTGAAGGAATTTATTCTTCGGGTACTATACGAGGAAATAGGGTACCTAATTGCAAATTGCCTACAGATACGTCTTTGAGAGATGCTAATCGTGGAACAAGTCATGAATTTGTTGCAACAATTGATATAGTGTCGATGTTTCATCTGTTATCTGAAAGGACAATAAATATGTGACATTAGTACCCTCATTTGCCTCATTTGAGGTGGAGGATCTATTGGATAGTTTCATGGGAAGGTACAAAATATATATGCAGAGTCGTAAATGGATTTTCTACCATCTTTTAAACTTGACGTATAAACGAGTTCATTCTAAGAAGCAACCAGGATGCAAATTATTGAATTAAGCCCAATTTCGTGCACAAGTAGCTTATAACTTGTGCAACATAACATCAGCTGCTACTAAACATAGTCGCCCTAGTAATAGTTTAATGGAAGAAATTGAAAATTACTAAGTGAGCATTGGCCAATTATAGAAGATAAAAAAATGAGATGCAAGCTGCCTACCTGCAAATTCTTTACTCATACCAAGTGTGAGAAGTGCATAATAATTGTTTCAAACAATTTTGTAATGCAATGTCATACTTCGTAATCAATGCATGATGTTGCTATTTAGCTACATACCCTTATTTCAAAAAATAAAATGATTCAAAATGAAATATATTTTTTTTCTATTTTTCCCTGCATCAGTTTTGTCAAATCTTCGATTTTTTAATTTTTATATTTTTAAACAAAAAATCATGCATTTAAGGGTTAAATCGCAAGACCTACATAGTTGGATATAGGAGTTCAATGTTCCTGCTTATTATACTATCATCAAAAAATTCTCTTAGATATTGAAGAGTTTCTGTGGTCGTATGTGCTGTTGCACCATCTTGCTGGAAATACCCATTCTGTAATTCTTCGTCCAGCTGATTTTAAAATGGGCCAAGTATTTCATCGCGATAGTAAGCGTACCTACCTTACAAAAAAAATAAGACCCACCAATCTTCTTCGACATATTCCAACCCAAACACCAATTTTTCGGGAATGCAAAATGATTTTTCAACAAAAAAGTTAGAATTTATCGATGACCACAACCTCATATTTTGTGAATTTACATGTCCGAATCTGAGAAAAGAACCATGTTAAGGATATCCTCATTGTTGAGATTATTTTGGCACCATTGCCAAAATTGCATTAGGCTTGGATAATCCACTCAGAGAAATTCATGAAAACGTTGCAGTTTTTATGCATGACAGTGTAGACTTTTCTTTAGAATATGTTGGCATGTGCCATAGGACAGATTTGACTGTTGGGTCATTCAAATATTTTCAGCTGTACGTCCACTACCAGTGTTTCGACCAACGTCACCAATCTCCCTGAATAACTGCACAGATCTTGTCAAAACATTGCAAAATCTATTGTAATCAAATACTAATTTAGGATATTCTTCATGAAAATCGGCCATGCCATTCGATCATTTTAGCTTTCTTCTCTGTGTTGAATACCATTTTTTCAATTTAATGCAATGTAATAAACGTTCAGAAATATTTGACACAAACGTGCAAATTTATGTCAAGGAATGAATGGAATAAAGGTCATTATGTGAAAGTAGCTTAAAGTACCAATCCATTCACATAGCTTACTCTAATTATGATTTTGGTTTCCACGGCCAAGTGGGACATAGGGAGAATACATATAAAATCGGTTTTCGGTGAATATTATCTCCCCAATACTACTTCATTCAAATTTAACTGCCGCATATTATAACTGGGTTAACAAGGAACATCTCCACAATCATAGTACAAAGAAAGTCATTTTAATAAAGCCAAACAATTATTATTTTTAAATCTATTGGACGTGAATTCCTAATAAGGTTTTTAACATGTGCGTTAGTGCAAACGTCCGTGGCGTAATGGTTGACGCGACGGCTTAATGACGCAAAGGTTCGAATCCCGGCAGATTAGTTTTATTTTTCATCTTCAATAATAATGCTACAAATTCAATAACACTACAAAAATCAGAGATTCTGAAGACAATATAATCGATTTTTTGAGGATTAAGGTAAATAATTAATAATTTTTACAATAACAAAAATGATCACGTGCTATTATATTATTCGATTTTTAATTGTTACTAACGACGAATCATTTGTCAAAATAAACAATAAAACTTAATCAAGATTTAAAAAAAATTAAAAATAAAATACATTTCTCGGATTCGAACTTTAAACAATCCGTGTCATGCGTTATTAAGGCGTCGCGTGAACGTCTGCGCCACGGCCGCTTGCACAAACTCACGTGTTAAAAGTTTTATTAGGAATTCACGTACAATAGGTTTAAAAATAATAATTTTTTTGGCTTTATTAAAATGACTTTCTTTGTACTATGATTGTGGAAATGTTCATTGTTAACCCAGTTATAAAATTCGGCACTTAAATTTGGATGAAGTAGTATTAGGGAGATAATATTCGCCGAAAACCGATTTTATATGTATTCTCCCTATGTCCCACTCGGCCGTGGAAACCCTGTATACGTAGGTTGAAAAACCAACATGGAACCGCAAGAGCGAATATTAAATTCTGTTTTAAATTTGGTAAAAGTGATGCAGAAACCTTATAAGGACGATTACCGAGCAGCGATGCCAAAAACCACTCCCAATGAAGAAAACATCGAGAAAAGTCAAATAATTCTTCGAGCGACCACTGCGTGTCTGCAAGACTTATCGTAGACGAAACTGGGATACCAACAAGCAGAGTTTATCGAATTTTGACCGAGGACTTTGGCTCTGCTCGCTTCATACCCCAGACTCTGACACAGACGATCAAAATGATTAGAGAGACCAGCATTGCAAAGAGCCAAAAGAAAAAAGCAAAATCAAGACAATGATGACTGTTTTCTTCGATTCAAAAGGAATTGTTCATGGTGAGTTCGTGCCAGAAGGTCAGATGGTGAATGCAGGGAGTTTTACAACGATTGTTGATCAAACTTCGATGAGTTCGACCAGAATATCGAGACCCAGGCAGTTGGTTTTTTTTTGCACGATAATGCATCATCGCAAAAAGCCGTCATGGTACATGAATTCTTGACCAAAAAGAGGTATCATTGTTATCCATCATCCACCATATTGACCTGATTTGGCTCCGTGCGATCAAACTGAAATTAGCGATGGAAAGGAAGCGTTTTGGTCATCTAAAAGACTTCGATCGGCATACTAAAAGCCATTCCATTCCAGTATTTTGTATTAATTTTTTAGACCAGTCTCGTTGGATCTGGAACAGACTATACATTTATATGCAGATTTAATCATTGCATTAAATCATAATATCGAATAAAATGTACAGTTACACACACCCATATACCAACTCTCAATAAATCCAAAGAACATGCAGATAATAATAATTTTAATACACCTGTTACGTTGACTCGAATATTGTTACATTTAGTTGTAATGAACCGTAACTGCATCAAACCGAGCACGATTATCATACTTCACCCGGAGTTAAAACCTAATTGCCTGTCACTAATCATTGTGCAATGAAGTTTATGCCCACTTCATGTATAACGTGGAAAAGTGGTAGTAGTCTTCGTAAATGTACCTACGTAATTATTCCGAAAAAAGTTCCGAGTAAACATGAGATGGGTAAACATAATTCTAATAATGTTGAACAGACCGTGAGTCCATCCGTGGAGACAAAGCAAATATTTACAATGCAAATTGAAGAGGTGATTTATAACTTTCGACCTATATGGTAACTATATGGTAGATTACCGTCGGTTATGGACGTTGATATTGCGGATATACCGATGGTAATCTTCCAACGTTTCACCGTAGAAATTACCTGCGGGTATTCGTATATGTGGAGAATTGATTTAGATGTTAAAATTAGATATTTACCAAAGGCGAATTTATTATTGTGGAAGAGAGAAGGTCAAAAGGTGAGTGTAATCAGTAGTTCCAATGATACTAGTCTAAAAAAATATACGTTTGTTTAGGCTCGTATTAAAAACACTGATATGCCTGACCGGATAAGGTTAAGGAAAGGGCCCAATTGGTTTATAATTATACGATTAGTGCTGGTGAAGAGATATGTATGTATGTAAAAATACGTGAAGTAATAACTTGAACAAATAATGAAGGGCCTCAATCCCCATCTTTCCACCACTTCACTCTCTCTCTCACAATGCCTATTCTTCTCAAGTCTTCTTCCACCTCTTTCAGCCACCGGAATCTAAGTCATCCTCTTCTCCTCCTACCTCCCGGCTCCCACTGTATCATTATATGAGTCACCACCTCTGGACCCTCCCTCCATGTGTGCTCTAGCCATTTAACTCTTTGTTTCTTTATTCTTCTTACTATGTCTTCCCCCTGTAGTTCTCTCCGAATTTTGTCAATTCCTGTTCGTCGTTATCTCCTTCATTTTCATCCATTTCAATTACTTCATTGCCGCTCTGGGATGTGTCGTTTAGTAGTTCCATAAAATGGTCGATCCATACTTGTCTATATTGATCTTCTTGCTCAGCCAGACGTCCATCTCTCATCTTTATGCCTCTCATTCTGCCTTTAAATACTCTATTCTGTACCATTATTCATTTATAAAATGTTATTGTGTTTCTATTTAGCCCTTCTTCGTTGATCTTCTTCCCTGTCCTCCTCCTTTTCCTCTACCATATTTGCTAGCATTTTTCGTCGTACCATTCCTTTTTGCATTTTCTCTTCTCGCTTCCCAACTCTATTTCTGCTGCCCTCATCACACACGTCTTCAATCTATTCCATCTTCCACACCTTGTTTTTCCTCACTATCCAATAACAAGTCCTGCACAAGTTGCCTGACGTTCCATTTTTTTTTGTATATTTCTTCTGTTATTGGCTCTCTTGGTTCTCAGACCATAAAATGATCTGAGTCAGCGCAAAAACCTCTCTATGTTCTCACCTTTCTCAACGATGATTGCCTTCTTTTATTGATAAGTACGTGGTCGATCTGTGTACTGGTTTTCTGGTCCGGGGACAGCCGTGTTATTTCATGGCGCCTCGGATGTTGAAATTTAGTGCTTCCTAGAACCATATTTGTGCCTTCCTTTCCTCTTTGAGCATTAAAATCTCTTAATATCAATATTGTATCTTGCTTTGGCATTCTATCAAACTCCTCCTCTATTTCTTCGTATATCCTATCCTTTTCTTCGATACGATAACTAGTTTTGCCTGCACTCTAAGGCCTACTCCATACTGCCCCTGAGCTTTACCTCCCAAGTAATAAAACGAAAAGTTCTCCTCGTCCACGACTCCATGTTAGCTATGTATACTTGATATTTCTTCCTATCCCCTATTTCATTTATTTTTCCTGCTTTTAACATTGTCCTAACATTCCACGTACTGATCCTTCTTTTCTTTTCTCTTTATTTTTTTCTTTATCTTTAGTTTTCTTGCTTTACCTACATTCACTTTGTCATAATTTTCCATCAACTGATTCTCGTCCTTTTCATTGCCATATTGTTTTCCCATGTTTTTTTTGCTCTCTTTTCTTCCGACATATTTTTTTCTTCATCCCATATCATTTCCTTTCCGTTTACAATTAGCTTCACTTTACTTCTTTTCCCTGGGCTTGAAGCTTTTTTGCAGCTATTCTCATCTTCTTGTGAGTCTGTCTTTCCTGTGGCATTAGATCACTATCAATGTACATTTTTTGCCTTTAACCCTATTCTTACACTTAAGCACTTTCAATTTCTCCTCAATGATATCTTTTTAGCTTCTTTCATTTTCTTAAATACTGTGCAGCTGGTTCAGTACTTTCCTTTATTTCTAATCCTGTAATAACAATATTATTTCTTCGTTTCTTCTTTTCTACATTTTGTAGTTTCTTCTCCCAACGTTTTAACTTTCGCTCCATTGTATTCTATTTTTTCTCCCAGTTTTTATTTGTTAATTTGATTTCTTCTCTAAGAGCCTTCATTTCCGTATTGTTTTTTGTTTCCTCTTGATCTTTCCTCAGTTGCTTATTTCTCTCAACATCTGTTTACATATTTCCATTATAGTATTCTCTTCTTGGTATTTTAGTTTCTACTTTTGTTGGCGTTCGTGTTATTTTCTTAATCCGGAAGCTCTCAGAGTCAGACATCTTAACTTTTTATTATTTATTTATTAACTGCAAATCGATACAAATACCTACCTTATTTATTCATACCAAACATTAAATAACTCGTAATTTCTCGAAAAAGTTAGGTTTAATACGGAGCTAAGATTCCTTCTCCCAACGACCAATCTATTATTTTGATTGTTTATTCAAAATAGTTTCCTCCTGAGTTGTAGGAAACGTTTAAAAAAATTTCGAAACAATATTTGAAAGAAAGTAGAATGGTGTAAAACGACGCTTTGGTCGTCCAAATTTCCTACTGTAACTGATTAATTACAGACAAAACGTGTGCTTCAAAATCGGTGTAAATTTTCCATGATATTCTTTCTTAAGACTACTAGGAAAGAGTCTATAAGGAATTTTAACTTTTTTAGTGCGCAACCTAGTGAGGGGTTGGGGGGAGACAAAACAAATGACGATTGCTGTTAGAAATTGCCACATATGACCAGTTCCTAACTTGGAAACCAACTTGTGCATTTTCTAATAAATAATTGACATATATTAATCCACACACTATATTCAACAACTAAACATATCAATCTATCCCATGAGATTACCAGCAATTTAGATTACTTAGCATATAGGTATTAAATCTCCGCGAAATCTAAATCCAGACCATTCCGAAACGGTAACGTTGTCGACATTAATATATAAATGCCATGTGGAAGTATGCAGAACATTTAAATCGAGCGTAGGTTATCAAACGATTATTACAGCTCATAAACTACTAGACTGGCTCCCGCTGAAGATATTGGCTATCATAAGTTCTTGCCTTATGCAGAAACGGTACGATTTGAAAATGTGGGCATAAGTTTAAAATTTCAACATGTCGGAGAACTGTGGTCAAGTTATTTCAAGAAGACACATGCGATGTAATAAATAAGAACACATTATGCTGTTCCCGTTTTAGTCGAATTGATTCCGATCTAAAACATGTTAAGACCATCTACATATTTAAGTTTGAAAATATGCTGGTTAATAAATTTACATTTATATCTCATTGTGCGTTGGTAATCGTGCCGAATTTGTTCGAGATTACGTAGTAGTACCAACAGAATAACATAAATTGTAATATGATGAAATTTGTGGATTCCACACATGTGGAATGCGAATAGAATGTATTCCAACAAAGATTGAACGATGTAGAGACTGATCGTGAATACACACAAGCACGAAACGTAAACGACACACGGTTGATGTATTTATTATTTCGGGTGAGGTATTCGCGTGACCTGTCTCATCTTAATGTTTTTCCTCGTCCGTCGAATTTACGATTATTTCGGAAAAGGTACAATCATGCCGGTCTTTCGGCCTCCACGATATCGAATGCGATCGGTTAATTGCAAGACGCCAGTCGGATTATGCGAATGCAAATTTTGTCGGTTCCTTTATAGGCGGTTGTTTCGGTTTCCGCCTTTTTGATTTTAAGGAATGATGTGCCGTGTAATGTCAGGAGATGATTGACACTGCAAGAATGTCTAAATTTGCTACGGAGTCTGTAAAATACCTCTTCTTTAATTTGCTTTCTTCTTTTATTCCGAAATTATCTCGTGAATCTTTCCTTTATTTGGCTGACTCCAGTGTTTTGGGTTTCTTTGTTTAAAGAATAAACGTGCCACACTTTTCCTTGGGTAATTATTATGAACGGATAACACGTGATTAAAGTTTGAAGTTTGATCTACAAGACATAACCACAAAACTTAACACTATTCATGATTGAGGTGATGTTGGATCAACGCAATCGCATTTGTGATTTTTTTCCTCGACTGTTAAAAATCTCGTGCATTGCCAAACCAAAATAAACGAAAAGCTCCTGCAAAGACTAATTCTAGACCCATTCCCTCTATCGGCCAAAATCAGAACCAGTATCAACTGCAAAATCGACAAAAACAAGTCGGTAACTGCAGATATCGATCTACTTATTTTGTTTTGACCATCTTTGACGTTTTCTACTATTGTTATGTACACCGCTTGAAGAAATCACACTCTCTGAGCTAGATTCCGATTGATACGAGAGACATCGCTATGCCATCTTTGAGAAACAGCGGAGAGGGTCGCTCGTGTCGGATAACCCGCTGGTTGGGCATTTAGGGAAGCTGGACCCAGATAGATCCCTTGTCTTTACCAGTCCAGGTCTTTAACAGCCACCATGAACGATACAGCAACACACCAGACCGTAGATCCTGTCGCCAGCAGAAAGAGATGAGAAGCTTCAGAGGCTTGAAAATCCGGTCTTGGTGAAAATGAAGATCCCAGCCAACACTGATGACACTTTGTAAGTAGCGCGTTTTTCAGCAGAAACGCTCAAAATTTATTAGGTTATAGCCCCCTATTGCTAGACAACTTCTACCAAATTTGTTGTGAATTGTTCATCATCAAAATCTTGTTGCAACCATCCTGGTGAGCCAACTACAAGCTGGGGCAGAAAAGTAATAAGACTGGCAACACTACAAGTGATCTGGCAACGCTGAGCTGTTGTCCTTGATAGACCTCCAATAACTCACTACGAGTTTCAACTCATTCCGTTAAGGACGTGATTTTTGTGACTGCTATTCTGCTATTTTTGTCACTGCTATACCATAGTTGTGTTTTGGTTGTCCGTCACGCAAAATGGAACAGCGGAATTTGGAGCAACGTTGTGCCATTAAATTTTGTGTTAAGCTTAGAGAATCGGCAAGTTTGACGTATGAAAAGTTAAAACATGGGAAACATTCTTTCTCTCGGGCTCAAATTTTTCGCTGACGCAAATCATTTTTGGGAGGCAGAGAACACGTTGAAGATGAACACCGTTCAAGGAGGCCTTCAACTTCTAACGTGTCAACATTCTAGTAAGATCAGACCGCCGTTTAACAATAATAATGTTGAGTGAACAATTAAATTTGAACAGATTTATCGTTCATCAAATTTTGACTGAACATTTGCACATGTCTGTATCAAAATTGTGCTGAAAAACCTCACAATTGAGCAGTAGGACATTTGAAAAAACAAGTGCCTTGATCTTCTTGACAGAATCGTTAATGAGGATTTTTGAATATGATCCTGAAACCAAAAGGCAAAGTCAAAAGTAGCACACTGCAAACTCACCGCCACCAAAGAAAGCTGGAATTAGCAAATCGAAGATTAAATCAATGCTGATTTGTTTTTTTTTTTACAAAAGGGGAATCGTCCACAAAGAATTTGTTCCTCCAAGACAAACTATCAACCAAGTTTTTTATAAAGACGTCCTTGAAAGGCTTAGAAAAAAGGTAATTCGCGTGAGACAAATACATGCTCCATCATGACAACTGCTTCGTTTCCAGCTCAATGGTAAATTGAAATAATATCATCAACATATTTGTAGATGAACGGTAATTCAAATGGCAGTTTTGAGATGCATTGAGAAAGGAGTTTATCCATAACAATACAGACAATTATAGGAGATAGTGAACTGCGTAGTGGAAGTTTGGCACTCCTATGGGCAATGCCAAACATTTGTTTGAAAAATTGACCATTAAATGTAAAGTTGGAAGAGTCGAATAAAAATTTTGTAATTTCAATGAAAGAAGTTTTATCTCTTTCCGTATGTTCTGAAATTAACTACCAATCCCTGTCAATAATCTTTATGACAATCTCCAAAGGAATGTTGGTAAATAGAGATATTACGTCCAAGGAGACAACAACATAGTTTAAAGGTAAAGGGATGTTGGGAATAAGCTCCGCAAAGGTAAAGATATCTTTTATATTGTAGTTTGTATTTTCACTGAAAGCCCTTGTGAGTATGCTAGCTACAAAGGAAGGTAATTCGTATGTTGGAGTGCCAACGAAAGAAACTATAGAGAATAGAATTTGGGGCAAATACCATCCCTTTTTTAGATCTCTTACGATGTCGCTGGTTTGTATACTGTTTGTGGGATCCTTAACTAAAGGTTCGACGTCATTAAGAAGTTTCTTAACTTTATTGGCATATTAGGATTTTTTGATCAGGATCGTAATTTGTCTTTTGTCGGCAGGCATCACCATTAAGGAGTCATTATGAGATCTTTTTTAATTTGCGTAAGAAACTTGTGCAAAGGGACTGTTGTTTCCAAAGGAAGGAAGACAACATTAATGGGGATTGTTTTTTATTAAGAAATTTGTGAAAATGTTTGATCTGATAAGGTCATGAGAATAAGAAGGTACTCTATATATTTTATTTTCAAAGTCTGCAAGAATCCTTCCTATATGTAGTTCGTTCCTTTGGATAGGAATACCAAATTTATAACCCAATGAGAGGAACATCCTCGGGAATGTCAATATTGGATAGATTGATGAACCAACCGGAATTAATTTTATTTAATTTGTTAAAATTTTTAACTTTAATTTTATAGAAAAGTTGATTAAAGGAATATTTTAAACGGGCAAGAAACTCGTCATAAACGAAACCAGGGATCAAAGAACAAGTTGGGCTTTCAAATCATGAATTGAATGTTCAATATCGAAGATTTGTTGATGGGTGAGATTTGATAAAAAATCAGTCTTATTACTTTTCTGCCACACCTCGTATTTCACGTTAGCTGTGCATGAAAGAGTACGGGAAATAGTTTACACGAATTTGGCATTTCTGCTATCTCAATTTGGAAAATTTTGCACCAGTGCTTGGACGGACACAGAAACTAAAGGTAACTGACAATAGTCGTTACCAATAAACAGCAGTCGTTTGTTAATTGGGGTATGGAGCAATTGGAATATGACCCAAATATCGCCAAAAATAAATCATCAGTATCGAATCCGATCTTGTACCAAATGCATCCCAAGAAAGTCAGTGTTTGATGCGGATCATCGGTCCGTACTTTTTCTCCAAGACGAAAGTGATATTGCCATAACCGTCAACAGTGAGCGCCACAAATCGATGATAACTAACTTCTTATGGGCTAAAGTGAGTATTTGCTAGCTGGCGATAGCAGCAGGTAGCCACTTAAACTAAGCAGATATAATAGAGTGTTTTCTACACAAACTCCTCATGAAAATCTGTTTGACAAATTAATTATAAAGTTCTTCACTGGATCTCTTGGTGCAGAAGTAGAACACTAAACACTTTAACCCACTGAACACCAAACAAGTTTTAACTAAAACACGGACGCGTTTCAACAGCAATGCTGTCATTATCAAGGCGATAATAAAACTAAATTAAAAAATCTACAAAAACAGGTAACCTAAATGTTATGCACGGTCAATCCGATACGCATCATTAATTTCCGATTAACGAAAACAATGACGAATGAGGGATTGGGCCGTTGTCACAGTTCATTACACATAACTTATTTTTATATATTTCTAAACTTTCTAAAACATTTAGAAACTTACAATTGTTTAATTGTCTAATTAATTTAACATTCGTATGATCGATATTGTGATCTGTTTCAAAATTGTGTTGGGCAACGCTCGATTTCTGAATTCTATTAAATCTAAGATGAGCCATATGCTCTTTGAATCTAGTTGAGACTGCTCTCCTGGTTTGCCCAATATATTTTTGATTACAATCTTTACAATTGATTTCGTAAATACCTCACTTTTCTAGAGGTTGTATTTTATCTTTAGGGTTACCGATGAGACTTCGTAAACTAGTCCCAGAACTGTAAACTATTCTGAGATCTAGCTCTTTGAAGATTTTACTCAAACCTTTAGTGATAAAGGGAGCGTAAGGGAGGGTCACAACGGGTGAAGCTTTAACATCCTCTCGAAAAGTCGTAGATTCTTTCACAGTTTTCTTATAATTAAACTTCCTAATTAAGTTATAGATATGCTGAGGCTGGAAACCATTACACTTGGCCGCATCTCGCCTTGTTCCAGGGAAAAGTGAGAAGTCTGTGGACCAAAAAATTCAGGCTTGCCATTTTGTGTTGAACACAATGATGGGAGTCTGAAGGATTGTAACGAAGTGTACTGGTTTCCTTTCTATACACGTCAAACTCTAATCTATTGTTATTTCTAATTACTAAAGCATCTAGAAAGGGTAGCTGACCGTTTTCTTCTCTTTCACAAGTGAACTTTATGGTTTCGAACCGATTATTTAAAGTATTGAGAAAATCGTCAATATTACATTTTATAGTGTCAAATATAGCGAAAATATCATCCACATACCTCAACCAAACCCTAGGAAAGTATTCGCTCTCAGATTCTAAGTCCTTTTCAAAACGGCTCATGAAAAGGTTAGCCAAAAAGGGCGACAAGGAGTTACCCATTGCCGTTCCTTCCAGCTGTTCATAAAAACCCCCGTTGAATTGAAAAATGTTCTGTTTCAAATATATTCCTGGACACATTGTTGACTCAAACTATTTTGAAGCAACAAGTCCTCGAGGTATGTCAAGGTGTCTGGAATCGGTACACTAGGAAAGAGAGAACTAACATCAAATGAAATCAATATTTCACCCTCCAGCAACTGAATATTTTGAATTTCTTTAATAAATTCTAACGAATTTTTTACTGCAAAACTAGGTTGCTGTATTGGCAAATTATTAAATTCATTGGTCAGCCATTTGGAAACCTTATAAGTCGGTGCGTCAATTGCCGAAACAATTGGCCTTACCGACTTGCCAGGTTTGTGGATTTTAGGTAAACAATATAATTTAGGGACAACAGGATTGGAAACATGTAGCTTACGTCTAACATCGGCAGTAACAAGGTTGTTACAAGTTTTAAACACATTGTTGACGTCTCTAATCATTTCCGGTAAAGGATTTTTTGAAATTGACTTATAAGGACCACTACTCAACAGATCATAGTAGTCCTCTTTATCTAAAATATCAACCTTGTTCCCTTTGTCAGCTTTCAAATAAAAACAATCTTTTTCCCGCAAAGTTTTAATGATTTTAATGTTTTCGGATTTCTGAGGTGATTTATAGGATTTCAAATTTTTTGAAATAGTATGTTTGCAGGCCTCCCTAACAAACTGCTTTGTGGGCTCAGGAAACCGCTGGATAGAGGATTCTATCCCGGCAATAACCCACTCAACATTCGATTCACGAGTCTGCAAACTAAATTTCAATCCTTTATTCAAAAGATTAAGTCCCCGTTCACTAAAAATTTGCGAGGAATGATTTTCTACTATGTTAATGGTATTCATCGGAACATGATGTTTATTTTTTTAAAACAAGCTAACTTTCTTAATTTCCTATCATGAGAGAATTTCTTATTCTGAACTTTCCTATCGATTGAAATAAACATGTTCCGTTGAAAATCACACCATAGTTGATATTCAACATCATTAAGATCTAATGTTAAAAATTTCCAAAGTTGGTAAGCTTGAATCTCAAGTTTACTGCGTTTGGCAAAAAGATATTCGATTTCTAAACGCAACCATTTTTCTTTCGCGTAACGAATGACTTTTGCAATTATTCGAGACAGTAACATTAATAAAGTTTGGAAAAACAGAAAAACGTTTACAAGTTTTCAGAAATCTAATATCTTCGCTAATAAACCTAATTTTAGCATTAACCTTATGGCATAAATTAATTATAGTCACCGTTTGTCATGCTTGAACATGTTACCTGACATTTACCGAGAGATGATCAAAAATTATCAAGAATTTCTTAATACATTAACGAACGGTTTTATTTTGTTTCAGATAGAAATGTCTACGTACCAATGGACTTCGTTTATATCCTGACAATATTACTGGTGCAAGTTGCTCTTCCCACCGAATTAGAAGCATTGTTAACTTTCGAAGGGAGCACCATCGCAAAGATTACCAGACTTAATATTGGAGACACATTCCAGGCTACAGGTAAGCAAAATCTTGAAGAGCTTTAAGGGCTACTTCTCAATTTTATATTTAACATGCAACTTTAAGGTTAAGCACCGTGAGATTATTCATAATCCAAATAAAATACAGAAATTGCTACTTGCTTGCACTGTAAATCTATTCGAGTAGCTAACCGCCCGGTATATAATTTAAAACCTACGCGAATACATAACATTTAGACGTAATTCATATAATCATCTCTAGTTGACCACATCTATGTCCACTTCTATTCGAATCCGGAAAATTACCTTTTATACAATGCCTTGCATGCATTTAGAAGCCAAGAAAAAGATAATAGTTTGATCAATGGCTCAGGATATTGTTCATAAATATTAAACTTAAAAAAAAAGGTTAACCTAAGCATATTAAACTATAATCAAAACCGATATAATTCGCGATTTATGTCCACGTTGACCTTTATCCGGGTAACTCTACTAAAGTTATTAATAATAGGTTATAATCTGTAATGAATGTGAAACATATACAAAAACTAGTCGCCTCTGGTAGGCTAGAGCTACTCGATATTCAAGACATGTGGAGTTTATATAACTGGATTAGTTCTAAAGCAATATGTGTAAATCAAAGATTGTAACAGGTTGGATTAGGAATCTAGTTTTTGCAGGCGCAAAGCGTTGGTGGAAGCCTATTATTAAAATGAAAAGAAGAAAAAAAGAACAACAATGGAATATAATAAATTCGATCTAAATATGAGTTCATAGACTTTTAAATTGTGCAGGTTATTATTATAAAGAATCAGAAAAAAATTTGTGTTAATTGTTTACAAACCAATTAAATATTGAGGTCATAACAGAGGGGATTAGTAGTATTAAATTGCAACCGATAATGTGGCAACTATCTTCATCTTTCAAGCTCCGACTATATCAACTTTCAAGTCATTGTATCCTGTGTGAGGCTTATGAAGAACATGCTCCAACACTTTCGACTTGTAAATTTTGTTTTAGACAGTACAAAAGTGGAAACAAAGAGCGTGAGCGAAGGCCAGTAACGTTTGAAGACGCTGAATTGGACGAAGATCCGTATCAAACTCAAAACCAGCTTGATATGATTCAGAAAATGGGAAATTGTGTTCCATATGAACTGAAACCAAGAGACATGGAAAGGCGATTTTGCATGTCTGAAATACTGTTTCAACGATACAAAGGGAAGTCTTTTCTGCATCGTATCGTTACTGGGGACGAAAATCGGGGGCTTCAGGCACAATAACTTAAAAAAACTTAACTAAAACTAATTCTGCTTCTGACATATCCTTTTCTTCGATTTCACTTTTGATTCTGAACTAGCATTTATTCTTCTTATTGCTACATCTACCAATTTCTAATCTTTATTTTCTTTTTGAACCAAAATTTGTTTTGGTTGTGATCCTACATCGTCGGCTATTTTGATGTCAGAAACTAAATCTCAAATATTTTTAAACAGATACAACTGTCTTTCCAAAGATATAAATCCTATGGAGTTTTAATGTTTGGTATTAAATCATTTACAGATTGTAATACGAGTCCAACTATTTTGTGTGGATGGATATTCAGATGTTATAAGAATTCAGATGTTATATAAAGGCGACCGTGGCAGCTGGCTGCCCACAGGGCGGAGTGCTGTCACCCTTGCTGTGGTTCCTGGTGGTGGATGGCCTTCTCTCCGATCTTCAGACGGCGGGCTTCCACGCACAGGGCTATGCCGATGACATCACCATCATGATCTGCGGCAAGTTCGAGGGCGTGATATCCGAGAGGATGCAAGTCGCACTCGGACTCGTGGAAAGGTGGTGCAAAAGAGAAGGGTTAACTGTTAACCCTAGAAAAACGACTGTGGTTTTCATAGTGACCATCTTCAGTGTCCGACCATCTTCGGCTCAAAGATACCCGTATCCTCTGAGGTCAAATACCTGGGGGTGACTCTGGACGCCAAATCGACGTACAAACCACACCTGGAACAGGTAACAAATAAAGCCACGAGGGCCTTTTGGGCCTGCAGAGGAATGTTTGGCAAAACGTGGGGGCTGAAACCTATGATGGTATAGGTACTGGCTGTACACGAAAGTTATAGTACCCTCTATAACTTGCGCAGCGTTGGTCTGGTGGCACAAAGCTAGTTTGGGCTATGCGGCCAACGCACTCAGTAAAGTCCAGAGGATTGCCTGTTTAGGCATCACTGGAGCCATGTTTTCGACGCCGACTGCTTCCTCCGCTGCAGCTTGTTTTGTGGTCGGAGGCACTCTTAGGGGCCTACAGAGCAAAATGTAATGGATGCAGTGGCTTCTCCGGTAAAACGGGGGATCATACCAGCATCCTCACCTACATAGAGCAGACAGTACCACTGTCCATGAGGGCGGACAAGATCCCGCCCACTTTCAGTTTCAGTGGGGGACACAACGTAAGCATCTCCAATAGAGAGATTGCCGAAACTCTCGCCCACAAACCGAGACGGGAGGTATCTCGCTGGTTTGTGAACGCCTCTAAAACGCCTAACGGCACGGGAATTGGAATTTGGAAAGATGGTGAAACCGAGGGTGAAGCCTTCAGCGTAGGGAAATCCGCGTCCATCTTCCAAGCCGAAGTAATCGCAATCCAGACCTGCGCGGAAGGCATTTTAAACTGCCCGCAGGTTAATGGAGCAGTGGAAATTCTCTCTGACAGTCAGGCTGCCCTTAGGGCACTACAGGCTGTCAGGATCGATTCCGAGGCAGTACTACACTGCCATAAGACTCTCGCAAAACTGGCGGAACGCCTCAATACAACATTGAGATGGGTGCCAGGTCACTCTGGAAATGGCTGACAAATTAGCTAGAGGCGCCAGTGAGAGACCACTCGTGGATCCAGAACCTACATGTGGGAACTCCTGATGTCAGATCTGAACTCGCTGTTAGGCATTGCTCCTACTGGAATGCACTTGCCGGCATGAGACACTGCAAAATTTTCGGGATTCGTCCGTATGATGAAAAACTGCGCAAGGCAGTTTCCATGAGCAGGGTCAGGTTGAGGTTACTCACAGGAATCTTAACCGGTCACTGCGCACTGAACAAACACCTGCATCGCATGGGCATAGTAAACTCTCCCCTATGCAGAAACTGTGGGAATGCGGAGGAAACTCCAATCCATCTTCTTGCCGACTGCTTGACAGTGGACAGGGAGAGGCGGAATTACTTCGGGGTCGGGCGTCTGGACGATCCTGGACTAAGAAAATTAACTCTCGACCAGCCTGCGGACTTTTTCGTCCGAGTGCAACCTGGCTAAGAGGAGTAAAACAGCACGGGAGTACAATAGGTCTTTCTTATGGCCGTGTTTGCCTTTACGGCTCGTCCACCCGTGCAGTCCCAAAAAAAAAAGCCAGGGCTTGAGCCAAGATACCTTCATAGCTAACACTTTTGTAGTACAGTCACCTATATTTGCAGATATAGTTCTGCTTTTAAGCATTGATTTGCCCCATCTTGCTTGATCTGCCTTCCCAGAGAGCAATTTCTTTATCCACAAATATCTCTTTAATCTTGCTAACTAGATTGTATAAAAGACAGCTTCTCTGGATTTCCCCCCCTTTTCCCGCCTCTCACCACCCCCAAGGTTGAGGAAACTGATTTAGATAGAAGCTAGTTTTTTTTTTAATAATACCGGCAAAATTTCCCCTAAACTCTCTTATAATAGGGTGGGGGAGATGTCCAAAATCTCTACCTGGTGATTTATAGGGTTTAAATGGTCTTATTGCCCATTTGATCTTGTTGACCTGAAGAATCGGGTGCTTGAGCCGAAGCAACAAACAGCTCATTCTGTATCTGATGCTCTTGATGACGAATCATTCGAAGAAATAATTGAAGAGGTTCGGGAAAGAGACTGACAACAGAGACAGCACCGCGACTACAAGAACTGAAGTCAAAAAAGTTTTGGAACATCTCTTGATCCACTGGAAATCTTCAAGCTTCATACTTGGAATCTTCGATCCGTCATTGCTTACTGAGACTTGGCTTAATAATGACATTTGTAGTAGTGAAATATTTAATGATTCTTTTGATGTTTTTCGAGCTAATGGAAGCTTCTCAGTAGGTCGATCAACAGGAGGTGGAGTTCTTTCTGCATTCTCTGAAAGTATAGATTGTGTTCAAGATGATATGTCACTCGTTTCTGGCTGTGAGGATTATGAAATACTTCTTGATGCTTTCGGGATAACTCTTCTGGATAAAAATGTAATTCTGATGAGTGATTCTAGCTAGACTTGGTCTGGAATATCCACAAAGTCTAAAAAGTATATTTATAAAAGAAATCGCTGTATTTTCTCCTCTTTGCTTTGTACTGAAGATACTGGTAGAGTTGTACAATTGTAGGCAGGTCTTCTTTTAAAATTACAATTAATTCTGTGGTATATTTTGTTAGGACTA
This sequence comes from Holotrichia oblita, assembly GCA_023690525.1. Lineage (NCBI taxonomy): Eukaryota > Metazoa > Arthropoda > Insecta > Coleoptera > Scarabaeidae > Holotrichia > Holotrichia oblita. The sequence goes on along the minus strand of CM043016.1, from coordinate 13,193,381 downwards.
CTCTGAAACTGTTCCAGTTTCCAGCCCTCCGCCCTACGGTGGTGATTTTGGAAAAAATCGTGAGCTATCTCACACATTCTTTTGCAAAATTCCTTTTTAGGTTAGGAAGCTCCCATTCTGTTCCAGAAAAGGCAAACCCATATTTCGTCCATTGCATCGCCTAAAACAGGAACTCAATGCATGAAGCACCGGTACCGGATATGAAATGTACATCATAATTTTGAGTTGAAGCTCGATTCTTGTGGTCTTATCTAAAACAAAAGCCATACTAGTGGGTTACGATCCACAGTTCTAACACAATTTGTAATCCTTCTATAGGTATTAAATATGGAGTACTACCACAAGGCTCCATATTGAGTCCACAGCCATTTTTAATATACAAATGAATTAATCCTTTTTGACACAAGATCTGAATCAATCTCTACACTTTTTGTCTCGTTAACACAATTCAATCTTTGAGTGCCAATAAACAGCATGGTATTATCCCATCTTTCTTGATTTATACAAACGAAAAATGATGGCAGAACTTTTTAAATAATAGAAAATTGTATCATATTAATATTAGATTGGCACTCTGAAGATCGGCATAAAAATGGGCTCAACTCAGAATCAATTGTGGACAATGAGGAAAGAAGCGGATCCAGAATAGAAACCTGCAGAACGCCCGATACCATCGAGTGTATCGAGTTTACAGCATCAGGGTCTACCTAAACCTGTACAGTAACCCAAAAAAAAAAAAAATGAGAACACAACATATTCATGCAATAATAACATGCAATACAATAATGCACTTGTCTCGAAACGAACGAGAAACATTGTAACAGGCAGCTGTTCGCGTACGATTTTTCGAGCGTTAGTGTTGCGTGAAAACAGCCCATAACTCATGTGGAACAGCAACAAACACACAACACTATTAAACATCTACACGAGACTTGTGATTTCCTCTAACTGTAAAGCGAGCTGTAGCTAGTCTCGAAGTACAGGCAGCAGCAACGCTCCCGATTCCGCACTTTTATCGAATTATCTCCGCTATCCCATCATAGTAGCTGGAAATATGCTGTTCAATCGGAGCAGAAACCATAATAATAAAACGAAGAACGCGAGATCGACGTCTCCTACCTTAACTTATATATTATAACTTATATATTATAACTAAAATCAAACGCGAATATACTTATCCAGAGTTCGTCGTCTAGATACCACCTATAGCTAGCCGAAGAAGTGTACAGTTATATTTACAACGTTTGATCGTGTAATTTTGAATTAATAAACCCGAGGCGGTAATTACCCGTTAGGGTATGCCGCTAAAAATAATACAGACTATGATGCAATTACGTATCATTCGATGAATTTGCGAGGACGGAAAATGAAATTTTACCGTGTATAGTTATAACTGAATGAAATAACTACATAGTTGTATCTATACGGAAACGCTGTTTCTTTTTTTTATAGTAGATCCTCTATAATTTGAGTGTTGAATCTTGAATTATTTCTTTTGTAATTTCATTGAAACAACAATGTATCATACAATACACATGGAGTAGGGTACAATAATCCCAATAATAATGTCAAGCGTCAAAACATTTCTGACAGCTGTCAAAGTGTAAACATAATCATTTTGTGCTATTGTTACAGTTTGTAACTATCGCAATATTTCTGATACATTGTACAGTAATTGTAATTCTTCTGAAAGCTGTCAAAGTATTATTGCTTGAATATTTCTTTTATGAAGATGAAATACTTTGACTAGTTTACTAGTTCTACGAAATATAAGTGTCAAACTATTTCTGACAGCTGTCAAATTGCGATTACAACCATTTTTGAGCTTTAACGATTGCAACCAAAACACATATTTTGTAAAAACTCTAATTTACTTCAGATTTGACAATTGTAGCTGTACAAATACACGTGTCAACTGGATAATTATCAGTTTATGGCAGCTGTCAAACTGTAAGAATATGGAACCTATTTCGGAGAGGTATCAACAGTGACAAATGACATTATTGTTGTTCTGAAAGCTGTCAAACTATATAATCCAGATAAAATACTTTGGTAAATATTATATTGTTATTTAGCAGGTGTAAGTGTCGAAATATTTTTGACAGCTGTCGAATTTGTAAAATTTGTCATTTTTGACCTTCAAGAAATATACACCTGGCAACTGTAAAACTGCAAAATCTGCTATTGTTTTCATTCATCTTGCATGATTTCAGGAGTTGCTAACATTGTAGTTTATCTGGCAGCTGTCAAACTATAAAAGACATACTTTCATTTTATATTGACAGCTGCAACGATACTAATACCACTACTAACGTGCCATCCAAAAAAAAAAAACATAATTGGTGTAGGCTATGTAAATGTTTTTCATCGTTGCTTTAGCCACTACCACATAATGACGTTTATTATTTGACATTTTATTGTAACTAAAGTTTATAAATGGTTTATAACCTCAAATTAAATGTCAAGGAATAAATGTCATTATGTGAAAGTGGCTAAAGTAACAATCCATGCTCTAATTATTATGATTTTTTTCGATGTGTCTATACAACGACTGTAACAAAGGTAACTGTCAAAATATTTCTGACAGCTCTAAATTTGTTAAAAATTTTCCTAAAAGCTGCCAAACTGTCAAAGTACTTATGTTATTATTATTTTTGATGGATTAAAGTGATAGAATACTTTGACTAGTTTGGTTGTTCTAGCAAATGTAAGTGTCAAAATATTTCTGACAGTTCTAAATTTGTTTGCTGTTTCAACACATTTTGCAAACATAATAATTTTCCTAAAATCTGTCAAACTCTCTAAGTACTTATGGTCTTATTATTATTTTTTTGAAGAATGTAACTGATAGAATACTTTGACTAGTTTAGTAGTTCTAGCAAATGTAAGTGTCAAAATATTTCTGACAGTTCCAAATTTGTTTGCTGTTTCAACACATTTTGCAAACATAATAATTTTCCTAAAATCTGTCAAACTCTCAAAGTACTTATGGTCTTAGTAGTATTTTTTTGAAGGATATAACTGATAGAATACTTTGACTAGTTTGCTAGTTCTAGCAAATCTAAGTGTCAAACTATTTCTGACAGCTGTCAAACTGCGAATACAAACAAACTTGTAATCATATTTATACCTACTTTCTGATAACTCTAATTTAGTTGAGGTTTGACAATTATATGCCGACTGTCAAATTGTAAAAATACGTTTCCTAATTTGGAGTGACGTCAAGAATGTCAAAGGACATTTTTTTAAATCTGTCAAACTAGTAAACGGCTTATTTTCCTTAACTGTAACTGTCAAAACCACCAAATTGTATAAACAGCATTTTTTTTCCTACTCTCACAGCTGTGACTACCAAAATATTTCGGCTGTCAAACTATAAAAAGACCTTTTTCTTACAATTTTGGCGAGTGTAGTAATTAAGATATATTTGACATATGTGAAACTGCATTATGTTTTATGCTTCTAACAGTTGTAACTGTCATACTATTTCCAAATGCTGTCAAATTACGAATACAGTAGATGTTTTCAAGATTTGACAAGTTTGGCTGTCAAAATACATCTGACAGCTGTAAAATTGCTAGATTTGCAATGATATTTTCTCGTGTTTCAGTAGAATATCAAACGCGTCAGGTTTCAAACTATATATTATCTTTTACAGTTGTAACATTTGCAAACATGATTTCTGTGAGAGCTGTCAAACTTATTCTTTTGACAAGCATAAAAGTTCAACTATTTCTAACACGTATAACTGTTAAACCATTCCAAATTCTGAATACACTAATATTTTCATATTCGACAATTATGTCCCAATTTGGAGCGACGTCAAGACTGTCAAATGACATTTTTTAAACTTGTCAGATTATTTAACAGATTATTTTCTTCTGCTGTGTATTTTTACGGTTTTAACAGGTGTAACTGTCAAAACCCACCAAATTGTATAAACGGCAATCTTTTCCTATTCTGACAGTTGTGACTTCCAAAATATTTCGGCTGTCAAACTAAGTTGGCGAGTGTAAAAGTTAACATATTTTTGACATATGTCAATCTGCGTTATGTTTTACGGTTCTAACAGTTGTAACCGTCATACTATTTCCAACAGCTGTCAAATTACGAATACAGTAGATCTTTTTTAAGATTTGACAATTTTGGCTGTCATCATACATCTGGTGGCAGTAAAATTGCTAGATTTGTAGATTCTTTTGACAAACATGAAAGTTCAACTATTTCTGACAGATGTCAGTTGTATTTTCTTAGTATTTTAACGGGTGTACCTGTCAAATTGTGAATACACTAATATTTGTCGTATTCGACAATTGTAGCTGTCAAAAAACTGGTTGTCACCCTAAATTATTTCTGACAGCTGTCAAATTACCTAAATTATTTTTTCAAATTTTTAATTTTGTAAGCTGTCAAATTTTAAAAACTACTTTACTTTTTGAATAGCAACAGCGTCAAGCAACTAAACTGCACATGCGTACATGAATTTTCTGACACCTGTCAAAGTATAAAACCACTTATTTCCTTACTACTACATATTTTGAGATTCGACAGTTATAGCTGTCAAAATAGATCTGGCAGCTGTCAAATTAGCAAATCGGATATTTTTATACTGTTCTAGCAACAGTTATATTACCATTTTAACAGGTCACAACAACTGCGAAAACATTTTTGACGTCTGTCAAGTTGTAAAGAACATATCTTTTTTCTAATTAAGTAAATGTTATTGATTGAATTCGTTAATTAGCAAATAATTAATTAATTAAAGACTAAATCTAACGTCAATGACTGTATCAGTACCAGTTTAACAACATTTATCTAAACAGTTATGAATAAAATCTCATGTATTTCAATCTTACGCGTCCTTGAATCTCCCTATATGTATCTTAAGCGACACCGAGCTCGCACATCTTACACACGACTTTTTTTTCTACTTCATGTTTCAGGTGTTGACTGCAACTCAGACACCTGCATCGGCTTGAGTAGCGGCACAGCGGCTACCGTCCCTCAGCAATCGCAACAATCGAATAGAAAAACATGCCTCTGTCAATGTCATTCGCATCTACCGGCGTTCAGGGAGGACCTGCAGATATGCGTCGACGATATACGGGGTGAGTTTAAATAGTTTTTTTTTTCAAATTCTTGGTCGGATTTACTGTACTTAATAAGACGCAGGTGGTCTCTTTAGATGTTCGTACAAACGAAAGAAAAATCGATTATTTTCCCACAGTTAACGTAAGCATTTCATAACTATCACGGTTCATCAGGTAACCTATTAATCACGCGACCGTCAGCTGTTTTGTTATAAGCATGCGTTTTAACTGGATAAACGCGGATGATAGGCATTGTACGATAGGAATTGTGGGCATTTTTCGAACGCCGCCTGTGTAATTATAATTATATTCAATTGAATCGATTATTGTTGTTTGTATAGTTGGTAATGTGATTCGATGAACTGTTAGAATGAAAATCGTCTCGCGAGCATGTTAGATTATTTATGGAAATAATTTCTTAATGATGTAATGCAAGTATAATTTATTTTATCTTACGTAATAGATCTTAATTAGTTGATCTATGTATATAAATTGGAGCTCTAGATTCTGATTGATAATTATAAGATTCTGTTATATTAAGTATGTTTGATTACTTAGTAGGCTAAGAAACAAAAACATCGCAAACATTGTTAGATAAATAAGCGTATTAAGTTTCAGTTAATAATCGTTTTAAAAGTCAATTGTGTTTGTCTCTGTAAATTATGTTTCTTAACTGCAATCCGGTATTTATTACCCAGTTCAGTCGTTGATCGTATTTTCAAGCTAACTAACCTGCCTTTTTATGATTATGGACCGTCGGTATTAGGTATAAAGCTGCATCGGTATGTCTATAGATCGGTAAGGAATATATTACATCACCGGTAATGCCAAGGTTTGTAGTAAATCTTGACGCATACCATAAGAACTCTTTAATTGGATAATAGTGACTTGTGTTATCAAAGGCCTATTGCAGAATTGCCAATTAGTTAAAACTAATGCCGCATTAAAAATAAATTGTAATTCCATTCTATGTAAGTTCTAGTTAAATATATTTTTAATTATCTAGACACACCTATCGCAAGAAGAAACAACTCTTAGTTCACACGTTTCACATGTTTTTTTAAAAGAAGAAGATAGAAATATGATGTATTGCACATAGTTAAATAAATCATCTTATAACTGTTATATACCATAATACATATGTATATGTGTTGAAGGATATTTAGAGGCGTTGAAATCTGTAAATCTATATACAGTGTTGTGATAATGAACTGCAACATCTCAGAAGACATTGTAGCAAAATAATAATCATATTCCTCAGAAGAGTATTTTAGGCTCCCTATTATTTGCAATTTGTATGTTTGAAAGTTGATAGTCATTATTCCCTCACCATCAACACAGCCTACCATTCCGTTGACAATCAACCATCGGACTGGAGAACACCGTGGTTTTGCAGTGAAAGCATTTTTCGACACCATATCAGCCTGTTCCATCGGATAAGGCGATTAAAACGTAGATTTAACAATCTTGAGGAAACTGGATAGATGATCAAAACCCATCACAACCTCGAAATTGTTCGACAAATGGTGCTGAGGCATCTGCACATCTAGCAAGAAGTGACAGATTCGTCCACCAAGACTTGTATTTTCATCGGTACAAGATTCAGACGATGTTATCTCTTCATCCGAGTGATGGTGGACAACGAATCCGTTTTTGTGATGATATGCTCAAGAGAGAATAACGACCAAGAGAACAATTTGTGTGATTTTTTTCGACAACGAAATGTTGGAATGACTCGTAACTTTCTAATACCACAAGTTGCCCGTTTTCTATTGAATGAAAACGCCCCCTTCCAGCAAGATGGAGCAATAAACCACACTACATAAATTTGCCAGGCTGCTCATGCATAGAGTCCACTGCAGTGGACACCGCCAAAAGTCAAATAGAGATTCACATTATATTACAGAACTCTGCAAAATGCATGCAGTTGTCTTTTATACTTGTGTTTAATTGGTAATATTAAATGCCACCTCTTAGAATATGGTAGAAGTATGATATAACCTGACAATAATGTAATTTCAGCCAGATCTTTTTACGGAGGTGCTAGAAAGAAGGTAAAAAATAATAAACATATTAATAAAATATTTCTAAAATATTACAGTAATGGTTCTAAAGCAAGTTATTTTTGTTGGGATAATATAACCAACAAAATTCTGCTGTCCACCGTAGTGGCCATCATGCAGTTTATATATTTGTGGCATTTTTTTTTCGTTTTTGTTCCAGACAGTAATTTTTTAATTAGACGACGTCGACGCTGGTAATGCCGAAGAAACTGAAATAATTGAAGACGAAGAAAATTTCGACGTTGAAGAAAATGAAATTCATTTTGATTTGACTGACCCATCAGTCAAATGTAGCCTCCTTTGGCATAATTACCTGCCAATAGGAAAAAATCCAGCAGGAAAGAAGAAGAAGGAACAGAAGAAGTGGAAATGGTCTACCTTTTTTTGATATGGAAGGCATCAATATTCAAAAAGAGAACCTATAGAATATTTCCTCGCGATGTTTACTGAAGACATTATTGAAGAAATCGTCTTTCACTCAAACCTGTATGCAAGTCAAAACAATAAAACTCTGAACCTCACGAAAGATGATTTATACATATTTTTGGGCATAAATTTGATAATGATAAGATATCCAAGAACACGACTCTATTGGAGTAGTGACATGACTATACGAATGGATCTCATAGCTGATTCCATTACAGTAAATAAATACGAGTTGATACTAAGCCACTTGCATTTCATAAACAACTTAGAACTGGACCCAAATGACTCTGACATGACTCTGACAAATTGAAAAAGATACATCCATTTTTGGATAAACTTTAGCAAAACTTTATCTCTGCTGCTGACGACCCAGAAGAATACCAAGCAATAGATGAACAAATTGTGCCACGAAACGGACGGTTAGTTAGAAGTTTTAGAAAGCGACAAAGTCATGAAGCGACGAGGCTACTGAATGCGACACCATTACTATAGCAAAATGGATAGACAATAAATCACTACATGTGGCATTAAATTGTGCAGGCATAGGAGGAGTTGATCTATTAGATAAGCGGAATAGGAGATGGTACATTAGAATATTTATGCATTTCGTAGATGTTGCAGTCACGAATCTGGAAACATTAAATTAGATCTTTTGGAGTTCAAAGCTAATGTCGGCAGGGCTCTAATAAACATGGGAAATCAAGGATCAAATAAAAGAGGACGGCCATGCTCTGCAACACCGCCTGAAAGCATTTTGAAAAAACGGAAACCAAATCATGCACCTACCGAAACAAAAAAAGATGGTCATGCCCACTGGCCCATATTAACAGACATCAAAAATGCCAGAAGATGTCACTCAGCGGCATGTAAGAAGAAAATTAAATATTTTTGCAAAAAAATATCAAGAACCCTGTTGTCCTAATTAATAATAATAATAATAATAATAATAATAATAATATGTCTTTATTGCTCAGCACATAGATACATCCAGCAATAAAATATACAAATAATAAAGAGGCACACATAAGAAAAGCAGTAAATAACAGCTGATTGCAATCACAAGGCGAAGTTCAGACTTGCTGCTTTACAACTTAGCCTTGACAACTAGAAAATAAAGTTATAATGAGAGAAAGCATATGGTAAGCCAATGGTAAAAATATTAGATAAATTACTACAAGTTTTCCTCGATCCAAAGAGAATCGCTTTTGTTTTAGCAGGATTTAGTACAAGACCGTGTTTAACGGAGTTATGAAATAAATAATCTAAATCATTATTAATTCTCATAGCTGCAAGTTTGCGATCACAAGGCTTAAATGAATAATGAAGCTGAGTATCATCAGCATATGCGTGTATATTGCAATGTTTAATACCTGTGAGTAAATGAGAAGTGTATATAGTGAAAAGCATCGGCCCAATAACAGAACCCTGTGGAACTCCTTGACTGATAGTAAGTGCGGTAGACATAGTATTGCTAATACCAACAATTTACTTTCGATTGCTTAAATAACTATCGATTAGAAAAATTGAAGTATTTGTGAATCCAATATATCCTAGAATTGCCAGTAATGTATGGTGATTAACTGTATCAAACGTCCTACTGTAATCCAACAAGGCAAGACATGATATCAAGCCCTTGTCACTAGCTTCCAGGATGTCATCTGTAATTTTTAATAGAGCAGTTTCACGACTGTGACCAGTTCTAAATCCCGACTGAACAGGTGGTAGCATATCAACAGAACCAAGATAACCATTCAACTGCGAAGCCATATCTTTTTCGAGAATTTTAGACAGAACAGGTAGTAAAGAAATGGGTCTTAGGTCACGGTAATCCCGAGGACTTTTGATTTTGGGGACAGGTCTCACAACCGCGCACTTCCAGTATTCAGGGAAAACACCATCGAGTAGACACGTGTTAATTATATGCGTTATATATGGCACAATTGTGGGACAACACAACCTAATCATGTTAATGGAAAGACCGTCCAAGCCAAACGCAGAAGATCTGACATCCGAAATAATTTTAGCAATAACTAGTTGATCTACAGATTCAAACGAAAACTGGGATGGATACCTTTGATTGTTTTCATAAAATTCAGCAATTTGTGTGTCACTCACGGATTACCCGATACTATCAACAAAGAAATCATTAATTTTATTGGGGTCCTCTAAATGAGCAGGAAGATTCTCGCAATTACTCTTGGCAATACCTAGATGGCGAAGGTGCTTCCAAAAACTTTTAGAATCACTAGTACGAGCGACAAAATCTAAATACCCCTTCTGCTCCAGTCTGAATGTTTGAGTGGTTAGATTTCGTAGTGATTTATAATATGTAAATCTAATCCTGCTGATTTTTAGTTCTTCGGAATTTCATTTTTGTTTTATCTCTGAGTGAGTCACACTAAGTGATTTTGTGCATGGTGGACAAATAGTTTTTCCTATTGTTTCTGGTTCATTACAAATATACATAAAAATTTTAATAATAATAATAATAATAATTCAAGCCTTGGCATCCCCCAACAACTTGCGCCAATTACAGGGTGCATCGGCTGGCCATGAGTTATTATTACGCCTGCGGCTGTAGACCGACTTAAGATGTTACCTTTCCGCATTTGCCGTGGAATTTGGAAAACTACAGAAAACCAAACTCAGAAAGGAAGCACCGGGGTTCGAACACGGTACTGTCGGATTACGAGGCAAGTGTACAAGCCACTAGACCACTAGCCAGACAAAAAAGAATTTTGAACGCGTTCTGTTTCATTCCAACTTAATTATGCTTGAGAGGATTAATGACAATAAGAAAGAGAAGTGTACCGAGAACCGATCCTGGGGGTACTCCCAACTCTACGTTGAACCCATTTCTATGTTGAATAAATACGAGTTTGTTAAGTCAAGATCCAAATCCAGGAAACCTTAGAAATTTAAATTAATCTTTCAAAAGCAATCTAAACACTTGTTCCTTATTAAATCCAACAATTCATTAAACCAACTCTAATACAGTTTATAGTTATATAAAAGTATTGCAGTACATTGTCGCAGTACCGTATATCCCAAGCAGTAGCTAAGATTAAAAAAATTGAAAGATATCTCGAAATAGATAGTTTAAAAGGCAATCACGTACGAATAGTACGAATAACGAAACGGCCAATTACCGTAATTAATACCTTCATTATCAGCGATAAACATACTGAATTATCAACGTTGGATGCCGACGCAAGTAGCAGTTCATATACTTCTAGACGTTTAAGCCTTCTTAAAACTGGCCTCTCACACACATCATTATGTGCCTCTTGTACGGTTTACTCAGCTTGTTGCTCTTGTTTTTTTTTATCATTTCAATAGTAGCGCATTCAGACGATGAGGTACTTTCAGTTTTTCGTCGCACACACAGCTATTACTACGTTTACATGGCGGCTAAACACATTTATTTAATTGTTTAATTCTCGTACTGGAAGTACTCACGCAAGGTTTTTATCTATATTGCAGTTGATTAAAGTGTGTCTTTTAGCGTTTAAGTAAAGAAGTTATAACATTCATTATCTCGTAAAAATATTGTATTGCTATCGCCTTGGAGGAGATAATTTAAATTTGAATATGTCGTCGAAATTGGAATCGTTTAACATTTATTATCATTACAATCGTTTAGTAAAGGCAAAAAGAGTGATTTGAAGCTTGAACATAGAAGTGTTGTTTATCAAAAAAAGACTATCCACGAGAGAATGATATGGAGAAGAAACAGTTTAAATGGGACAAGAAATCCATTGATAATCACCTCTAAAAGCACGAATTGAAGAATTCACCAACAAAGTTGAATAATTAGTGTTGACTGACCGCTCGGTAATTTCGGCAATTTCACTATGCTCATCACTAACTGATTCACGTCTTTGATTAAGTAAAAATAATGAAACTAGATCTTCAAAATCCCAGTCAGAGTCTCAAGCATCATTGACTGAATAAGAACATATTTTGTGCCAACATTTCTGAATTGCGTCAGGAATCACTTTGACCAAGAGGCTCTTTCGGTAATACAGTTTAATCAGTCGAATGGTATTCTAGTCCGTCGGTTGGATGAGAGGAATGCAATTAAGCGACAATAACATAGTTACGATGTTTCCGTCATTACTGATTAATTGAATCTTTGTTGTATGACACGGGGCATCATCAATTAATATCTAATAATTAAGTGCTTTACCACTCATATTATTGTCTTTCTCGAATGTTCTCACTTGTTCGACAAAAGACTCCCGAAACCAATACGAGCTATTCAAGAGCAAGCTAACTCTCTTGCAAAATCAAGCTTGTATTGATCTACCACTCTGAAAACTTGAAGGCGATTAAGAAACATAATGGCCAAACGTATAGGTTATCTGTGATGTGAAGATCTAACAACAAGACTTGCGTAAGGAGCCAATGAATGGTTTAATGTTGTGTTTGGGCAAGAGCAAAACAACGTACATGTGAAGACTTTCATGCTTTCATTCACCCACCAAGCTTCAACGATGACGTCTAGCCTGAGTTTGACTTCATTACTGTAAAAATTCCTTCCACTCCCTACAATCACCCTTATTACAATTCAGATGATGGTTGACATTTCTAGTTGTCAATTTGTGTTGCCAACCTCGTTCTCCCGTTCTGGTTCTTGGTTCATGTCATTACGACATTTAAATTATTTTTAATAACTTCTGCTCAAATTTGTGATTAAAAACGTCTTCTAGACATTTAAAAACATGTTCTACATATTGATTTCTAATTGACTGTAACTACTTTAATCATAATTATTTTAGTTTAACTTATTTTGTAAAATTATTATATAATTTGTAGATTCTAGACTGATGATGGCTAATTGTCGAAACATGTATCTGGAGTAAATTAAATATTTTTGTAAGGAAAAGAGGATTACTTTTATTCTAGATTTTATACTTTACCTTACAACATGGATCTTTTCAATTCAATAAAAAATTGATTTTATTCAATAAAGTGAATATACTAAAAAAGTACAATACATAAGAGCATAAATATCGATTCCATGGTTTAAATATAAGATAGATTATTTTAACATTGTTCTTAATCTTATTATTAGCTCTCGCATTTCAATACAAATTTCCTTGGTTTTCGGAAAACACTAAACACTTTAACCCACTAAACACCAAACAAGTTTTAACTAAAACGCCGACGCGTTTCAACAGCAACGCTGTCATTATCAAGGCGATAATAAAACTAAATTAAAATAAAATCTACAAATACAGATAACCTAAATGGTATGCACGATCAATCCGATACGCATCATTAATTTCCGATTAACGAAAACGATAACGAATGAGGGATTGGGCCGTTGTCACAGTTCATTACATTATTTCTAAACTTTCCAAAACATTTAGAAACTTACAATTGTTTATTTTTTTATTCTAGTTAATTTAACATTCGTATGATCGATGTTGTGATCTGTTTCAAAAATGTGTTGGGCAACGCTCGATTTCTCAATTCTTTTAAATCTAAGATTAGCCATATGCTCTTTGAATCTAGTTGAGACTGCTCTCCTGGTTTGCCCAATATATTTTTGATTACAATCTTTACAATTGAGTTCGTAAATACCTGACTTTTCTAGAGGTTGTATTTTATCTTTAGGGTTACCGATGAGACTTCGTAAACTAGTCCCAGAACTGTAAACTATTCTGAGATCTAGCTCTTTGAAGATTTTACTCAAACCTTTAGTGATAAAGGGAGCGTAAGGGAGGGTCACAACGGGTGAAGCTTTCACATCCTCTCGAAAAGTCGTAGATTCTTTCACAGTTTTCTTATAATTAAACTTCCTAATTAACTTATAGATATGCTGAGGCTGGAAACCATTACACTTGGCCGCATCTTTTATAATTTTAAGCTTTTTCTCATACCCCGCCTTGTTCAAGGGAAAAGTGAGAAGTCTGTGGACCAAAAAATTCAGGCTTGCCATTTTGTGTTGAACACAATGATGGGAATCAGTAAAAAAATCGTTAGAATTTATTAAAGAAATTCAAAATATTCAGTTGCTGGAGGGTGAAATATTGATTTCATTTGATTTTAGTTCTCTCTTTCCTAGTGTACCGATTCCAGACACCTTGACATACCTCGAGGACTTGTTGCTTCAAAATAGTTTGAGTCAACAATGTGTCCAGGAATATATTCGCTTAACTGACATCTGTATGAAACAGAACATTTTTCAATTCAACGGGAGTTTTTATGAACAGCTGAAAGGAACGGCAATGGGTCGCCCTTTTTGGCTAACCTTTTCATGAGCCGTTTTGAAAAGGACTTAGAATCTGAGAGCGAATACTTTCCTAGGGTTTGGTTGAGGTAGTGGATGATATTTTCGCTATATTTGACACTAAAAAATGTAATATTGACGATTTTCTCAATAGATTAAATAATCGGTTCGAAACCATAAAGTTCACTTGTGAAAGAGAAGAAACCGGTCAGCTATCCTTTGTAGATACTTTAGTAATTATAAATAACAATAGATTAGAGTTTGACGTGTATAGAAAGGAAACCAGTACACTTCGCTACATTCCTTCAGATTCCCATCATTGTGTTCAACACAAAATGGCAAGCTCTGAATTTTTCGGTCCACAGACTTCTCACTTTTCCGTGGAACAAGGCGAGGTATGAGAAAGAGCTTAAAATTATAAAAGATGCGGCCAAGTGTAATGGTTTCCAGCCTCAGCATATGTATAAGTTAATTAGGAAGTTTAATTATAAGAAAACTGTGAAAGAATCTACGACTTTTCGAGAGGACGTTAAAGCTTCACCAGTTGTGACCCTCCCTTACGCTCCCTTTATCACTAAAGGTTTGAGTAAAATCTTCAAAGAGCTAGATCTCAGAATAGTTTACAGTTCTGGGACTAGTTTAGGAAGTATCATCGGTAACCCTAAAGATAAAATACAACCTCTAGAAAAGTCAGGTATTTACGAAATCAACTGTAAAGATTGTAATCAAAAATATATTGGGCAAACCAGGAGAGCAGTCTCAACTAGATTCAAAGAGCATATGGCTAATCTTAGATTTAGAATAGAATTGCGAAATCGAGCGTTGCCCAACACAGTTTTGAAACAGATCACAACATCGATCATACGAATGTTAAATTAGACAAATAAACAATAATTGTAAGTTTCTAAATGTTTTCGAAAGTTTAGAAATATATAAAAATAAGTCATGTGTAATGAACTGTGACAACGGACCTATCCCGCATTCGTCATTGTTTTCGTTAATCGGAAATTAATGATATGTATCGGATTGATCGTGCATACCATTTAGGTTACCTGTATTTGTAGATTTTATTTTAATTTAGTTTTATTATCGCCTTGATAATAACAGCATTGCTGTTGAAACGCGTTGGTGTTTTAGTTAAAACTTGTTTGGTGTTTAGTGGGTTAAAGTGTTTAGTGTTCTGTGGTGGTCAATGTCTAGTGACCTTATTGAGCAAATGTGGGTAAGCTTAAAATTTTCCTCGTTCTCAATTTCGTTGGGAGTAGTATACAGACCTCCTAATACAGATTTTAAAGCCTTTGTCGATACTCTAGAAGAAACTCTTTGTTTGCTTAACGTAGCATCTGATTACACAATATGCCTGGGCGAAATTAATATTAATCTCCTTGATACTGATAATAGGGCAACGCTATATTTCAACGATATGCTGAACTCTTTGGGATTTGCACAGGCTGTCGGTGAGCCTACTCGTGTTACAAATAAGTCAAGTACCTTGATTGATGTTGATTATTACTGAATTACTGAATTCTCTGGGTCTGATCACAAATTGATAAACGAAACCGGGTGTGGGTCCACGCTTCAAGGTATTGCGTGATTTCTATCGTTTCGATAAAATTAATTTCTCGGATGACCTCAAGCGAATTCCTTTTCAGTCTATATTCTACATGGAAAGCATTGATGATAAAATCTAGTTTTTAAATAATAATATCATTAACCTATTTAATACTCATGCTCCATGGAAAACTATTAAAATTACCAAGGGTGAAGCCCCTTGGCTTACCGATAGTGTCAAATTGCTGATGAGCTTAAGGGATAGTGCTAAACGTCGATTCAGAGCAACTAGGCGGGACGCGCATTGGAACTACTACAAGAGTCTCCGTAATCTTACAACCTTAAGTATTAGAAACGAAAAGAAATCGTATTTTAATTACATTGCACGTGGTAGTTCGAATGATATGTGGAAACATTTAGAACAGATTGTTGGCTTGGATAACACAAGTAATGCCTTGCCTGAACGGTGGCAATGCCCCGATAGCATAAATAATTTCTTTATTGACTCTCTGCCGCCAACCACGGATTCTGGTAACTTAATAACAACCTATAATTCCACTACAATGCATAATATACCTACTAAATTCACATTTGAGATGGTTACGCCTGGAAAAATCCACTGGTAATACCGTTGCCGAAAAACAAAGACCCTGTAAGCTATGCTGACTTGAGGCCTATCAGTTTACTACCTGCATTGTCGAAAGTGATGGAGAAAATTATTAACCGTCAGTTGAAAGTATTTTTAAAACAATACAATATTCTCCCTGATATCGAATCTGGCTTCAGGGAAGGTCACAGTTGTGAGACAGCTCTCTTGGGCGTCACGGATGATATCATATCTGCAACAGATAAGCGAAAGCTGACAGTTCTGACATTGCTTGATTATACCAAAGCCTTTGACACTATTTCTCACGATCTTTTAATAGCTAAGCTGCATTTTGTTGGGTTTGGGGAGGGTGCTATTCAAATGATGCGTAGTTATCTGGAAGACATTGAATCACTGTTCTATGCACATGTATGCAGATGACACACAAATATATAATTCTTTTTATAGTTCGCATAGCGAAGAGAAAGCTCGCTGGGGGGATTAAATGTAATGTGGGGAGTGTTGAAATTGAGTTGTGTCAAAGTGTAAAATAAAGACTATTATTATTATTATTATTATTATTATTATTATTATTATTATTATTATTATTATTATTATTATTATTATTATTATTATTATTATTATTATTATTATTATTATTATTATTATTATTATTATTATGCAAACTATAAAATGCAAAGTAGAGTACAACTTATTGTTATCAGAAAAAAACTGATTGAGCTTATTTTCTCCACTGATTTATTAATTTTGGAAAGCTATAAAGTCTTCAAAACAAACATTTTAGGGAAACTTTCCGATATTAACTTGCTAGTAAATCATATAAGATTAATTACCTATACAGGCGACAGTCTTAAATTCAATCTTTTACATCATTAATAAAGATTATGTCTAATTGCTGCCGAAATTGAAAGTGGTGAAATCTCTCCTAACTTAGGCGTAAGATTTGAAAGTTCCAATTTCAAATTGCGCAACGTTTACGACAATAAAAAATATATATTTAATTTAGCTGTAAAAAAAAAGAAAGTGCATAAATATGATGATTAGATACTACGTACATAGTACCAAATCTACCGAACGATACCGTTGAAACAGCTTCATAAGCGAGTTGCAATAAACAGTTAATCACACTAAAATCGCCGAGGGGAAAATAAGATAAAACCGATGAGCGCGTGTAATAAGATTTCGGGATTTCGTCTTATTGAATTACACACCGGGATTATCTCTCCTATAACACGTCGTGCCCTGAAACATTATTATCGTCGAGACCAATAAAAACGGTCGTACATCTTCCCGGCTCGTACCGTTTTTGCGGGGACTTGGCTCGCTCGATAACATAACGGTGAAGTTTATCGTAAAATTCAATTTTTCTGCGGCCTTCTTACTAATTATAAAGTCTGGTAAAGAAATATTAACAGCTATGGCGATCGATGGTGATAAAGAGGAACATATTGTGTACAATGGTATAATGAGTGTAGTATCGTGCACGATTTTTATCGTTATACCTTCAAGTTTGGACGAGTACTAATTAGCATATTTAGTCCAATTTTATGCACATAAATATCGTGGGTTCGCTACGTGAAATTAGCGTTGGCGATAATTCGATGTATATCTTCGTTTTTTCTTTTGTTTTTTTCTTTAGGGCTCCATGGTAACATTGATAGAACCAGAGTACCCCAAAATTTTGATCTATCTTTGTTTTTCTGCATTTATTAAACTTAAAATTAAAATTAGAAATGTTTAAACGATCGTTTTAGTTTCAAAATCCTGTATTATCACTGACACTACTACAAACTACACTGCACAAGCGTCGCTTTGGCTCCTTAACAGTAGTTTTAATTCTGCGATTTGGTGTCTTCTCAACTTGGAATGCGTACGTGAAAGCGCCTTCGAATTCGGTCTCTGTTTGGTCTACCGGTTGTAGTTCGTCTGCTTCTTCTGATTTGTCATGGTAGATCTACTGTCTATCATTACCTCTTCATAGTTTCTTCCTCAATTCCACGTGAAAGATGTCTAGTTACTCGTAGATCCATGGAAGATCAATTCTTTCGAATTTCCTTCGCGTCTCGGTGAGTTCTTTCCAGCGGTGGGAACGTGGGTGAATGTGTAGAGTCTGCTAGCGGGGTTGGAAGTTAGCGTTTAGAGGGGGGTTGGAGAGATATTGATATTTTTGAGAAGTTTTGGAACGAGGTTGTTGCTGGATCGAAGGAGTGGGGCTGCTTTTTTGAAACAATCGAAAGCAATAGGATTAAAGGAGTCATAATAAAAATTATATCTTTATTTCAATCATCTACAACTAGCATATGATTAAAATTGAAAATGGAAACGAATGACCCCAAGGTTAAGTTTGGTGTGGATGCAGCAAAATCCCCGGGGGCCCAGGCTCCCGGGGAGCCGGATTAAAATAAGTGTTGATCAATCTTCGAAAGCTTGGAAAAACAAATTTATGATGAAGTTTCTAATTGGAAACAAATTTTAAATCGGCTTCTTGATGTAACGTTGTTTTTGAGTGAGCGAGGCCTGCTTTTTAGAAGTGTGTCAAATAGGGTTGGGGATTCAAATAATGGCAATTTTTTGGGATTGCTTGAACTTTTAATTCGTTACGATCCTGTTTTGGCAACACATCTAGGACGAGTCCAACAGTCCTACAAGTCACAAAAAAAGCTTCAAGCCCATTATCTATTTTGGGAAATTCAAAATGAATTCATATCCTGTTGCGCTGATCATGTACGGCAAATTATCCTAGGCGAGTTGAAAAATTCAAAATACTATTCGATTATTGTAGATGCTACAGATTTTAATGAAAAAACAGGGCAATAAATTGCAAATTTAATCAAATCAGTTCTTGAAAAGAGGAATATTATAATGCTATGACAATAGCAGCAACATGAATGGGGCTTATAAAGGTGTGCAGGCTCTTATATTAAAATTGAATCCAGCTGGCTAAAAACTCTCCCTGTGGATGCCACAGCCTGAATTTATGTGGTGTGAATGCTGCAGAATGTTGTATTAGTGAAGTGCAAACATTGTTCATCATGTATATAATCTCTTCAGCTGTAGTCCTAAGAGATGGGAAATTTTGAAAGGGCCTAGTGGGTTCCTCTTTACATTCATTATCGGACACACGATGGTGTGCTAGGGTTGATTGCGTTGGAGGCCGTTTCATTTTTACTGAAGTTAAATATCCCCGTAGAAACAACAATCAACGGATTTAGAATGCCTCCAGTCATTTCAGTGTATCATCATAAATGCAACGTTAGATGTTGAGGCTGACAATATTGAGAGTGATTTACTTTCATTACAGAACAACTTTGAAAAATCCAGGTTTGACCCCGAAGAACGGTTTAGAATTGTTCATGGCAAAAATATATAACAGAAGATTTAGACGAATT
Source organism: Holotrichia oblita (assembly GCA_023690525.1). NCBI lineage: Eukaryota > Metazoa > Arthropoda > Insecta > Coleoptera > Scarabaeidae > Holotrichia > Holotrichia oblita. The sequence goes on along the minus strand of CM043016.1, from coordinate 13,174,017 downwards.
AATATGCAAAGAATGGAGTGAACAGACACGGAAAAGAGTATCCAAATCTTGTTGAACAGCACTCAGCGGATCCAGATACGAGTCCCTCTAGAATGAATAATAAATTTGTGTGTCATCACCGTACATATGCACATTATAAAATCGCAAAGAATCAAATAGGACGCAAGTATATATAGAGAATAAGAGTGGACCTAAAATGGAGCCTAGAGGAACACCAGAATTTAAAAGAGATTTCCCGGAGAGACTGTCAGCCAATTTTATTGATTGTGAACGATTGCTCAAAAAAAAATATACAACAGCATTGTCGAAGCAATGTTGAGGCCGATGTATTATTATCAGTAACTTTCAATAAAGCAGATTAGAAGCTATGTCCGGAGTGGAGCCCGGATTGCTAAGCATGTTTGTATAATTGATTATTGATTACTTTCTCGAATATTTTAGAGAAGATACAGAGTAAACTAATTGGTCGTAAATCTGAGGCTGTCTGAGGATCTGGCTTTTTCGGAAGTGGTATCACGAGAGCTTGTTTCCAAGATTTGAGAAAGGAATTTTCAACGATAACAGCAATTAATAATGTGTTCAATATACTTTATTATAAACGTCAACTCATCAATTAATTTAAAGTTGAAACTCATTACCGATATCATTTTTGGTGTGGGTATAATAATATTCTGTAAACGTTTCCAAATATTAACTTTTTCGTTTTATACAAATCATTGTAGTAAGCCTTTTTCTCCCTAACAATAGCTTATTTTCTTTCAACTTTATCTTTCTCATCGAAATCATAATCCTTATAACATCAGTAATCCGGAAGGGGTGAGGGAGAGGCGGGCAGGCGTACGAATAGAGGCGGTTACTACAGGAGCATATACAGTGCGTTTTTTTTAACTGTTGCCATAGGGAATTGCATGGTAAAAATTATACTCCCTCCCCTGTTAACTTATGATGCGATGCAGATTTGGTGCTAGTTTTTCTTTTAGTAATAAATCACCAATAAGACTACAGAATGCATACTGTTTGAACAACCACAAGCAGTTTTATTTCACTAATTTTACTCTTCAAACTTGAAGGTAATGAACATACATAATTTGACAGATCAAAAATTTACAAATGTCATTGTATTCACAAGTTCTGCCAAATACCCCGTTATTGTGAACAATTGTTTAAAAATGTCTGTTTTCAAAACTAAAGAACGTGTTGAACAGCATTGATTAAAGGTATGGCCAGTAGGAAAATTAGCCAGAATTTTGGTTCTGCATATGCCGATCGCCCTATTCCGACTAAAACGGAAAAGAAACTTCTCTGGCAGAAGAATTTCATGCTTCAAGAAGCAGCTGCTTTAAAGCCTTGAAGATGAAACAGTTTCAAGTCGTACAAAATTAAAAATGTACAGAAATTACTGCCCCGTGATTAACTTTCTAAGAATGGAATTCTGTAAATTGTGGATAGAAAAAATTTATGAAAATCGAAATATTTTAAATAAGATTCTATTTTCTGATGAAAGTTCGTTCACATTAAATAGCAAAGTTAACAATCAAAAGAGACAGGTTTGGGTAAGAGAACATCCCCACACAACACAAGAAACACAGGCAATATCATGATAAAGTTAACGTGTGGGAATCACTTAGTAGAGCCATTAGATCTTCTTCAAGTGGAAGTAGGCTCGCAGATGGATGCTTTGAGATGTAACGGAGCAATAATATTTCAACAGGATGGAGCACCAGCCCATTCTGCTGCCATCGTCAGAGAGTTTTTAAACGGAAGATTTCCTGATAGTTGGATTGGCCAATATGGACCATTCCATTTGAAGTCCTGATCTAACACCTGAAGAGAACCTGTCGAGGAGATAAGGGCAAGAAGAACTGAAGCTTGTCATTCTATTACAGTGCGAACTTTACAGAACATTCAAAGAAATTTTCAAGATCGCTTGGGACATTGTCTAGCCGTCGAAGGAAAATACTTTGAACATTTTTTTTGATAATTACTCATAATCTTTGTTAATTTGTTTTTTTTATAAATAAATGTTTACATGTGCTGTCTTTCAAAAACTAATTTTCAACTGTATCCTAAAGAATACTCTCCCATTGTTCAATTACTGCATCCATCAATTGACTGTGGTTGGCGGATGAAAGTCTATGACTTTCATCCGGAAACTTTCTTCAAAGAATGGTGATCGATCCATGAACTAAATAAAACAATGGGACATACAAAAGAAACAAATTGCTCTTGAGGAAATGTTAGAACTTGCAAATCTCTCTCCTTCTTCTCTCCCCAGACAGGCTCACGTCCTTCAGGATGTTTTAAACTAACTCTCATTTCGCTAGAGAATAAAACCTTTTTCCAATCATCCACAAGGCAACGTTGGTGATTTCTACCAAAATTTAACGTTTGAATTGTGTGCTTCCTGGTAAGTAATGTTTTTTTTTTTTTGGTGGAGCTTCGAAACGATACTCCGGTTTGTAAAAAATGTAAATGATTTCTTCCTGAAAATCAGAATATGAGCCTTCGAAACACGTGATAAAGCCTCTCTCGTTTTTTTCTGCTCCATCTTCGAATTGGAATATGGTACGTTCTCTCATAACAGGGGTACAATCTCCCGGAATATTACATTTCCCGGATCGGAGTACTACGAAAATGGAGACGGTTTCCACTACAATCTTTAATAGAATAGTATGTGGAAGGTTTTGGACGAGTTAAAAACACAGTTAAGCTTTCGATAACTTTATTTTACCTTCGTCAGAAAAAAAAACCACTAAACTTGTAAAATATTACTTACATGTTATGTTCTATTTCATTATCTGTTTGGAATTAAAAACGAACTATGACAACGAAATCTTCCACACAATATTTATAAATACTACGACCAAGAAACGGAACTACCTCTAATTATCTTAAATACTTTACGTTAGCAACCCTAAAGAATTCAGTACGAGACCCACTAATCTAACTAACTCCATTGAAGAAGCGTTCAATATTATTAAGAAACAAAACATTTTTAAATGTTTCCAAAGAAACTGCAGCCACAATACGAGACAGATTTTTCAGATATCTCTGTGACAGATACAGAAACAAACATCAAAGTGTCTTTAGACATCAAATGGACAATTATAATCCCAATAACGAACAAATTGCTACAGTTCAAGTCTAATCGCAACAACAAAGCTTTGAAGCACTTAACACGCACAAAACACATTTTTTATTTGAAACACGTTCGACTTACGAAACCTACCAAAGATCCTATATATACACAGTGAGTCGTTAAGAATGGGAAATCTGGAAACTGGGAATAGTAGAGCCTAAAATATGAAGATTGACCGCGGCATACCTTATATGGTTGCTCGTTTAAGAGATACAGGGTGTTCAAGTTAATAATTTCATTTCTAAATTTTCCAATAACAAGCAGCAAGTTTTTATAGAATCAACTTGAAAATTGGTATTATTATGTTTTTCAGCATGACGGATAAGAATTTGACATCAATTTTAACGTTGCTCATAGGTGGCGCTGATTACACACTGCTGAATAAATAAATCGATGCTTATCTTTTTTGTGCGTGTAGAATCACATAAATTGAATCGAAAAAGTTTCAATGCAGTTCGGCCTATTAATACAATTTTTAGTCCTTCAAATACAAAGTTGGCATATTCTTCTGAAAATACTAAGTTGGCTTAAATGCATCTGACAGCTACAGCTATCATATGTAATGCAAGCGCCCACGTATTATACCGGTGAATAATTTATTTAGAGCAAATGTTCGAAATGTCCACCACCCACTTCAATGCACTTTTCTATTGGTTTTCTTAGAGATCTTCTAATGTTACAAAACAGTCCTGCATTATTTCTGATTACATTGGCAGCTTCTCGAATTTTTTGAAGCAACTCTTCACGGGAAACAATTCTTTCCTTGTAGACTATATCCTTCAAACTAGACCAAACAGAGAAATCTAGGGGGTTAAAATCTGGACTTCTAGGTGGCCAAGGAAATTCACTTCCACGACCAAACCATCGATGTGGAAACTGTTCGTTCAGATAATTGCGCACAGGCAGAGGAAAATGTGGTGGCGCTCCATCGTGCATAAACCACATGTTTTGTGTTAGTTCAAGTGGTACATCTTCTAATAGTTCATTTAAATTTTGTTCAAGAAAATCTAAGTATTTTTATTTAAAAATATGTCGTCCGGAGGTGGAGTCGAACCACTAGGTATGGCTATCGCGGCTTACCGCAACACCGCTGCGTCACCGGGCGGCTTCGACACCACTAATAATCTTCACAAATATATGCGAACGAGATGTTGTAATGACCTAGGACAGGCAACATTTTTGACACCGAAGTGTATATATTTATACAGGAATAATCTGTGGTGACGAAACGGTAGGAGAAAGTCAGTACCCCTACTCCACTTCTCAACGCACGCATGTAGGAGTTAACATATCATGATACCGAAGATTGAAGTAAATTAGCGTAGCGTTCAGTATTCATTTAGCTCTTATGGGGCGTGTACGTTTTGTATTACACTACTATGCAATCTACCAGAGGAGAATGTTTTCAATGATAGTGGGGACGCGACTTCCGCACTTCGACCGTTTCGTTACCAGAAATTATTCCTGTATACAATACGCTGAAGATTATTAGTGGTGTCGAAGGCGCCCGGTGGCGCAGCGGTGTTGCGGTAGCCCGCGATAGCCATACCTGGCGGTTCGAATCCACCTCCGGACGACATTTTTTAAATAAAAATATAGGTATTTGATTTCATTGGCGTTCGGGAAAAATTGCATTATATACAAATAAAAGGTTATATTTGAGTTTCGTTGACATGTCTATCTCTACGCTTAATAACTTCCGCACATAATCACGGCATCCTCTCTATTAATTTAGATAGTGTAGCAGGTTCTAAATTTTCCCAGCTTTCTTGCAATTGCTTCCATAGCACAACCTTAGAAGTTAGTGGATTTTGTTTCACTCTCCGATCGAGTTCTTCCCACAAAAGCTCGATTGGGTTTAGATCCGGGCTTTGCGAAGGGGGCCAGGTCATAATTTTAATATTGCTTTCGCGTTCTACAAATTGCAAATACTCTCGACAAAGTTTTGAGGTATGCTTCGGATCGTTGTCTTGTTGCAATACAAAATTATTCCCAATTATTCGAATGCCAGATTGTATTGCATTTTCTCTAAAATTTCACGGTAGGTAACGCTCTTTCTCAAGGTACCTTCTATTTTTATCAAATCTCCCGTAGATGTGCCGCCAAAACAGCCCCACAACATAATGGATCCTCCACCATCCTTCACTGTAGGTACTATACATGATTTCTCAGCTGGTTCCTCTTTCGATCTTCGTACAAATAGTCTTCGTTTAGAACCGAAAAGCTCAAATTTAGACTCATCGGTCCACAAAACATTTTTTCATTCTTCTATTGTCCAAAACCGATAGCAAACCGTAGCGTAGACTATATTGTTTCAAGAAATCTACACAAATATCTATGTGGGCAAATAATTTTGACTGATAGTGTAATTCTAAATATCTTCGGAATGCAGCAAGTCCATTAAAATCTTTTTTGAGCAAAAACACAAACCATATCTTGCATTTCACTATTAGAAAAGTCATTATGCCGTGGCATTTTTTTTACTACTTATTCTAGTACAAATAAAACAGAAAAAGATAAAGCTACTTGCTTAGTACTATAGTATACTTTGACACAAGCTTAACAACAACAAATTTAGTATTTTCAGAAGAATAAGCCAACTTTGTATTTGAAGGACTAGAAATTGTATTAATAGGCCGAACTGCATTGAAACTTTAGAAGGCAAATATCTCGAAAACGGATCAAGATATCAACATCAAACAAGTATGTATTTTTCATGTAAAAAAGGTTGCTCTTTCAAATTTTCGATTCAGTTTATGTGATTATGCACGCACAAAAAAGATAGGCATCGATTTATCTATTCAGCAGTGTGTAAACAGCGCCACCTATGAGCAACGTTAAAATTGATGTCAAATTCTGATTCGTCATGCTGAAAAACATAATAATGCCAATTTTCAAGTTGATTCTATAAAAACTTGCTGAGTTATTGGATTAGAAATGAAATTATTAACTTGAACACCCTGTATCTCTTAAACGAGCAATCCTCATTTTTTAGGCTCTACTATTCCCAGTTATTATTCCACAGTATAAAATATATACATACATATTACTCTTAAACATAAATTGGCGCCCAATATATAACGACCAAACTATTTTACTGTAAATGGTGAGCTTAAAAGCTTGTCGCGTCAGCTTAATGAGAACACATGACAGTTGGCAGATGATACCCGGCTAAGGTCGACGGTAATGATTACCGGAAAGGTCTCCAAACGTACACACACGGTTGAGGTGAAGGTGATGCCGATTATAAAATTGCACACGACCTCGAGCGCAGTTTCAGCGAGGGGAACTTTTGTCATTTTTGGGAATTGTGAAAGGCATATCACGCATAAACGATTTCACATCCAACGCATAACTGTAACCCGTTCGGTAGCGAATTAAATCGCATAATTCAGGCGAAAAAAATAAAAAGAAAACTGTTATCTGAAGAATCCGTTGGATTCGAGCAAACAGGACATCTATTTAATGCATTAAATGTGTTCTTTGGTCTTCGGAATACCTGGCCCCGCATTATTTTATTAATTAATTGTAAATGCTTATCTTTCTCGCAAACGGAATCAATTAAAATTGATGGGATGGGTCGGAACAGTACCGCTGCATCGGTAAGAAGGGGAGATTATGCGAATTCCATTAATTTTAATTGGTTCGAAATTATTAAAGTTCCTTCTTAGTTGGTACATAAGTAAGATGGAGAAACGTTGAAAAACGTAGGGACGAACTTTAACTTTGGGAAATGGTTCGTTTCTTTGCAATTAATTGGAATATATAATTAATATTACTTCGAAATGCGAATGCCTACATCGAAGATTGGTATCTTAATTAATTAATATAATTTAAATTTAAAATAATTGCAGTTTTTATTCAAATACTTCCTTTTAAATGTAATTCCTGGATCTTACATATCTCGTAAATCTGGGATCGATATTCCTGAACATGTTATCTAAACAATGGTGCTGTTGACGGCTCGTTTATGGTAAACTATTTTTCGATTCCATAGCAGGAAATTCAAGAGAGTTAGATCCGAGAATTTTACTGACTACCACTTGAATCCAATTGTTTCTAAAGAGAATCAGAAAATGCCTTGCATTAATAGTATACTGTGAATTGCTTCTGCCTATTTTGGTCGACACCATAAGACTTGCCCTCTTCTCCAAAGACATCTCATTAATCACTGCAATAACGTCATTCTTAAAATAGTTTAAATCTTCTCCAATTTAAATTTCTCCGAAAAAAATCAATGCAAACACACGGTGCGTCAAAATTTTGCAAACGCCTAATCTCGTTTCTTCGGGTTAACAACAACAGACGTGCGAAAACTTGCATACGAAGTAGGTAGAAAAAGGATGGCTACATGGTTATCGACAATTGTCATTGCGTCTCCTAGAAATCACTCAGCTTTTAATAAACCGCAAGTACAACAATTTTTGCTAATTTTGACAAAGTTATCAATGAGGATAAAATCTATAAAAACGTGATATTCAATATGGATGGATCCGCGTTAACAACGGTTCAGATCAGGCTACAAGAGCTTGACAAGAGATTTGTTCTGTTGGTTGTTATTAATCTTAAATAGTAATTCAAGTCGTAAGAGTTAGGAAGAGTCAAAACAATTCAGTTGTTCTTCTTTGTTTATCGGTACACTGCACACACACCCTCCAATCATTGGACGTATCCTTTTTTTGGCACTCTGCATAAGTATTATAATCATGCTGTACGTCACTCAAAAGTTGAGAGAAAATCGTGATCGTACGGTCAGTATTTAGTGTCAAAATTTTTCAATGAGGCATAGGAAAAAACGATAACATTTGAAATCGCATCGAGTGGTTTCGGTAGGATCCTAAAAGTTAGTACAACATTCATTTCTATCTTTAGCTAGAGGTTCGCTAGCATTAGAAGATGTTCAAATCTTATTGACATCTTTTGCAAATCTATAGAATATCACCTACTAAACCATCAACAATAAGAACAATTCCAATATGAATGTTTTTTTTTGGCATTCTACTACCATTAATTACATCAAAGGAGATATAATTCAGATTGAAATTGAATCTCTTGAGACTCTCACGCACATCAAACCTTTCAAATTAGTTGATGGACCCTCAGGAGGGTATGTGGTGTCAGCGGAACTATGCCATTAGAGCACCCACTCAGACAAAACAACTCAGCTATATCTCTGTGCATCAAAGCAAAATTTGACTTACAACTCACATTCATATTGGGTCTATCATAGTGTTAAATGGAATAAAACTATCTATCATCCTCCATCTCCAATAACGATCTCGGAAGCCTCCACTTGCAATTTCATGCGAAACAATTCTCGAAATTTCAGAGAAGGACGAATTCAATTCACCAAATGTAACACGTCCGTCGTTTTCGATCTTATCTCCGCCGTTATCGACTCTTCGACTGTCCGCTATTAAAGGTAATGGACAAATATGCCGGTCGAAGGTCATTAATATGTGATTATTACGTCAATGTGACGTCTTTGTTTATTTTTTTAGTTATTAAAATGTCATTAGGTCGTTATTGTTGCTATATATAATAGTGCTAATTAAGATTTGTTCATGTTGATCAATGGGGACAATTAAAAAACTGTCATCAACGTATCTTTTTAAGACTGGTATGTTTAATTTATTTTGGTTTAGAATGGTGGTTTCAAGTTTTTCCATTACTAGATTGGCTATTACTGCAGAAATGGGAGAACCCATTGGAGTAGATTTTATTGTTAAATTTAAAATAGGTAGTATTTAGGTAGAGTTCAATATCTTTAATAAATTCATCAAGGGGTAGAGGGGTGTTGACTTGAATTTCATCCCATCTTTTATAAATTGTATGGCAATGTTAGGGGAAGTGTTAGTACCTATACAGAACTTTTAGAAAATATTAGTACATATTTTCTATTTCCGGTTTCGCCGGAAGCACAATCAACTTCATTTTTTTTTAAGGATTACCCAATTTTTTTTCAAACAATTGAATTCAGCAACAAATTTGGCGTATAGATCATTTATTTCGACTGGTGTAAATATTACCGTTTTATAGCTAACTTGATTTTTATGAAAATGTTATCAAGTTGCATTGTAGTACTTAGTGACGTATTTCTTCGGTATGCAAAATAGTTGATGAATGATTATTGGAAGTTAGAGAGCTACTAAGAGGGGCTATTGAAATTTATTTTCACTTGTGTGTTAGTATTTACCGTTAAATTTCAAAAACTAATAACTTCGTAATTTTAAATGGAACACCCTGTATATTTTTACCGCAGACAGTAGAAAATTAAATTCTTCATGGAATGATATTACATTTCCCTATACCTAAAATGAATATTTTAGGAGCTATTCGCAAATTATGTGAATGTATTCAGAAACTTCGCGTGAGCGCTACAGGTGGCTATGAAAATTCGTCACAGTTTTAGCATAATGTCTAATTTTCTAATGACAGTTCGATAGCATGTTAATAAAGAAATAAAAAACAAATATATTTTTCTAGTAAAGAAGAAACAGAATAGTAAAATTTATTTCGTAACCAAGATAACATTAAAGAGAACTATGTTAAGAATGCATAAATAAGGTATTAAAAAGTAATAAATTAATTCAAATTTTGTTCAAAATTAGCCCCATTCAGTTCCAAACATTTATTAATTCGTTTTAGCACTTGATTACTAGTGACCTTTGTGTATTTGCGCTTCTGTTAATGAATTTAGTGCTCCTCGTATTCTTTCTTTTGTTTCCTCTGCAGTTGTCACCGGAGTACTGTAAACTTTGTCCTTAACATAGCCCCAAAGGAAAAAATTCATAGGGGTCAAGTCTGGTGAACGTGGAGGCCACAAGTATGGACCTACATTTGCAATAAACTTTCCGTCAAATAACCTCTCCAAGAATAAGTCTACATCTCTTGTCTCTTTCTCTCGTTACATGGGGATTTTCGGATGCCCAAAAATGAAAAAGAGGCCATTTTTGGTAAATTTAGCTTCGTCAGTCCAAATGATTTTCTTCGTAAAATTTTCGTCGCCCTGACAAGCTATGGTGAAGAATTCACAAAAGTTGACCCTATTCAAGAAATTCTGCGGATGTAAGTGGTGTACCTGCTGGTATGAAAATCGTCTCCATTTATGTCTTTTTAGTACTCTTTGAATGGGCATTGTTGAAATTTCCAAAGTTGTCGCTGTTTCTCGAAGAGATGCAGTGGGGTTGGTATAGAAATATCCCATAACACCAATTTCAACTACTACGTCATCAATTTTTTTTTTAATTAAATTTTGGCCTAAACTGTCGATGTTCTAAACAATTTTTAACTAACTGTCGCACTACATCTTTAGATGGAATTGGCCTCTCCGGATATCTTTGTCGAAATAAAGCACCTGTTCGACTTAAAATTTTTCCGGACTCTCCATAAATCATCAATAAATTCAGGTAATCCTGATTTGTCAATCCTAAACGTGACATTTTCGTATACTAGATAAGGAACTGTGTGATATACTAGGAAGTTTATTACCACACTATCAAACTGTCATTAGAAAATTAGACATTACGCTAAAACTGTGACGAATTTTCATAGCCACCCTTAGCGCTCACACGAAGTTTCAGAATACATTCACATAATTTGCGAATAGCCCCTAAAATATTCATTTTAGGTATAGGGAAATGTAATATCATTTGATGAAGAATTTAATTTTCTACCGTCTGCGGTAAAAATATACCGGGTGTTCCATTTAAAATTATGAAGTTAGTGTTTGAAATTTAACATATTAGGTCGGTAATTACTAACACCCTGTATAGTATTTGCACACAAGTAAAAATAATTTTCAATAGCCCATCTTAGTAGCTGTCTACCTTCCAATAATCATTCATTAACTCTTCTGCATACCGAAGAAATACGTCACTAAGTACTACGATGCAATTTGATAAAATTTCATAAAAATCAAGTTAGCTGTAAAACGGTAATGTTTACACCAGTCGAAATAAATGATCTATACGCCAAATTTGTTGCTGAATTCAATTGTTTGAAAAAAAATTGGGTAATCCATTTAAAAAAATGAAGTTGATTGTGCTTCCGGCGAAACCGGAAATAAAAAATATGTACTAATATTTTCTAAAATGCCCAAATCCCCATGCCCAAAATAACTCTGCAAATTTACAAATATGGCACTTGCTTAATTGCTGGGATACGGCTAACGTAAGCTCGTCCTGTTACACCCTGTATAGGGAAATGACATCAAGGCTTATTAGTTTAAAGTTTTTTTGGATATTTTGTTTCTTAATAAAATTGACAAAATTCCAAGAATCTTTGACATGGAATTTATTTTTTTCCTAAAATTTTAGAAATGGAGTTAGAAACTATAGGGGATATTTTCTTTATGGATATAAAACATTTCAAGAAAGAACCTATTCCTAGATTTTGGTTTTTTATCTCAACTTACAGTATTTTCGAAACCAAACGTATGATTTAATTCTAATGCATGATTAGCTAACGCACAAGGACACTTACCAGTTCTAAATTCGCCTTTATGTTGACTAATCCTATGCTTTAACCATTGTAAGGTTTGTCCCATATATGAGCCTAAACAATAACTACAAGGAATTTTGTAGATTTAATTCTAGAGAATACATTATTAATTTTAATTACATTATATTTAGCAATAGATAAATCATTGTAAGATTTAAAAAACGAGAGATTCAAAAAAATTCAAAATTCAAATAAAAATTAATAATGTATTCTCTAGAATTAAAGATAAAACCCGCTGGTAAATTTTCAAAATGATTTAATCTACAAAATTCCTTGTATTGATTGTTTAGGCTCATATGTAGGACAAACCTCACAATGGTTAAAGCATAGGATTCGTTCTTGTGCGTTGGCTAATCATGGATTAGAATTAAATCATACGTTTGCTTTCGAAAATATTGTAAATTTAAATAAAAAACCAAAATATAGGAATAGGTTATTTCTTGAAATGTTTTATATAAATTTTACTGCAAATAAACAGATACTAATCAACTTAGCAATATACGTATATTGTAATCTTTTAAACCATAATAGAAATACACTTTAATATCTTGCTATTGCTTGTACTTTGGTTTCCTTGATTAATTAAAGAATTTCATGTATAGTTTGATTTTTGAAAACAATTTCTGACATTGACAAAAATTTTGAATTACTTCAAGCAGACATTAATCTAAATTTGTGTAAGTTCTTTATAAACATTTTATAGTTATATAATTTGTAGATTGTTTATACTTTTAGAAATAATAATTTCCTGAAGAAGTCAAAAAATGTTGACGAAATATTGAAAATAAAATTGTATTTTATTAATGAACGAATGAAAAATAAAAACCTAGAATTGAATCGACAATATTGCGAAATCAGTCGGTCGTAATTGAAGCAAATAAAAAGTTGTAATACAGCACAGGAAGTTTGAGAAAAATTAGAAGAAATTTATAGATCGAAAGGGCCACTTAGAAAAGCAACGTTATTAAAACAGCTGACGCTAAATTGTGTGGAATCGAATGAAGACGTGGGTTCGCACACTTCTAAGTTCTTTGATATCATTGACGAATTAAAAGACATGTTCTGGTACAGTTTGCCTGCTCAATTTGAAAATAATGACACGTGTTGCGAATTAGGATATAAGACCGTGAAATGTAAAAACCAAGAAACGGACTAAACGCATAGTTGTCAAGTGCTTCGAACAGTTAAGTCTCTCTACCATGAAAGTTCTGAAACAATTTCGAAACCACCTAACACGAAATGGTGTTGGAATGGAAAAAATCGAAGAAATAAAATGTTGCTTCGCTAAACGAAGCTAGCTATTCTCAGTCTCAAAAATTACAAACAGAAACTTTTTAATTTAAATTTTATTTATGGAACATGAAGCGTTAGTGTTTGGAATTTCGTTTCCACAACAATCAGAAAGAAAATTAGAACTACTTAACATTATACATTTCGATGTATTTAGGTTAATGCTTGTTGAGTCCAATCGAAAAACCAAGTACTTCATCGAAGTCATTGACGATTTTCCAAAATGATGCGATGTTCATTTTGTGCAAAGCCGTGGACCACTTGAGAACAATTTCGAAGAATACTTCAGCAACGATGTTGTTGAAGTTCTACAAGAAGACCAAACGACTAGTAGAATAACTGTTCTGGATATTTTCGATGCGGAAGATAGAGCAGCTGATGAAAATAAGCAAGAAGCAGAACTGGAAAGAACATATTTAGCAATACTTACCCAAAAGATTTCTATGATAAATTAATTTAAAAAAAGAATAAAGATAAGAATAAAAATAAGTCTTTCGAAATAAATTATTTTTCCTCTAAGAGATTATAGTTGGATGTACCACGCACAATTCACTTAAAAAATTGCTTCAATTATTGATTTAAAAGATAACATCTTTGTATAGACCTTATTTAGACTCAACCGAACTATACTTACACATTTACGGTTAAAACAATTCCGCAAGTTTTAAACGTATAATTCCCCCATAATACCATCAAGGTTTAATCCTGTTAGCTTCCGCAAAATAATAACCGAAGAGAAAAAGCGCCGAAAGAAAATCCGAGAAACTCGCAATTTTCCAATCGCTCTCAACGACAGAACGCATAACTATGTAAATAATAGAAACGTATACATCCAATTATACCTACGCAAGAGAGTAAAGGTGAATAATTGTGCTATAAATTACGTTAGATGGTATACCGCGTCTCTCAAGAACGTCCCACCGCGTCTCGAAGGTCACCGCGCAGAGGTCTTGCATTTTATACCACCTGCAAGATACGATGAGACTTTTCCGCAGATTAAGAATTGTTGTTTAGCATTAAAGATATATTGTTTTATTGTTAGTAACTATGTGACGTAAATAAATTCCGTTAGAGGCATAAATTTAAACTTTGTATATATGTACATGTATGTACAGGGTGGCCAATTAAGAATGTCGCTCGGCCATATCTCAGGAGCCGTTTACAGTACAGCTTTGGGAAAAAAATATTACTGACTAAAGTTACCCCGAGAAATATCTGGAAATTATTTGGAAAAGCGTAGGATGACCGCTAGAGGGCGTAACTGATCACCGAAAATTTCAATTCTTATTTTACGCGAAATTTATCAACTTAAGGTCTATTATAAATATGAAAATCGGAATCTAACCATGGGTTGATAGTGAGGAATGGAATGGGGGATGGACAAGAGATACAACTGGCATTTTATTGAACTGGATTGATCTGAACTATCCAAATTATTAAATAACATTTTAATCCCTATTAATAGTTCTCAAATTCCACAACAAACAATTTCCTCATAATTAACATATTACAACAATTCAGATGGAAACACTATAGTAATTATTGAACTGTCAGAAATTGTGCAATTTAATTTACGACCGGGAGTAAATTATATTCCCCCTATACAGTTTTCTTTCTTCAAGATCAAGCGCACCTGCTCGTTACACGCTCGTAGTATCATCGTATACATATGTATGAAATAAGTTCAAAGAACAACACCGAATCGCTCATTTCAAGCTATGTACGTACCGAGCGCCAGGTGCTCAAGTTCGAGGGCAAAATCGGTTTACGCATAATTTACATCTCACTTCGGGTATTAATCGAGTTAGCCGCGGGTTCTCCTAACGCGTTAATTGGGATCCCGGTTTTAGCGGTAGAAACCTCTAACGCTCTACAACTCCGGGAGGTGTATTTGCAGATAGAACATTCCGCGAATACCTGCGCATATTTTAATATCTGTCTGGTAATATAGCGAAGCGTTTTAGTCGATTTTCTAAGTTTGTAACGGTTGTCCGTCTTATATTTACTGTAACGCGTTCGTTATTATTATTTATATATAAAAGGGGGTGCCACAGGGTTCAAACTTAGGTCCCCTCTTGTTCAACCTTTTCATAAATGATCTCCTGACATGTTTCACCTGCCCTGTCCTGGCCTATGCGGACGACATTAAATTATATGGACAACTCAAATCCAACAACGACGCCATCCTGTTGCAAGAGAATTTGGAAAAACTTGCTACCTGGTGTACATCAAACCGTCTAAATCTTAACGTTAAAAAATGTTGTGTTGTATCATATACACGTATCAGTTCCCCAATTACTGTAGATTATAGAGTTAATGGTACTTCTCTGGATAGGAAAACAGAATTTAAGGATTTGGGTGTCTTCTTTGATACTGGCTTTACCTTCAAACCGCAAATTTTATCTATGTGCAAAAATGCATTTAGTTCTCTCGGTTTCCTGATACGCGCTTCACGTTACTTCACCGACATCGAACTCCTAAAAATTTTATACAGCGCTTATGTCCTTAGTAAACTGGAGTATGCACCACTCGTTTGGTATCCCTTTTACGCATGTGATTGTTTGCAGCTGGATAGAATTCACCGTAAATTTCTGAAGTTCTTGTCTTACAAGCTTGATGGGACTTATCCTGAGGTTGGCATACCTCAAGTAGAACTGCTGGAACGTCATGAGATGAAGTCCTTGTCGGAACGTCGTGACGCACTCTGTCGCAAATTTTTACTAAAGTTGGTTGGTAATAAGATTGATTGCCCTTATCTTCTCGAGAATATGGCATTCCACATTCCACGCTTAAACTCTCGGACCGACTGCACTTTCAAGCCACCTCCAGCCAGGACAAATATGATGAAACGTTCGCCTACTGCAGTAATGACGAAACTGGGAAATACTATTAACAATATGTTTTGTTAAATCAGTTTCTTGCTTATGTTAATTACTTTATAATTATTATACTTACTTTATAATTATTATTTATACTATTTAGTGTTATTTACTTCAACTTGTAAATTATGCAATGCTTCTCAATTTTGTGTCCTCTATTGGGTTTGCACCTGTTGGACATTAATAAATATTATTATTATTATTATTATTATTAATTGTAGGAAATTGTTAAATTATATATATGGTTAGATGGACGTGTCAAGTTGTGAGATATTTTATTTGTTTTAGGCGACCAAGTTGTATGCGAAAAATGCCGGTAACCGTTGAAATTAGTCTTCAGATATGTCAAGTATTTTATATAATTAATCGGTTTCATTAGTAGATAAAATTGATGATTATGGATTGATTGAGGTCGTTTATTAACGCGGAAGTTTTTTAAATTGAAATCAAGATATCTGTAATATTAATCTTCAGTTGAAGCGGTATATTAAGATTCTTCCCCTCTTTGGGCCCAACGAAAAATCAACACTATCACTATAACTTGCGTCAATATTTCTCCAGCTCGCATCCTGAATCTTCCTGTATGGTTAGTGGTGGATTAGGACGATTTCGAACACTTCGGTCAAGCAGATCCCGCAAGTGTTTAATAGGATTCAGGTCAGAAATTAACGTCGGCTCTCGCAAAAAAATTTCTGGTGATGCGCCGGGGGTTGTGGCTTTGTATTGTCCTGTATTAAGATGAAATTGGAACCAACGTCATATACAACAAACACCACGTGGTCCTCCAAGACATTTTCGATGTATAATTCAACAACAATTCAATAAGATCAGTGCTGTTGTCTACACCGATTCCAGCCCAAATTATCACAGATCCAAGACCAAATCTATCCACTTCCTATATAATAGCTACTGAGTAGCGTTCACTAGGACGTCTATATTAGAGGTGAAACAGATATCCGGGAACTATCCGGCCTATCCGGCCTTGTTTTCACTATCCGGCGGATAGTCATATTCTATATAGAAATTCTCATTATTTTACACGAAGAAAATGATACCACACTACATTATGGATACGGTTTATTTTAATAATCACTCGACGAAAATGTTTGTTTTATTAATTAGCTTAATTAATACTCAAAATTAACAAGTGGTAAATTATGGTGAATGAATACCAAATTTTCTGCATTTGTTGGTAAGATGCGTCTCCGTTTGGCTTCGTATACCAGACCAGCTTCTGAAAATAGCCTTTCGCTGTAAACGCTACTGCCAGGTGCTGAAAGATAAATTCTAGCAAACCTTGACAACTGTGGGTACTAATTTAAATTAGATGACCAGCAAATGTATGGGTTGTGATTGCGATCGATTCGAAGTGTCTTTAAGACAAAGTCAATCTCGTTAGCAATTGGATTTTGTTTTACTTGATCGCGACATTCACTACTATTATCCTTTGCCACTTCATTGAAACAGTCCCAAAAAGTGTCATGAGCTTCCCGTGTCAAGTTGGATCCAGTTTCCTCTTCTTTTACTCGTTTAGCAGGACAACGTTGATGACGGCGATGATCTGTTGCTATCAGAAGAAGATACATCGTAAGAGTTTTTTATGGATTTAAAACGACTTTCCAATTCAGCTTTTAAAGATGCTCTCATATGACCTAAGTCTGAAGTTCGTTGTGGAGTCTCGTTTTTATCTAAATACTTTTTCAATGCAGAAACATGCGGAATCAGCTCGGATATACAGGAAAGGCCAGAAAATTTAGGTGATTTCTTCGAATAGTTTTAAAAGATTTATGCTCTGCTCCATCAGGCCCCACTGCAGTCAAATTAGTGGGTGTGTCATGTTCAGCGATATAAAGAGAGATAGCTTTTCTCTGTTTCAACAAGCGTTCTACCATATAGAAGGTAGAATTCCACCTGGCTTTGATGTCCTGCACTAACTTATGCTACGGTAAATTTAACTCCTTTTGAATTGCAAGCAATTGTTCTTGTGCCAAACCTGAATGATTGAAATGAGTTACTAGACGTCTTCCAATAGCAATCATGTCTAATACTTCAACTTGGACTTCATTGACAACTAACTGAAGCAAATGTATAAAACATCTAGCAGAATCATACTATGGAACTCGAGTTCCCTTCACCATATTAGCGCCACTATCATGGATTAGTAAATGGATTTTATTTTTCGCAATTTCCCAGCGAGCAGCAATTGCGTTCAGTTCCTTTGCTATATTTTCTCCAGTGTGTGATCCTGAAAACGGTTTCATAGCAAGAACGCCGTGTTGCAGCTGAAATTCCGAAGTCAATCAATAGGCTGTGAAACTCAAGAAGCTGGAACTATTGTGCAGACAGGTCCACATGTCAGAAGTAACAGAAACAGCAATAGCTTTTGAAATGTTTGTTTCATTTTGTTGTGAATTCTGTTGTAGATATCGGGAACAATTTTTTGAGAACTTAGTAATTAACTTAGTAACACTTAGTAATTAATAACGAAGTAGTGCTTGTTCTAGAAACCTTTTGAACCCGACCTTTTCTACGATACTGAATGGCTCGTTATCTATAGCAATCGTTTCTGCAATTAAATAATGATATTTTTTAGCTTTGGCATCATTCACATCCCAAAGTAATTTTCTTTCAAAGGACTCCGAGAGTGTTAGTTGTTTTTCTACTGATGTTGAAGGTGCACTGGTGCTGAGAACGGCATGTCCCAAAGCCACAACTGGCTTTGCAATTTCATCAGTTTTACTTTTATTTATCAATTTGAAGTTCTCTGGATGTTTGGACTTTAAATGATTAGTCATGGCTGAAGTACCTGTTGAATGACAAAAAACATAGGTACTTGTGTTGTGGGTACTAAATAACAAAATTATTAACAAAATTAGTTTAAGATTATAAGAATACTAATAATTTTTCTTTTACTATATTTTCGTTTAATTAAAGTACAAACATAAGCGCTAAAACTTACGTACCTGCTTTTTTCTTTCACCACCTCGACAAATTTAAACCTGACACCACAATAAACATGTCGCGTACTTGTTATCGTCTCTGTTTAAATCAAAATATTGCCAAATTGGCGATCGTTTTTTACATGATGACATTTCTTATTAACAATCAAACTTAAAATCACGCCGTCAAGTGAGAAAACAATGGAATAAACAAACTAACTGAGAAACAAAACAAACTATCACGCGTGATAGATAACACTTGCACAAACCCCGAATTGTTCCGATCGCCGCTCCCGTGCGAAAACACTCGAAAGGGCCCGAACATTTCCGATCTCGTTCACCGCGCCCGGTTGCCGGATATCCGACGCTCCGGCCTTGTAGCTTGCCAAATATTCTATATTATTCAGTTGATGCTCTACCTTTAGGAAGACCATACAATTAAAATATTACGGTTTTTACTTTTGCAGGGGATTGGGTTCGTTGTTTGTTTCAATGACATACGATAACTCGATAACGTAATTCTAGGTTATGTTCTTTTTATATATGTTACGGGTAAAGTCAGTGTAACGGTCAAACCTAGGTTTACCCGGGTGAACTGCAGAATACCCAGGAAACATGGGTAAAGTTCAAAATATAACTGAAATTGTACATGTTTCTGGCTTTACCCGGGCGTTCTATCCGCTATCCCTTGGGTAAAGTTAGGAGTACCAAAAAATGACAAGGCCATAAATGTTTAATGGAAAAAACACATTTTGCAAATAAAAGTAAGAACACTAAATCCGTATCCTGCTAAAATAAAGGATATTATAAAACAATATAATCTATTTGTTCGAACAAGACAAGCTACTGTCACATTTGGAGTTTCAAAGATTCCCAATAACTTTACATTTACATTCGTTTCCGGTATTGCACTTTTCAGATCTATAAGTTTCTCATTACACACAGAAAACTGGTTCCTGAAAAACCTTTCCTCGCTAGTTCCTCTCTCGTTTGCTAGCTTATAAAAATCGTCGTCAGTTTTCTCGATAACTGTCATGGGATTGTTTCTAAAATTGCCTCTCCCTCGATCAACGTCTGGAATTTTCACTCTCACTGTATCTCCAACAAAACATGGAGGGAATTTTGAATTAGATAAAGCTTTCATCTTTTTTGCTTGGTTTTCTAAATTTATTTTTGCATTTAGCCTGTTTGACTGTATATTTTTTTGACACAAACGAAGTTGACAGATTATATTCCCCGGTGTACTCGGTTTATATATTATTGGCGTTTTCTCTATAATTATTATCTACATTTTCCATACTATCATCTTCAGCTTCAGTAAAGTCATCATGCAGGTTGTCTGTTTCCTGGTCACTATCCATAGACTGGTCTTCGTTTTGTTCTTGCTGAGGCTGTTTTCCTATATCAAATTTTCTGACGAATTTCTCCAGCTCTTCTTCGGTTCGAAGATTTTCGATAGTTTCTTTTGGCAAAGCTGATCTGGATAGGCCGACTTTAATATCATGCCCGAACATTTTGGAGCTCTCAAACCTTCTGATCATCGCCTGCAGTTTCCATCGTCCATCCACGTCATGAGCATATTTTGTATATTCTGATTTGCCCTTTCCACGCTGCCCTGTGACGCGCTTTGGCATGCACTATTTTAATTACACGGTTCGTCAACTCCCGGCCGTTGTGCGATTGTACGCGTTCGCTCTCTTTTTGATTGCAATCCACGTATTTGGACAAACTTAGTTAAGTGGTCCTGATACACCATGATAAATTTATATTCTCCATCCGGATGGGATTGCATGCCAATTAGATCCACTTGACAACGGCTGTTCATCTCTGAAAAAAACCATCGGTTTAACCAGAAGTCGTTTTTTGACAGATTTTAATTTCTTTTGGCACCCTTCACATAAGCGCAGATATAACTTAATAACACATTCTTATTGACAATTCTGCTTGACACTTGGGAATGGTGCCTATGTGAAACTGTAGAATTGGATAATGTTTGTAAGGAACTATTGAAATAGTGATGTTTTCTGAAGCTTGTGTTAAATATGATGTTCCTTATTATTTGCTAATTACGAAATTACCTTATCTACATTGCTTTTTTTTTATGGTATGATCAGAAGCATTATACTTTCATGACAAAATATCATCTCTATTCTTAATGATTTTATCAATTTCTCTATTATATCTCTTATCTCTACATTGCCTATTACATTGTTGTTTTACCTAGATTCAATTAGTACACCGGGTGACAACGGAATAAGGTAACAGATTATAATTTTTTTATCGTGTAACAGATTTACTTGACATTTAACATTAAGTAATTTCATGTAATCGCGCATTTTTCTAAACTTCGCCACCTCCCCTTTCATTTCCTGTTTAACCGGAAGTGACATCAACTTTTTATTTTTAAATACAACTATGTTTGTTTTTTGTTATATTTTGATCCGCTGATAAATCTAGAATACGTTGATATGTCACACGATAGGATTTTATCTCAAAATGATCGGGAATAGTTTGTTTTTGGTAACAACAATAAAGTGCTCTTGAACACATATTCATGATTATTTTTTAAGGGTTCATTGCATAAACAAAATAACAATGAATTTGACATAGTCCATCTACAATTTTTGTCAAAAATATGATTTTGGAATAAAGATATTCAAAAAATATGAAACAATTTTTTTTTTAACTTTTAAAAAGCCTTAACTTAATTTTTTTAAATACACCCGTCCTATTTTTATAAAATTATTTCCTTCGTGTTTTTATTTGCTTAGATTTCATACTAACAGAATATCAAATTGTTTATAAATACCTTGCCTTGATACTAAATTTCACGAACTGTCATCAAAATTACTAACTAATCGGTAGATTGGATGACTTAGAGCATTTTTGGCAGTAAATGAGTTGGTGGTAGTAAGTTGCGTTCGATTAACGTGGTGTAGAGATTGATGAGACTGGTAGTACCTGAATTTTTGATACGTAGTATGCACTAATACGGCCATAGCATCTACCACATAAGAATAAATGAAAAAATTTCTGGTAATTAAAACAAACCTTTTCATTTGAAACAAGAAAACCAATAATTCCAGTATATTAATATAGAAATAGACTAGCAAAGTTACAAAAAAAAGAAACAAGAACATAGTATAAACTATAATAAATGTTCAAACTGCTGACCATGGCAATTACGACATACGGTTGCTCTTCTAACCATTTCTTGCAACATGTTGTTTAATTGCTGCCTAGTTATTTCATTAATTGCTTGTCTTAATCTAACTTCCAAATCTTCTCTGGTTGTTGGAGATGTAGCATAAACTATATTTTTTAAATGACCCCAAAGGAAAAAGTCTAGTGGTGTCAGATCGGGCGATCGCGCTGGCCATCTAATGCGCCCATTTGTTCCCAGCCATTGATTCCCAAACCTCTGATTAAGGTAATCTACCACTATTCTCGCATTATGAGGAGGAGCTCCATCTTGTTGGAAATAGACACGACGTCGCAAAATATGTGGCAACGCATTAATGTACCCATCACCTTCAGTTGTAAGACATTCGAGATATCGATCGCCAGTTAAAGGGCCATCAAAAATTATTGGCGGTAGTAACTGGTTACCTACTACTCCTAACCACACGTTAAACCCAAAACGTTCTTGATATGCACCCTCTCTAAATAAATGTTGGTTGTTTCGAGCCCAATATCGTGTGTATTGTCTATTGAACGCACCTAAATTTGTAAATCTTGATTCATCGGAAAAGATAACTCTTCGTATAAAGTTTTCGTCTTCGCGTTGATGATTTAGTAACCAATTACAAAAATTCAATCTACGCTCATGATCTGCTACATATAGATGTTGATTAATCTGGTACTTGAAACTTTTGTACTTGTGTTTCTTTAAAATTAGTCTCACAGATTCGCGGCTTATATCCAGATCTTGAGCAATTTGGCGGATAGATGCGTTCTTCTCCACTTCCACATATGCTAACACATTTATTTCTACTTCTTCACTCACAATGAATACTCCTTCATCACGATGTTAATTTTCAGATCGAAACTTTTTCTCTAATCTTATGAAATACACATTATTTGGTTGTCGTCGGTTTGGATATCGCTGGAAATACAACGTTTGCGCTCGTCTAGAATTTCGTTGACACTCGCCGAAAACTAATAGCATATCTACTTGCTCGTTTTTGGTAAAATTCATTGTATGTGTTTCTTTTTTAACACTTATTTTACTGCCAAAAATGCTTTAAGTCATCCAATCTACCGATTAGTTAGTAATTTTGACAATTAATGACAGTTCGTGAAATTTAGTATCAAGGCACACTACCTGTCAAAGATGCACGCACGTATTTTCATATTTTTCGAATATCTTTATTCCAAAATCATATTTTTGACAAAAATTGTAGATGGACTATGTCAAATTCATTGTTATTTTGTTTATGCAACTGACCCTTAAGAAATAATCATGAACATGTGTTCAAGAGCACTTTATTGTTGTTACCAAAAACTAACTATTCTCGATCATTTTGAGATAAAATCCTATCGTGTGACATATCAACGTATTCTAGATTTATCAGCGGATCAAAATATAGCAAAAAACAAACATAGTTGTATTTAAAAATAAAAAGTTGATGTCACTTCCGGTTAAACAGGAAATGAAAGAGGAGGTGGCGAAGTTTAGAAAGATGCGCGATTACATGAAATAACTTCATGTTAAATGTCAAGTAAATCTATTACACGATAAAAAAGTTATAATCTGTTACCTTATTCCGTTGTCACCCGGTATAGATAGTATATACAGGGTGTAACAATAGTGCGATATTCTGATATCTCCATATTTATACAAAACACAGCAAATATCTAAATACAAAAGTTGTACGAAAAGTTTTACGAAATTTATATCGGAAATTTATTCTACAATATACAGGGTGTTTAGATTGCCCGTAATCGTCGGTATCGTTACATTATCAAATGGAACACCCTATATCTGATTACATTATTGAATTTTAAAGCACTTTATACTGGATCATATTCAAGTATTTTCATTAGTTTACAAGATATTGACATTTGTTTGAAAATTTTGACATTTTACTCTCGTCAGAAAAAATGCCATTATTTCGGTAAAAATTTAACATTATGAAACTTAACATAACGTTAGAAGTATTTCCTACAATGACAATAAGCAGATGTAGACTTAAATACGGTATACAGAGTGTTCTAGAAATCAATGTCTTTTCGAAACTATTGAACTGCGAAAATCTTCATTTTTTCAAATTGATACACTATATTGGTATGGGTTACTTGAAAGCGAAATTTAATTATCTATTAGTTTGAATAAAGCATGTATCTAGTTAAAATTAATGATGGCGTGTTCTTTAAAAAAAAGTTTAGAGATCAAACATCAAATAAAAATTTTAAATTTGAACTTCCTTTACTATTTTTGTAAATCTACGTGCGTTTTAAATTGTTATATTATTATATTTAAAATATGAAGGTACGTTAACGTAATTGATATTAAAGTGACATCCAGAACCTTTAGTCTTTGAAAGACTTCGGCATCGATTTGAAGCAACTGGACATGTGAAACATAAACGTGGCAAACCAGTACTGCAATATGTTGGTATTATCAAATAGTAATATGTCTCATGGTCACCTATTCTACGAGAGTAGCACCGATTATTTCTGCAAACCATTAGTTCTATTGAATCAAATGAATCAAACAGTAAAAATGGATTTAAAGAGAGAAAATTTTAGAACCATGATTTACTATGATTTTAAAAGTTATTTAACTACAAAACAAGGGACAGTTCTTTTGTATCTATATGAAAGGATAAAATCCGTACTTTTTGCCTACAAGAGGAATCCATCTATTAAACTGAACGTGATTTATCTATCTTTATTACCACAGAATTCGACGTAGTTTCATTAATCGTCAGAAAAAAAATGTATGATGTGTAATGCCAACTAAATTGAATGAGTTGGTTTGAATAAACAGATGATTTAATTATAAATTATCAGTTTTAGTTGACTGTATATCCATTGGCAATAATAAGTTAATTTATTTAAATAAAAACAAACGCGACCGAGATTATCCATGCGTATTGAGACACAGCTTTTGACATATGTTTTCTATTTTTAAATTTTAATTATAGTTTGTTTTGATCAGGTTACTAAAGCATTCGGTTCAGATAATAAAAAAAATTCCATTAAAAAATAAAATAAGAAAAATAAGTTTGTTACTGCTAGGAAATTTCTTTAATGGTACAGGTAACGGAGAAAATTATCTAGCGTTCCTAAAGAATGAATTAGAAGATCTTCTAGACACCTATCCTCTTAATATGATAAGAAATTTGGCGTTGCAGTAAGATGGAGCACTGCGCCATTTCTCTAGGAATGTCCGAAATCATCTAAATAATGCACTTCCTGATAAATGGATTGGAGAGGAGGTCCAGCGCATTTGCCACCAAGGCCACCCGATCTGACCAAATGTGATTTTTCTTTGAGGATATATAAAAGAGCAAGTTTGGCGAACAGCTCCAACAACAGGAGAGAGAAACTTTATTTTAAAGAGCACACAACACAATAACAACACATAGAAATGAGATAAATAATATAATAATAATTTAAAATATCTCTGAAACCATTAATTTTAACTACATACATGCTTTATTCAAACTAATAGATAATTAAATTTCGCTTTCAATTAACCCATAAAAATATAGTGTTTCAATTTGAAAAAATTAAGATTTTCGCATTTCAATTGTTTCAAAAAGACATTGATTTCTAGAACACTCTGTATAACGTATTTAAGTCTACATCTGTTTATTGTCATCATAGGAGATGCTTCTAACGTTATATTAAGTTTCATAATGTTACATTTTTCCGTTACCGAAATAATGGTATTTTTCTGAACAGAGCAAAATGTCAAAATTTTCAAACAAATGTCAATATCTTGCAAACTAATGAAAATAATTGAATATGGTCCTGTATAAAATTGGGTGTTCCATTTAGAAATGTATAGAGATATGGAAGAATATCCCACTAATGTTACACCCTGTATATATATTATTAATCGTTATTTTAATTTTCTTCTTATGCAATATACCTGGTGTCTCTAAAATAGTGTGTTTTGACTACCTTATTAGGGTTCTATAAATTAAGTTTAATGTTCACAAGGTAGCTTTCGACGTCTAACATCCGCACGGTGGATTGAATTGTCATCCTAACGCTCCAATCACGGAATATCTGCTGGTCTAATTGCTCCCTTGCTCACTAAGCCAACCATTACAATATACACGTACTTGACCATCACATCGAGTTAGGCAAAATCTGGACTCATATGTAAACAGTACAAGCGTCCAGTGACGAAGTTGCCAATCTCTGTTATCCAGAGCAAACCTCATTGGCGCTGCTTTGTGATGCTGCGTAAGGCGTGGTGTGCGGACAGGTCTTCCTGGTTTCAAATTCGTTTCTTTTAATCTGTTTCTAACAGTTTGATCAGAAATATCCATTTCATGTGCTCGTCTTACGTCGTTTAGGAGTAGTACGTCAATTCAAAGCATACTTGAAATTTTTTCTATTTTGTTTTGCGATATTAATTCATTTGATTATTTGAGATTTGACAATTTACAGGTACCATCCAGTCAATTTTCAAATATCATGGTCACGAAGTGCTAAGACAAGAAATTTGCCTTCTTAAAAGACTATTCTTTTTAAAATGGCACATTAAGAAGTGACAACAACAACATAGAATAAATTTGTGTATCACAATTTTGTTGACATCATTTAAACTATAAATTAAACCTACACCTTTCTATTCGACCATCTTTTTTACCATGATACATAGATCCTTGTGAAATATGATCATCATTAGAAACCGATAGACAACAACGACGACTATCTTCCTCGATTCACGACCGACGTACGACATAAATAAACTCCCTTTCTAACCACTCCATCGGAACATCTACAGCTCGCAAGTAGATCCCGGGTCTACTTACCGGGAGTGTCATCAACATAAACCGCTTCTAATCGTAATTACTTACGGAAGACGACGATGGAACAGGATTTCAACTAAAGCCGAGGTTTCAAAAAGATTCAATCAAAGGAGTCGGAATACCGCGATTATCTTTACGGCTTCCATAAAGTTACCGTGTTAGATGGCAACCCCGTGTATGGAGGTAGAGGTCGCTACTGTCGCGGTCAACAAGATCACGACTTCAGTCTGAAAGCGGTGTTATGTTTCCTTGAACGACGCGCACAAATGTGTTTTCTTCGACCTGGTTAGATGAGACTCGCGGAACTCCTAACGTGAATTATGCATTGTGGTTTCTTCCTGTAGGTAAAAATTATCGAGAAGAAGAATTGAATGATTCATATAAAGGAAAGAGGAGCCGTGTTAACACGATGATTTAGATTAAGTAGATTAAAAATGTGTTCGAAAACAACATTCACCTTTAATAAACAAGGAATTAGACGGTTTAAATCATGCACCGTGCGTGAAACGATTACATAAAACAAAATTTAACCAAGCGTTTATTAAAAAGAAAAAAACAAAATGTATAAATTTAAATTTATTATAACTTATAAGAGCATAAGCTGTGACGTAATCATCGTACAGTGGTCCAGAACGCGAAAAACGCGATCGAAAATCATATTTTCAACTTCTTCGTACAAAGTTAAATTTGCCGCAATTTAATCTTGAATAGTTGCTCTATTTGATGATGTAAATAAATTGCGTCTTATTTACATAAGTTTTTCTATATTTGCTTTCGACGTTTCTACTAATATTGTTATACATTGTTAAGTGTATTATTAAGTCGCATTACTTCATTATTGGATAATGTATACCTGGTACAAGAAAATTAATTAAAAAATTATTATTTTCACACAAAATTAACTTCTGAAATACTCGGTATAACTCAATGAAACCTATATTGAAAGAACGAGGAAGATGGGCTTAATCCAAATTTGAAATAATATATAGTATGTTCCATTTAAGAAAATGTATGTTTGGTTCATCCTAGCAATATGAAACACCCTGTATGTATGAAAATAATTTTAAAATATGTAGCTTAAGACTGTCTATGATTTTTGTACATAAAGTTTTTTGATATCTTCAATATTAATGCCTCACCCTGTATGTGTAAGTTTTACTTCAGAGGTTATTAATAATGGTATTTCTGACCATTCTGCACAGAAACTTAGTATTATGTCAGAAAGTAAACTAAGAAATAAAGAAAGAATTAAAGTGCCGTATAGACAAGTAAACAATAATGAAAACGTATTATTTGGACGTTGGAATGTTTCAAACATAGATCAGCAGTATGACATTTTTGCAAATACAATAAAATATAATTTTGAACTTGCTTTTCCTATTGGGAATAAGTTTCTAACAAATAATGACAGTAAAACTAAATGTAGTTGGATAACAGCTAGAATTAAAGTATCTGCAAAGACACTAAAAGTTATATTCACTATCTCTAAGTGGGAACAGTAATGTTAGAAATTATTACAAAAAGTACAAAAAACATTTTTTACAGCCGTAATTTAAACGGCGAAAAGGTTGCATAACAATCGAATTTTGTCAGAGGCGGTAAATAAGTCAAAAGCAGCATGGTCAATTATAAACAACTGTTCAAAAAACAATCAGGATATCAAGTTAACTGTTAAGGACGAAACTATTACTGATTCACTTAAATTGGCAGCAGTTTTTAATAATTATTTTACTAGTACACTAAACACTTTAACCCACAAAACACCACAGCAATGGATAACTCCTTGACGCCCTTTTTGGCTAACCTTTTCATGAGCCGCTTTGAAAAGGACTTAGAATCTGAGAGCGAGTACTTTCCTAGGATTTGGTTGAGGTATGCGGATGACATTTTCGCTATATTTGATACTAAAAAGTGTAATATTGACGATTTCCTCAATAGATTAAATAATCGGTTCGAAACCATAAAGTTCACTTGTGAAAGAGAAGAAAACGGTCAGCTACCCTTTCTAGATACTTTAGTAATTAGAAATAACAGTAGATTAGAGTTTGACGTGCATAGAAAGGAAACCAGTACACTTCCCTACATTCCTTCAGATTCCCATCATTGTGTTCAAGACAAAATGGCAAGCCTGAATTTTTTGGTCCACAGACTTCTCACTTTTCCCTTGAACAAGGCGAGGTATGAGAATGAGCTTAAAATTATAAAAGATGCGGCCAAGTGTAATGGTTTCCAGCCTCAGCATATCAATAAGTTAATTAGGAAGTTTAATTATAAGAAAACTGTGAAAACTTTTTAAACCGTTTTTAAAAGTTAAAATTGGAAATATTTATTTGGATTGTTTACTAGATACCGGATCTGAAACGAATTTAATATCGAAAAGATTTGTTAATCAGCATATTGATTATTTTAGGAATAAAATTATTAACGTTAACAGTACAGATGTTCGTTCTGGCACTGATAAAATTATCGGCAAGGTGAATTCTTGCATTGCTCACACGATTGGTATTAGCAATTATGACTATGAATGTAACTTTTATATTTTACCTGGTTTAAAGTATGATGGAATTTTGGGCATGGAATTTATAAGCAGATATTATGCTCTTATTGATTGCGATAATAATTACATTGTAATAAATGGTAATAGTATACCTTTTATAAAGAATGTCACCGCAGAAGAGGAAAGAAAGGTAGAGAATGTAATTTTGAATAGTATGAAGGTAATAGAAAAAAATGATTTAATTAAAGATGATGGTAGGATTAGTAATGGTATTGCATGTCAAGATAATAGACAAAATTTCTTGAAAGAAATAGATTGTAGTGATGAGAATAAAGAATATATTAGTGATTTAATGAACAGTTATATTGAACTAATTGATGAATCATCTTCTGTAGCGAATAAAAAGTTTGAACATAGGTTGAAAGTTGATGATGCATACCCGTTTAATTGTCGTAACTATCCAATTCCGCAAGCTTATAGGAATGGTGTTCAAGCTGAAATTAGGAGCATGCTTAAGAATGGTATTATTGAAAGAAGGAAAACAAATTACATAAATCCGGTGGTAGTAGTCAAAAAGAAAGACGATTCATTAAGATTATGTTTGGATGCAAGAATGTTAAATAAAATTACATGTAGAGAATATGAAACACCAGAACCTGTTCAATCATTACTAAGCAGATGTTACGATAAAAATATTTTTTCAAAGTTAGATCTTAAGCATTCTTTTTGGTTGTTACCGTTACATGAAGATAGCAGAAAATACTGTGGGTTCTCTATTGACGGCACCACATACGTATTTTGTGTAGTTCCATTTGGTCTTCATACAAGTAGTTCGGCTTTGGTAAACTGTATGAAACATATTTTAGATACTTATCAAAATTTTTGTTGTCATTATATTGACGATATTCTGATATTTTCGGATAATATTGAAGACCACAAAGAACATTTAAAACTAGTCATTGGTAAATTACATGAAGTAGGTATGAAACTAAGTATTAAAAAAATGTCAATTCTTTAAACAAAGTGTTACTTTCTTGGGACATATTGTAGAAAAAGAAGGAATTACTTTACAGAAATCACGCTTGGATGTTTTGAAAAATTTTCCATCACCAGCAAATGTTAAAAAATTGAGAGGATTCTTGGGATTATTAAATTATTACCAGAAGTTTATACCAAACTTGGCGGAGAAATGTTTACCGTTATTTAATCTTTTGAAGAAAGGCACAAAATTTAAATGGAGAGATGAACATCAGAAGGCATTCGAAGCGGTTAAAAATTGTTTTTATAATAATTTACTGTTGATTCACCCTGATTTTTCTAGTCAGTTTAACTTACGTACTGATGCCTCTAACTATGCTATAGCTGGTGTTTTAGTACAATCACGTAATAATGGAGAATTACCAATTTTGTATCTAGGAAATTATCTGCAACTGAAATTAACTATTCTATCTGTGAAAAGGAAGCTTTGGCGCTGGTGTATTCTATAAATAAATTTAAGTATTTTTTAAAAGGGAGATATTTTATTGCTGAGACTGATAGCAGTGCTGTATCAACGATTTTAAAAACAAGAATTTATGGAAATAACAAGATTTACAGGTGGCAGTTGGGAATACAGCAATATAATTTCGATATACGTTATTTACCGTCAAAACAAAATTTAGTAGCTGACGTTTTTTCCAGAATGTACGATTAAAAATAAAAATAGTTTATCTTTTTCTTTAAATTTTTGTGATTTACGCAACATTAATGATATTATGTATTCCAAAGAAATGGTTGTGAATGCACAGAGTTGTGAGGAGCTGCAGATAATCAAAGGAAATGTTAAACAGTTAGGCAATTACAAGAATTACGTAATTAAAGAAGATATACTAATCAAGATTTTAAAGACAAAAGACTTAATTGTGCTACCTAAGCATTATGCTTTGATAGTACTCAAGGATCTATATGAAAGGTATGGACATCCTGGTTTAAAAAGGTTACATTTACTTTTACGTGAAAATTTTTATTCGAAAAAAGATTGGGAATTAGCAAAATTTTTAGTTAATTCTTGTGACGTTTGCATTATGAACAAAATTAAAAGTAATATACCTTTTTATCGTTCTAAGCCTATTATATCAAATTATCCTCTTGATTTAGTATCAATGGATTTTGTACAGAATATTTTACCGGTCGATGGATTTAGAAACGTATTAGTGATTGTTGATAATTTTACCAAATTTGTAAAATTTTATCCAACAAAACGTTGTACTTCTAATGGGGTTATTAGATACTTATCATCATATTTCAGATTGATTGGTGTGCCTAAAAGAATTATTTTGGATCGAGCAACATATTTCAACAATATTAAAATGATAACCTATCTGCAAAGTAAGGGTATTTCACCTGTATTTATTCCTAGTCGACACCCCATGTGTAATATATCGGAAAGATATATTCAAACGCTGCTACAGTACTTACGAATATTTACATCAAATGAACAATCATTATGGTTAAAGTATTTACCTTTAGTTGAAGAGATAATTAATAACATGCCGAATACGCAGACAGAAATTTCTCCAATTACATTTTACACTGGCATATTACCACCTAGACCATGGTCATCTGTTCATACCCATGTAGATATTCAAAAACTTATAAATTTTACTAAAAATAAATTGAATAAAGTACATGCTACATTTATTAAGAAACAAAATAAACAAAAAACGAAACGTGTCAGTTATGTTGTCGGACAATTGGTTGTCATTAAAGCACTGCGTTTTTCTGACCATAATAAAGAAATTAATAAAAAATTGAGTTCTCTCATGGAAGGACCATTTGAAATTCATAGGGTTATTGGAAATAAAACTTATTTATTAAAATATCCAGATTCTCCTAAAATAAGAGGGCTATTCTCCGTTGATTCGTTATATCCATATAAAGATAAATTGTTATCATTTTAGTTTGGACATTTAATTGTTACTTAATTAATATGTTTTTTTTTATATAAAAATGCAAATTAGAAATATTAAATTTCTAATTTCCATTTTTAGCGGGGGTATTTATTATACTGTATTCTATTAATATTATCTGTTTCATTGGTTGTTGAGATTTATTGATAGGGGGAAATATAAATGACATTAAGAACGTCAGTTATCATAATTTGGAGACATAAAATTTTTGTAAAAAAAAAATCAAGTATGAAAAAAAAAGGAGAGTTAGTGGATGACAGAAAAAAGTAAATGACAGTTTTGTTAAGAGTTTTCCTTTCTTAAATAAAATTTGAAATTAAGAAAAAAGAAGAAATAAACAATAAGAAGGAAAGAAAAGAAGAACAAAGAAACACAGAAAAGGAAACAAACAGTAAGAGGGAAAGAAAAGAAGAACAAAGAAACACATAAGAGCAAACAATCAGTAAGAGGGAAAGAAAGAAGAACAAAGAATCACAGAAGAGGAAACAAACAGTAAGAAGGAAAGAAAAGAAGACATTAAGAAAATAGTGGGTGTTATATTTATAATAACAAGACGAGGTTAGTGATATTGTGTATTTCCTTTTATCAATTTAAAAATATAAATTTATTAGATATTTAATTTATTAGTAAGATATAGTAGACCCCCCCTTTGAGATATTAAAATAACATAACAATATATGCTGAAAAAATGTACTGATGAATTGGAAACACCATCGACGTTTATTATCAACAATTCTGTGGCAAATAAAACCACTTCATAAGGGTGAGCCTGGAACTTGCGCAGAAAATTATCGTCCCATTTCAGTTATGAGTTCCTTTTCTAGAATATTTGAAAAGACGATGGCAAATAGATTAATAATTTTTTTTGAAAAAAAACAATTTATTTAGGAATTTTCAGTTCGGCTTTCGAAAGGGACGTTCCACCACCCAAGCAGTAATCGAATTTTATAAATACTATACAACGAACTAGACAATGGAAACACTTGTTTGAGTATATTTTTGGACCTCACTAAAGCTTTTGATCTTGTAGATCAGAAACTATTACTAAACAAATTATATAATTATGGTATTCGAGGTAACATATACGAATGGCTTAAGAGTTACTTGTTTCACAGGAAACGTTATGTTGAGGTAAACGGGTACTGTTCACAAAGGCTGGTTATTGATAGCGGAGTACCTCTAGGTAGTGTACTTGGGCCTCTTCTATACATAATATATGTAAATGACATAACAGTTGATAATGCCATAATGTTTGCCAATTATTGCATCAAAATAAATTAATTATAAATAAGAAGAAATCGCAATTTATTGAGTTTAGAACTGGGACGTACGATAGAGGTCAGTTATTGTTAATTAATTATAATCTCATCATGCATCATGCATCTCTTAAGAATATGGGCGTGGTTCAGGGAATCAGAGAAACGGTTGCTGTTGAGGAAATGTTACTATTCATAACGAATATTTGAATGATAGATTATAACTTTTAAATTGTTGTTTCACTGTCTACTGTATTATACAAATTTGACTTGTCCAAGAAGACTTGCCGAAGAAGATAAATCAAGTAAAAATATTTTGTGTTGGCTTGAACACATGTTTTTTTCAAGATATTTTCAATATTGGAAATCGTCCAATAGAACATCAAGTGTTTTTCTGAAAAAGCTTGTTTGTTTCGAGGTCGTGCTTCAAAGAGTTTTGCTGAAAATTTTGTTGTTATAAAAATGCGTAAAACCGAGAAACTCAGAAAAAGTACTTACATGGAAGAACTTGTTCATGCTACTGCAATAAAAAAAGATACGAGAAAGTCGAGATAAAAGTACTGCTGATTTGATAATTGCAAACGTATAATGGAAAAATGGAGCAGTCCCAAACAAGAACAAACTGCCATGACACCTGAAGAGGCTTTATTATTTATGATCTCGGGTGGATTTACGAAGCAGCAATATATGCTTATTAGAGCAACAGCTTTAAAACGTGGTTGCAAATTATCTATATCCAAGTTACCACGATATTCTAAAAGCAAAAGAGACGTTTTATCCCGAAAATATTACAATATCTGAGCAAACATGTGAAGTCCGGAGCTTTGATGGTAGTTCTGGATTTTCCACATATAAACAAAAATTTGAAAGTAAAGGTGTAAAAGAGGACAGCATATTTATGACTTCTTTAGTGCCATTGAGGCTAATTGACAATGAAAATCATGTATTATGGGAAAATCCTCGACCATCTTCTGTTAAATTTTGCATACATCAATGAAGATTTAATTAATACATTTGGAGTAATTTCAAAAACAATAAATAGTGGTCTTGACATAAATGTAAATAATTTTCGAAAATATTCTTTATATACAGCACAAAAATACGTTGAATTGTACAATTGGTATTATATGCCTACTTCGGTACATAAAATTTTGTTTCATGTGGCTTCAATCATTAATAACGCAAGTTCTGATCCATATTTAAATTTAACAATTAACTGATTCTAGAAAAAGGCAATTTGATTGGGATATTTTAAATATTTTAAATTTTGATTAATTATTCACAAAATATAAAATGTAATTGTTTCTTTTCAATTTTTCTTTTGATTAAGGGTGTTGCTGTTCATGAACAAAAACATTTTACTGAAGCAAAAAGTCTTAATTTTGTATTTTGGACAATATAATTTGAGGATGTTTTAAGGGTTGTTTTTTTTTTTATTAACCAAGTACAAACTACTAAACATGTCAAATTCAATGCATTAAGAGGTGCTTTTGACAAACAAATACTTGGAATTTGCAAACTAAACTGTATAATTTGTTTAAAAAATATTCTTCGTACTTGTATTAAGTGGGGGCTCGACTTTTAATGTAAAATTTGTTAAAACTAAAGAGTAAACTATTTCGATCGCGTTTATCACGTTGGGCGCCAAAATATTTTATATTTTTATTTTAAAAAATACGGCTTCAAATTAGGCTCCGTTATTACCCATGCATTATTTAAATCTGGCGAATTATAACTGTAAACAATTATGGAAACAATTACTTGCTAGCAGATAGTGTTCGTATAATTTAAAAGTATAATAACCGACCTAAACTGAGAGTGTAAATGAGAGTTATGATCTTTGAAACCTGCAATTATCTCGTGTAAAACTTAAAATAATCCTGATGTGGATATAATGATGGTTGTGTGCAAACAGGAAAATATCAAGCCGCTAAATTATACGACTGGCCGTTCGCAAATATTGTGTTAATGCCCGCCGTAATTCTCTTAATAATCCACCAATTGAATACGCACTTGCGTTTAATGTGTTTGCCGCTAACGTTTGTTACTGCTATCTGTCATCAAGACTCATTAATTAATTTTATAGTTGCGAGCTATTGTTCCTGGTATCGTTTGCTTTTTCTCTCTATTATTTCCGATGGATAATGTCTCCTTAAACTTGATTGAAATGTATCGTATTGCAGGTCGGGTCTTTAACCAATAACGTTGCCTTTTGTTCTAAGTTTTATTTATTTTTAATGGACGCTGCAATGATCTATGTTCTGATGTTTTAAATTGCACTGCCTCATTCTTGTCTTCTTTAGATCTTCCATATGTAAAACTTTCTACTTACAAGGTTGTTGTCACGAAACTAATTCATTGTAGTCACTAATTTGTGACAAAAGGCATTGCCTTGTTAGGAATTCGACCACATACAAATTGGTGTCACCGAAAATGTGTACTAATGAAGACTCTAACACGTAAATGTACCACTCTACATTTTCTTAGAACTTATAAACTTCAACACTTGAATTTTGTTTAGCGTCCATTTTTGTGGCACTCAACGTGAGGTAGATTTAAATCTGTGCCACTCCAGATGGTTCAGTTAGCAAAGTTAGAATTATGACTTAGCCGACCTAGTGCTTCGTAATTTGCGGTTCTCCAAGCTGATGTTTTAGAATAGCGATAAGGTAGATTTTTTGTGTGTGTATACTAAGATGCTTTCAATTGCCTAAAAGAGTGAATCTTGTACTGATAGAAGAATAAACGAATAGGATATAGTTACGTGACTATGCTTAGATTTTTAATGAGTCCACTAAAATCTTGCACGAACCTCCAGGGCCTGGAAATGAAATTAAAAAAAAACAATAGAACGCAAACGAGTTAGGCCATGAGAAGGAAATGGTGTCAAAAACTAACAACCGTTTCTATAAAGGTGCGTAGAAAGGGGTTATCATCCAAAACAAATGTCTAATAAGTCATATCATCTGCGGTGGTATATCCTACTTCGATTGTTATAGGCTGCCCTTCATTAGCAGGACCTTAAATGCTTAGGATTTTTTTTTTGTATCCTCCATTGATGCTCCGTTTTCTTTAGGTGTCGACCGTATTTTTGGCGACGATTCGCCACCATTCCATAGAGCAAATATTGGAAGAAATGTTTTTTTTAATTGCTACATTGTACAAAAAATGAAACGTTTGCTTGTTTGTGTTCACGACGTTAATGGCGGCACGTCGTGGATAAAAACTAGAAAGAGCGTTAGTTCTAGAAGCGAGCCCTGGAGAAGGCCACGGACGCAATTCTTGGTGATAACATGGAATTATCAGAGTCTTTTAATGGCAATGAAATAACTATTGACTACTAAGTAACTCTCAGTACTTCAATGCCAACAAGGATAGGAGAATATCCCTTACATTATTGTGACTATTTTTTGAAGTTTTGTTGTGAGACGATGCTCGTATGCCATTGGTCCAGTGTCCGTTTTTGATTTTTTAAAATAATATGTATGAAGTTGCTTTTTGGCCTACAATTTGTGTGATTATAAACAAACTATCGTGTTGTTATAAATGTCTCTGATTTAAAAAAAATGTGGTGCTAGCAATATCTTAAAGGAACATAACGAAATTAAAAAGCCCAGAAGTATCCTCAACCCTAGTTTTCTCAAACATTTTCAACATTTTCCTGTTTCTAAACAAGCCTTTGCCTTCCCTTCTAGAATTTCTTTCCGGAAGTTCATTTTTTTAAAACGACCAGGATGTGGTGGTCCAATTACATCAATGCCTATTGGGAAATTCCTACTCATACCACACTCATCGCTTTGGTATCAGGGAGAGGGTGGTGCAGCCGTGGAGCTTTACAAACAGACGCTGTTAGTGCGAAGGCCACCCCCATGGAATATCCAGGAAGCAATTGCGGCCTTTTTTGAGAGGAGAAATTAGTTTAGATTTGGATTATACTATCCCATATGTGATTGGATGATTAGGATAATATTTTTCGTCGATCCCAGCATCGCTTATCGTTATAACTAAATGTCAAAAATAGAATTTTAAATCGCAAAGCTTACTAGTTCCTTACATTGTTTTAACTGGAACTCGTCGTGACACACCCGGGGCCATTTTCTCCGATTTTTCGTCGGGCTTTGATTCAGTATGGCTCCTCTATAAAATGTCCAAGTTTGGATCAGTTCGGATTTGATCGCGATAATCCAGTTCTACCTATCTGGAAGGACTTTTTCCATCAAATGCCTTAACCACGTCTTGGCACCTAAGCTTATTAGGAGTGCTGTCCGGCAGAATTCACTGTTAGGCGCAGAAATGGTTCTCTTCTTCGCCAATGTCATCTCACGCTCTCCCAGCATGCGACTCGCTACTAAGGTCGGATTGCCTATTAATGCCACAAAATGCGCGGCTTTGCGGTTCTTCAGAAAAAGAAATCCACCCTCAACTAACATCTCTGCAGGTGGTGAGAGACTCCCCCGTTCATCCAACGTTAAATACCTCGCCTCTCATTTCTCTGATACTGCTGTCAAGCTTTTTCGTGTGAGGTCTTTTCTCTTTTGTAAAATTAACTCAACATTCCTTTTTGCAGTATCATAAACGTCTCGTGCAATGATAATGTCATCTAAATAACAAGCTACCATCTCTGACCCGTTAAGAATAAATTTCATTGTCTTTTGGAATAGTGCAGGTGCACTAGCAATGTTGTGATTCTTCGGTGACTAAACATTACAAGTATGCTTTTGATAAACTTTATAACTTCAGAACTTTACCTACCACACATAGTGGTGTTCCAGAAACTGTCTTTAACTGTACTTTTGCATTTTCTATTTTTTGTTTACAATTTCTAAAATAAGTATTAAAATAATATTCTAACATTAAGGAAACTCTTGACCCTGAGTCTACTTCCATTTTAACGAATCTATTTTCTATTTCTACTCTTAAATGTACTGGTTAATTTATCTTATTTACTACACTATTTATTTTGCTAATGATTTCTTCTTCCTCATCATTGTCATTTTCTTCCTTCACTGCTTGCACTTTCTTCTTATTTTTAAAACACATCTGAGAGATATGATTCTTTTTATGACACAAATAACACATATAAAGCTTTGCTCCACATTTATTTCTCTTGTGATTCTTACCACATTTTAGACACACCTGGTTGTTCGATCCTTCCTTGTTTACCTTCGCCAACTACTTCTTCCTGCTAATACTATTAATAGATGTGCTTCCGGATAACTATTGACTCCCACTTTGTGCTGCTTCCATGGCAATTGCAATTTCACATGCTCTTTTGAATATTAAATTATGCTATGCTGCTATTGTATGCGTGTGTCGGTGTACAGTACCGTCATAAGTATGCGTTGCCAACTTCTGACCTAATATACATCAACCACCAAAGATTTACAAGTTAAAATAAAAGCAGGAACTATTTTTTTCGAACCAGATAATTCTAGTGAAAGCCATCGACTGCAGAAATACTAGCATTTAAAATTGCCAAAACTTCTCTTCTTTTACCAGGTTGATTGAAGGCTGGAAGAGCTTTTATACTCTCGTATCAAAAAACCGTAGTTTATAGGTTGAGTCTGTGTGTGTTTTCTACAGTGTGTCCAAACAGCTGAGTCAACTTTTAAAAACTAAAATCAAAATAAAAAGAAATAAATTTATGGAACTCAACTTTCATATTTGATTTAGAGGATAATCAGTACTCCCAACATAACATGATAATTTACTAAATGAATAAATAACATTCGGATCGCGACAGCGACCATTGCATACGTGATTAATCCCATGCTAAACACCCATCAATATATCTGCTCAGAACATATATTCAACGTGCATGGATATTATATCAGATTAAGTGTTTTTAATGGCGTTCTTCGGCTCTTTCAAAAATAATGCGTCCCTTGAAAACGCCATTAATCTACACGCCCGTAAACGTAGATCATTTGTCAAGAGATATACGAGGAGGAAGAGCTTGCGTACCTGTTTTTTTTTGCATGCTGCCGTTTTAAAATTATTTTGCGGTCGTTCGCAAAAGCACCCGAACAAAAATGAAAAGGAGATTACGGTAATAGTAATTATCAGGCTTCTTTACCTTTGCAACGTGCTGAAATTCTCTTGCTTATTTAAACGAATTATATATGTAAATATTCTAAGCCATATTTGCTTTATTTATAGCTCCGCTAACTTATACCGAATAGCGTTCGGTAAACATACGAAACTGAACTGTAAAAAGTTCTATTGTCCGAATCGCTTCCTTAAAGCGCTCCGAGTCCCCCGGGCGTAAGCGTGTACGGATCCTTTGTTATATCGGTGTATTCTCCAGCAGCTCGGCTAACAGTTTATCCATCCTAAACAAGCGCGGATTTTACGCGTGTCAGGTGTGGAGCGTGTGCGCTTCGTTTGTTTTCCGGATTGGATGAAAACAAAAACCGTTTTTCCTTTTTAGCGATTTCACTCGCATTTGACAGGTGATGAGCGCGATTTTTTTCTTCTACGTTTCAAACCACTGTTACTTAATTTTTTAGTTACGTTTATAGTAGTGTGTTCGTATTATCTTTTACTGTTAAGCGTCAGTTGACGCGGCACCATTTACCGTAATAAACAAAGAAGTGAAGTGCAACGTGATTGAAACCATATTTAAATGTTTTAAATTGCATCTACAGGACGTCTAAATATTTCATGCTGTTGCATCTACTCTCATACGGGAGAGTGAGGTAAGATGGCGACAGTAAGAGAAAAAAATCATCACAAGTCAACAAAATACAGTATTCGCTTATCTAAAAACAAAATCCAAAATCTTAGGCCAATCAAATTAATATATTTTGAGGAATTATTTTCCAGCATGCTGGAAATCATTTTAAAACCTCTAAGTTTGCACCATCCCAGGTGGTGAGCTTAACGTTTAGTAGTCGAAAAACCGCCAAATTTTTGCACCTTTAAATTTCTATCTTTGATGAAAAAGGAATGCGAAAAACAAAGAAATCTGTGTTCTACGATTTATTTTCATCAGTGTCTGATCCACCAAACCTTGCAGATAGTACCATTGTAATTGATGGTGGTTTCCTTTTACATCGAGTGGTTTGGCAGTCCAAGGAAAAATTTTCAACAATTCTCTTAAAATATGTTGACTACTTTAAGAAATACTAGAATCCTGCCAGTACAACCGTCATTTTTGACGACTATCCTGATGCGGCATCAATAAAGAGTACCAAATCTGCTGAGCGGCGTCGCCGGAAAAGCAAGTACTCTTCTACAAATGTAGTGTTCACTGAAACGATGAACGCAACCATGCCGAAAGAACAATTCTTCTCCAACGACCATAACAAAGAACGGCTGATTTCCATGCTGCATGAGAAATTGGTACAGAATGGGTATAAAGTAAGGCAAAGTGTTGAGGATGCTGATACCCTTATTGTCAACACTGCCATTCAGTTGACAGATAACTTTGCGACGGTCATCATAATCGGTTAGGACACCGATTTATTGATTCATCCACCATTTACGTCATGAAATCTGGAAAGAGAACTTCTCAGAACGCCTTCTATTCTTCCAAGTACTTCAACTTCTCGTCCGGAGTCCATGCAATCAGTGAATGTGATATAACCTCTGCATTCTATCGCCAAGGGAAGTTCAAGTTTGTCAAGCTTCTTCAAAAGAACCCGACATTACAAGAGACTGTCAAGGTTTTCCATCATGAAAATGCCGATCCTGAGGTTCTCATTTCAGCAGGTCAACGGTTCTTCTCTATTCTTCTCTATTCACCTCAGGCAGATGAGACCTCCTTGGACCAAATCCGCTACATCACTAACAAAGCCAACTTTTGAGCTGGCTTCCCTACCTCCAACAAATGCAGCCGCCGCCCAATATATTCTGCGGGTGTACTTTCAAATCCAGAGCTGGTATGATAGACCAAAGGATCCTCTGAGCTGGGGATGGAGGAGAGCGGATCTTGGCCTGCTCCCCATGATAAACACTAAGGATCCAGCTCCAGTTGAAATTCTCAACACTGTTTCCTGCAAATGTACAATAACTGAGATTTTGTGTCGAATGTTGGCATTTCTTGTCTAGATTTTATTTTTGCCCGGATGTATCCATCACATGCTGAAGTCCCACGAACAGATAAACTTGCATCAGTAACGAGTTTTATGGCTCTCTCCACAGCCTGTGTGTGACAAGGAAACTTTTCAATGTAAATAATTATATTTTCACTCATTATTTTGTCCAATGGCGGCTTTTTTGTCCAGTCTATCAAGTCATAATAGTTGTTTGCTTCAAAGTTCAATTTCGTCTAATAGCTAATTATTTAATATGTTGCCTTTCGTCTTGCAGCATAGCCAATAAAATATTCTCGGCGTGCACGAAGAAAGAGTTTCACTGTAGTTTCGAAATGCAATTGTTTTCAGATCATCCCTCAAATAAGAGCATCTTTTTATCATGGCTGTGATATGAGCTGGATCCTGAGATTTTGTGGCCATATTTAGTCTCAATATTCTGTTTTCACAGGTAAGCCAGTGTGCCAGCTTTCCTGGATGCTTATTATCCATGTCAGTTGACACGCTACCTTGTGCAACACAAATTTGAAGGAGATGTTTCTGATCAGTGCTTAAAATGGTCGTGTCAATCTCCGTTAACACCGTCTCAATCTTCTCAGATTCCACCACAGGTAAGTCTTCACAGTGTTGTAGCATCTTATCTATAACTCCTGTGAACGTATTAGGTCCTGACGTAGAGCCGTCCACAGTGTTGAATAGATGACGCAACCAATGTAAGGGTCGATTTAACTGCCTCGCTATTAATGCAATTGCTCCATCCAATAGCAACAATGGTCGATATATTCCCGAATTTCAAGTTTACAAACTGCATTATGCTATTTTTTATAGAACTAGCGGTTCCAGAAGGAGGCGTGACGTGGCCAATGTACTGAGAATCTGGCTCTGAGACCAAAACAATATGTTCTTCTGTGGTACTTAACACCACGATGGTTCCCTCTTTCCAACCGTCAAAGTATAAGCCATTAATTTTGTTGTCAGGACTCTCCAACAACGAACTCTGCAAATCTTTTCGGATTTTCTGGCGCTCTCGTCGTAATTTACTTCCATCTATTACTTTTGAAGAATCTTGCTTATAAATCAAGCCAATATCTTGAAGAACTGTACTGGCAATCATTGACGCTGATCTTTCGGAGACACCAGTCCTGTCACAAACA
The DNA here is from genome assembly GCA_023690525.1 of Holotrichia oblita. Classification (NCBI taxonomy): domain Eukaryota; kingdom Metazoa; phylum Arthropoda; class Insecta; order Coleoptera; family Scarabaeidae; genus Holotrichia; species Holotrichia oblita. Next base: position 13,131,383 of record CM043016.1, on the reverse strand, counting down.
GTGGCAAGATTTTCCAGTGCCTCATCTGTTTTGCTGGTGTTTTTGAATTGGAGGGCAAAGCGGCATCCAATGAAAGTGTGGTATGAAAATCTGGATCTTGTTGGCTGTCTGATAATAAGCTATGGCTATCATCTGAGGTCTCTGAACCTGCTGCACTCAAATCCGGTGTGGGGCTAAATTTTTGCTCAACACACTGCTTTTGAAGAAATTTATTTTTCTTTTCTAGTCTTAATTGTCTGCGCTCTAATATTTTACTCGTCTCTATATCAATAGTGCCAATAGTCCTCTTTGATCTTGCAAGAATTCTAGTTCATTTTTAGATATTTGTATTGAACATTTACAGAAAGCGGCACAAATGCATTTGCACACAGCAATGTCAAAAAGTTTTTTCGCGGCATCTTCGTAAAACTCAATTTTTATTTTTAGCTACTCGACATTTCTTCATATTTTTGGTAGTAACTGGTAGGTCTGCTTAAAATTTGTTGTCGAGATAAAATAGGAATCGAGGCTTTATTCAACAGTTTTATCAAATAATTTGCAATTATTTCGCATACTTTCACAGACGGATCTTTTCCATTAGATAGCCACAGCAAGTTTAGGCATTTCAGTGAAAATGATGTTAAAACTAGATAGCCAGAGGTGCTTGCCTACATGCAATATCTGACAAAAAAATCACTTATTTGCAAAACTTTGGGTTCAGTGCACCACCAAGGCATCGATTGGTAAACCAGCAAATTCTAAATTCGAAAAAGAAATTGTTCAATAAACCCCCTACTGTACATCCTCTGCAATTTCAAGACTTCCAGCTTTTGCACATTTTCTTTTGTACTTTGTTGACGTTAATTCCTTTGATAAACTTCTTTGGCAAAGGATGCCAAACTTTTTTGGCATCCTTTTTTTCACTTCGTTGTGTTTTTCTTCTAACTGCAGTTTTGAGGTGCTGGTTAAAACTGATGAAACCATTTTACGGCTTTTACGTTTCTCATTTCTTTTAGCTTTGGTAAGATCCCTTTTTGGAAGAATCCTGATTCATCTGGGTAACTTTATTTAGAGTTGAATCTTCTGAAGTTTGATTTGCTTGAAGCTCTTTGGTAGGAGTTGAAGGAGGCTCAAAAATTGTATTCGAGTGACGAGTCGTCCTTTGAAGCATGTTGAGAAGTTTTAGAATTTTGTTCTTCTGACACCAATTTTTTATTTGTTGTTTCTGCCGGTGTAAAGTCATCGTCAGTAAATACTGATGGATCGTACGGTTCAATGCCGCACTTCTGAAAAGCTTTAACACCTGTTCCTACAGTTTCCTCTTTGAGATATGCCTGACAGAAGAGCTGGCCAATATTTTTATCACTAATTTGTTTTCCAGGATTGTTGATCAAAAACAAATCACAGGTCTGGCTCATGTAGGTTTTCAGTGGACCAAAAAATCCAACATCCAGAGGTTGTAAACGGTGTGAGGTGTGGGGTGGTAAACCCAACATCAGATCATGGTTTGGCATGTTTAGCAAAATGTCCCAAATATATTAGGAAAGTTTCACTGGACATCCACCCATTTTTTTTGAGCTGTCTCCTTAGAAGCTGGAGGAGGTTTATATAACAGTTCCGCTCTCATACGAACACGACCAAACGCAAAAAATAGTGGAATGAATTGACCAGTGGCACTCATTAGCACAGGCTACAGTTGTATTTTTCCTTTTTGAGACACGCCTGTTTCCAGTTGGACTTAGGACCTTTGGCAGCGTCCTAAGGACTGTTGATATGCCCGATTCATCGGCATTATAAATTCTGTTGGGTGTGAATCCATACTTTAAACGAACTTCCTTTAAATTTTCGAAAAACTTGAAAACGAGGACCCGATTAAATCCCATAAGACGACCTACAGCTGTTGCTTCAGGGTTTCTCAAGTTGAGCTTGTACTTTGACATAAACGAGAACAGCCGGTCTTTGCCAGCCAAGTTTTCTTAGGAAGACCAAATCCTCTTTTGTTTTTCTTTCGTATTTACTTGGCATTCTGTAAAAATGTAGAAAAGAGTAAAAGTCGTCATCTTACCCTTTGAGGTTAGGGAAATGATCTTCATTCAAATTTGAGTTGCTTAGCAATGCCAGTTCAAATCAGTGCAACATATATGTTGAGTACAGTGTCCAATATACAAATAATGCAGCAAAGTTCTTCACTTTACCTTTTATTTTCCAAAAACTGCTATTTCTGTTACACTGAAACTTGCAACAAACACTCGCTTTTTGAAAAACTTCTACAGCATGCTTTAAAACCTACTATTTCCAAACAAATCTTTGTGAATTACTTTGTCCATGGCTAACAGATGGCAGTGTAGTAAATTAAAGTATACACCCACGTGTACCACTAAACTGTGGTTGGACCAAATCACTCTCTCACAGAAGTCATTTCTGTTGAAAGTCCAATAGCTGTTGTGTCATTTTATTTGTATTTATTTGATGACTCGTTCCCTCAATTGTTTTGGTATAGAAGGCGATCGAACTGATGTGATCACTCACACATCACATCTGTTTAGAATGGTGCATTTCCACGGTAGATTAAAACGATTGACACTTATGCTCGCCTGTCTTCTTCTTTATTTGAAGAATTGTGGAGAATCGGTCTTGATGTAAAATTGTTTTTTTTAAGCTTACAGAACATGCAACGATATATTTGATCCTCCTCCGATCAAAATTTTTATTTCTAAAACACGCTTTCGACAAAACCAATTTTGTTATAGACCTAGATCGAACCAATCAGACTTCCTTTACTAATCCTGATCGGTATCATCATATCTGAATTGACACCAATCTTCATCTTCATATTCTATCGAGACTCCCATACCCATTCCAGCTGTTCCAACTATGACTCTTGCGTGTTTTATTTTTGTTTTTGTTTTTTTTTTTTTTTTTTTTGAGAAAAACGTATTGCCAATTCTTGAGCAATGTGTTGTCAACAAACTTTTTAACAAATCATTTCAGAGCACATTGTCACGGAAGCATTTACATCATGTTGATTGAAATGGCTTTTGATTAATATAATTTGATATCGATTCAAGTCAGTGGATGTCAGATGTTTAGGAATTTTATCAACCACCCTCCCCCCCTCGCCCTTCGCCCCTCCCCCAAGAACATGAAGTCGCGATTCTGTTTCAGACCTATGCTCGTCATATGTTCCTCAAGGTAACAATGCATGCATCTTTGCTAGCCAATTATCCCGGCAAAGACGTCATAGATGACGAAGAAGTACCTTCTCTGAAACCATCACAGTTATTGCAGTTTATTAAAGCTCTTAGACTACTTGGGAGCTTTGAGAGCAGGCAAACCCCAGCAGCTTATATCTCTTGCAAGAGAAGACAATAGATCAATAGATCGCAATGTAATATCAGCCTCAATCAAGCCTAATTCTAAATCTAGAATCAGTGGAGAGCTTCATCGAGTAGATAAGTTTCATTGACATTTGATAGTATAGGTTGGCCACCAATTTTATTGGCCAACTTAGTTTTCTAAAATCTAAAAAACCTACAGGCCTGTTTTATAAAAAAAAAATGTTTTCGAGAGTATTTTTGAAGCAGTATATTCAATTGTTTTTGAAGAATCTCAATTAGAATAAAAATTATCACCAACTTGCTAATTTAATCTTAACTTTGGACACGGAATATATCACTAATGATTAGTCTCGAATTCATAAAATCATATCACCAATATTGTAGGTTGTACCACACATTCTAAAGCAACATTTAATATCGCAAAGCATCGGGTACAATCAAACGGGAAACCTAATCGGTAGAAATTCTTCAAGAGATAGATAGATACATCACGACTGACTGACGGCAACTGTAGCTAATCGTGCGCAGTTACCAATAATCAAATCGAATCGATTACAAATGTCGCTCTATCAATTTCCAATTTTCAATTTACTCTCCATCACCGTTAACGAAAATACACTCACGACATCTAACTGTACAAGAGACGCGTTAATAAAATTAGAAGGTATTGAAAACTGTCGAGAATCATTCGAGAATTTCACAAGACGACAAACTTTGTATATCTATATATAAATACATAGGTAAGACAAAAAAAAAACAGAATAGGAAATTCTTCGAGTTTCCATTCATAGTATTAACATACTGGACGACGATGCTAAGATATTCGAGGAAAATCATCGAGTGAAACATGCGTAAGATGCGTACACACATTTCAACATCCTATACAAGATGCATCTTGAAAGAAAAGAAGTTAACGTAACCGTATTAAGAGTGTACAGCGCTGTGATTCCTTCATTATCGAATGCCATTGTCTTTTTTCTTTTTGTTATCGATCGAGATTACATTAAAACGTGAACGTATGTTGATATGGGTTCAAGAGCATCATCCTTGTTTATAATTAGTCAATACAACTTCAGTATTGAGGTTATCCTGGTCGCACAGTGTGTGAATTGTGTGAATCTTCAAGGAGGACATTTATAGATGTGAGCATACGAAGTAACAACGAATAATTTTACACAAATACATACAATGCTATAACTCCAGTTGGAAGATGTTCGGGTAAAATGAAGTTATAAATTCATCCAGTCGGACAGGTAATATTGCGACCTGTAATGTAGATATCAGATTCCGAAACCCTGATGGCTAATTTCTAGAAACGAACGCTTATTATTCCGTCATTAATTACGTTAAGTTTATCGGATGATTACCGAGAAAAGATGCTGAATCCAACTCTCGTGCGTGTACAGGTAATAGCTGGGTGTACAGGTAATTCTTATTTAACTTTAGCACTTTATCGATTCGAGTTTTGAGGCGAAACTCGAATAAAATTTCTCGGAATTTGTGTGATTTCTAGTCCATTAATTTGTGCTGGAGAAGATTGAGAGATTAGATATTCTTTAGGAAGAAGAAAGTAGCTATGTGCACGTGTAATTATATAATATAATCTGAATAGAATTATTTCTCTACTATAGAAGCAAATAAAATGTAAAAGTCAAAATATTTTATTAATCTGTAATGCCTCTAGACCAGCGTTTCTCTTGCTTAGTAATGAGCGGTAATAAGAGAAAAACAACACTTTGCATTCTTATCTGACCACCCTGTACTTATCATTTGGGTTTATCATGAAAAAACAAAAATTACTAAAGCGATCGGGAACAACTATAAAGCGGAAGAGCAACGTAAAGTTAATCCAAAGATTGTTATTTATAATGTTAACGCGGACGATGTAGTAGACAAAGTAATGTTTTGTGATAATGTATGCAAACAAAATAAAATTTTGATGTCGGAAACGCTAATTTTTAAGGTGATGCGCGTGATTGGTAAGCAATCTAGTGTGAGTCTAATTGTGGAAACTGATCCAGGTACATTCCAATATATTGTTCGTAGAGGTTCTCTCTATATAGGATGGAAGAATTGCAGAGTACGTGAGTTTTTCAACATTGTTCGTTGTTACCGGTGCTCCAGATATGGCCATTTTGCCATAAATTGTACATCTCCGACAGCGTGTCCCAAATGTGCCGAAGGTCATTCCATCAGTGACTGTAAAGCGCAATTTGTTAAATGCATAAACTGTACCTCCAGTAATGAAAAGTTTAAGACCAAATATGATCCTAATCATACTGTTTTTGATCATTGTTGTATGAGCTATATTAAGGCTAGAGAAAGTTTGAAGGCCAATACTTTGTACGAGACTAAGTAGCAACTACAGAAATCACTAAATGAATTTGTTAATTTCTTGTTTTTGTTAAACATACGTAGCGTAATTAACAAAATTAATGAGTTATGGTTACATAAGGAGCAAGTTGATTGTATCTCTCTTAACGGTTACAATTTGATCAGTTCTTTCGCTATAGGCAAGAGAGTAATGGTGGTGGCAGCTGTATCTTCATTAGGGAACGTGACAGATTATACAGTTGAAAGTATTGTGGAAGTTTGTGCCCTGGAACTCAAAATTAATGCCTCCACAAAGTGATCTCCGTATATTTCTTGCTTCTTTAACACGTTTGCTGGACAGGGTTTTTGATAGAAACAAATTTATTTTTGTGGGTGGAGATTTCAATATTGATCTTAAAGTAGCTTCACACAACCAGCAGGAATTAATCAACTTAATGGCTGAGTACGGACTACATATGTCAAATCATGAATACACTAGGTGTTAATGGGACATCACATACAATGATAGATAATGTTTTCACAAATATCGCACTAGATTATTTAAATGCTGCTGTGGACGATACATACTTATCGGATCACCGCTACATCAGCATTGATATATGCAACGAATGTTTATTGTTAAGTAGGAACAGACAGTACAAGTACCAACGTTCTTTTAGTAGTAGCAATAAAACTCGCTTTGAACGCTCGTTAAGAAATGAGGATCAATACAAAGTTCTCTACGTTTATTGATTCTGTAAGATATCACTATGATAATGCTTTTCCATACCATGGGTGAATTCAAATGTTCAATCTTCTGGCCGACATCTGAAAGATCTGTTTGTACTTCAAAAAGCTTTCCCGCAACTTTCGGGCATTTATAAGGAAGCTAAGAATCAGCACAAAAGTCTAGTAAAAAAATACCAAAATTAGCTTTAATAACAACTTTATTCATTCTTCAACTAACAAATCCTCTGCTATGTGGAAAGTAATTAAGTGTTTCAGCAACAACACTTATACAAAGAAAAATATTTCTATCAATGATGACGATGCAATCATTATCGATCCGTTAGCGGTTAAATTCAACATATTTTTCGAATCAGCCGCTCAAAAGGTCATCACTGATATCCCTAATGTGAAATTAGAAAGCAAAATACAGTCTAACTCTAAATCGAATTTCGTTTTCCCGTTTACGAATACTGAAGTTCACAACGTCATACATCGATTAAGAAATAATAAATCTACAGGACCTGATGGTATAGCAACAACAGTCGTTAAAGATTATAGCGAATATTTTACTGACATTATGACACATTTGGTTAATTGTTCTTTTACCGAGGGAGTTTTTCCTGATGTTCTAAAGCGATCAGAGATTACTCCGTCACACAAGAAAGGAAGTACTGCAGATTTGAGTAACTACCGCCCTTTACCCTACCCTTCAACCTCAGTCTTCTCTAAAATTCTGGAATATTGTATGCTTGAAAGGTTAAACTCTTTTCTTCACAAGCATAAAATTCTTACTGACTGTCTGTGAGCACGGTTTTCGCAAAGACAGATCTACCAATACTGCTCTAATCGCTTTTTACAACACCTTGTTGCAAAACATTGATGAACACAAATCGATGGTGGGTATTTTCTGCGATTTGACGAAGGCTTTCGATTGCGTGCAACACTCAAAGCTACTAACCAAGCTTGAGATGTACGGGATTAGAGGAACTGCTGCAGACTGGTTCGCATCCTATCTAAAAGACCGAATTCAATTGGTCAGATTGAGAGTTTTGGATACATCTGGAGTGTTGCAACTAATAAGATCATATTGGCTACCGATAGAAAACGGCGTATTCCAGGGTTCAGTACTTGGATCTGTCTTATTTTCTCTGTATATTAATGATATTGTTTTATTTCTGTCACAAGTTTACCTCACAATATATGCAGATGACATTTCTATGCTCATTACTGACAGCGCCAATAGTGACACCGCTGAAACTATAGCTAATGACCTACTTGATATTTTGTTAGCATGGTTTAGTGAAAATAAACTATCACTAAGTTATATGGTATTTCATACTCGGCAGAGAAATGTTTCGTTGCCACATTTGAGAAATGGTGCTTATCCATTAACGGCTTGTAATTCAACCAAGTTCCTTGGTGTACATTTGAAATCTATTTTACGTTGGGACGAGCACTGCGACGGTTTATCCAAAAAGTTACATAGTAGTTGCATTCAGATGTCTTTGAGCGCAGATATCAGAATCATGTTTAATTTCTTTATATTATGCTGAAATATACTCCAGAATACAATATGGAATACTACTCTGGGGAACTTCCTCCGGAGCGCAAAAAGTGTTTATTTCTCACAGAAAGCTGTCATTAGAACTATTGGTGCTCTAAAGTTCACAGAATCTTGCCGACCACTGTTCAAGAGACTTCAACTACTACCATTAGCCTGTATATATATTTTAGAAGCAACATCCTACATCTACCAGCATAAAGGCAATATTATCACAAATAGTTGACATGATAGACATTGTGGATCATCTTCAAAACTTGTTCACATCTATTAAAGAATATTTTCCATTTATTAACAATCCCGAAATTAAAAACTTGTGGATTAAACATCCCTCCCTCATTCAGGAAAAGCCTATTGACTTTTCAGGTTCAGATTATAAAAAATTTATAAAACTAACTTCAGATAGTCAATTAAACCAGAGATTTGAAAAGGTTTCGTTAACTACCTTTTGGGGAGATTTGAAGGACGAATTTCCTGAACTGTCAGGACGCGCCTTGAGAGTGCTGCTACCGTTCATCACTACGTATTTGTGTGAAAGTGGATTTTCCCATTATGTTTTCACAAAAACGAACTACAGGATCAGACCTAATGCTGCACCAGATTTACGCATACAGTTATTAAGTATTAAGCCGAATATCGCTAGGATTTGCAAGAACAGTAAAATTGCACTGCTCTCATTAGTTCGGGTATTTTTACCAAGAATTTTTTGATTTAATTTACTTATTTGCCTTTATTTATTGTATGTGCCCTTATTATTAAAGACAAATAAATAAATAAAACCTTAGTAGTAAGGCTAAGTCACCATCAGCGCAGTCACTCGACGTGGACACTCTGTATAAGCTGTATTTTGACAGCTAAAACCTGTCAAACTGTCATAATTATAACAATTTGGTGATTTTACATAGGTTTTAGCTGTCAAAATACAGCTTATACAGGGTGTCCACGTCGAGTGACTGCGCTGATGGTGACTTGATTCAAAGTTATTAATGTTTTTATTAAAAGTGGTTGTGTTCATGGTGAACATTTTGCATGACGGATTAATTTATTGGGTTCTATCTCTTTAACTCAAGTCCGTTTTGAGGTCAACATTTTTTGGTAACAAATACTCAACGGTTCCTTCATTTTTATGCCTCGTCCAAAGGGTCCTGTAGTCTATTTTAATTGGAAACACTGCTCTAGACCTTTCAACAAGACATTTTATCTTTTTCTGCAAGCTGGGCCTCCACAGCTTCTATGGTTCTTCTTCGTTGGAAGAAAATTTGGGACCTTTTAAACTTCTTTTTTCAGTTGGGGAAAGACATGATAGTAGGACGGAGCTAGATCTGGTGAATAAGGGAAAGTGTTCGAGTAATTCGAACCCTAACGAACGAATTGTTTGCATGGAAACATGTGATTTGTGTACAGGAGCATTGGACACCTGTAGAACGTCTTCTCTCCGTAATTTCTCCTCGTAGAGTGTTGTCAGTAACGTCTAATAATACATAATTCCTAGTTATTGTTCCACACTTTGAACACGAAACTTCTTAAGCTTTGGTTACCCAGAGTGTCTCCATTCCATCGATTGTTGCTTTGATGCTGGGTCGTAGAAATCTAACCAAGTGTCATCCATACTAACAATACGACTGAAGAAGTCTGCATCATTTTCAAACCGAGCACAGATCGAACATGATCCTTGCACGAGGAAAATTAAAACGAGGTGTACTAGTTCATCAAGACTGCAAACAAGTTCATCAAGACTACAAACTGTGTTTCTGCCGGCTTAGCTCCTAGTAAGTACTATCTATTCCCAAAATCAAAAGAACATCTTCACGGAAACCATTTTTTAGAGGATAAAGAAGTGATGATGCCAGAAAAGAAGAAGATAGAAATGGCAACCTCAATACTTTGTGTTTGTTCATATTATGTTTTAATTTCTTCAATTTTTATTGAAAATCAAAGTTTAATGGAGATGATGATTTTCAAAACTGATATGCACTTGCTATGATTACAGGAATCCAGTAATATAACTGAAAAAAATATCGATGCAGGATATCTTATTTTTATTTTTAAATGTGTGCTGATTTAAATTCCACTCCACCAATCACGTCCTTCGTGAGCTTTCGGTTCTTACAAAAAAATTGATAGTCTGTCAGCATCGACAACCTCGTTTAGATGTTTCCAACATGAAGAAGGCTGAAGGTAACAAATATGGTAAACGTGACCGTCCTATTGGTACTCTCCCTCTCCAATTCACTTCCGATGAAATCGGGTGTTTAGGTATAGAGTGGAATTTGTTTCTAACATAGTCCCCTAAGGTGCAGGTGAAGACACCTGATATAACGATAGTAAAGAGCTTTAACATCCTCAAACTCCATTCAACAAGGGGAGGGGAGAGGGGAGACTAGAGGAGGCGAGACTCCCTACTGAAGGGCCTGGTCATCTCAAGCTAAACCTATACAAAAATTAGAAATAAGCACCTACAAAAGAGGAAATCAAAGGAGGTTCAGAGTATCCCTGTGGGAGGATCTTCCAGGATAGATCTGAAAGAGAATTACGACTGCAGGTTCTGCTGGACGGAGGATGAAAATCCGAAACATCTGACATCTAACTGCACTGCTCTTACGGAAGGCCGAGCCAATTATCTCGGCAAAGACGTCATAGACGAAATTCTGAAACCATCACAGTTATTGCAGTTTATCAAACCTTCTAGACGGGATGGGAAGCTCTGAGAGAGGGCAAACCCCCACAGCTTACAGCTCATGCAAGGACGGCATAATATATCAATAGGTCGCAGTACAACCTAACACCTCCCCAAATTATTTTCTGATCATCAATCCCACCTTAGTATCCATTGAAGGAATTACCTAAACGAGCTCAAAGAAACTGCCACGCAGTCGATAATACCGTGCCCAGTATGCTTTCCAGTAACCTCAATCGTAGTCGTTAAGACCGTTAAACTAATGACACCAATAGTGGCAATGCAAGAAGAGACCTAGTTAGGTTGATGGTTCACCAAAGTTAAATTAACAATTCAAATCAGCCAACCCAAGAGGAGCACCAAGATGCGACCCTATCCCAAACACGGCACTTAAAAAACTAACTTCAAGCGGTCTAAAATGGATTAGTGGATGTAAGGGCACCAGGATTGCCAATGGAAGAAGACGTTATTGATGACTTTCCAAGGTTAAATTAACAAATTAAATCAACCAACCCAAGAGAAGCACAAAGATGTGACTCTAACCCAAAGACAGCAGTTGAAAAACTACCTCCAAAGGTTTTAAAATGGATTAAAAAAATTACAGTTGCATCAGTGTTTCATCCTTGCGAAGATGAATCCTACGAAGGTATTGTTTTAATTTGGAGAATACAGGGAAGTCACTAGGGAGCTAAATCTGGGGAATAGGATGGCTGTTGAAAAATTTCGAAGCCTACATTTCAAATTTCGGCCTTTGGAATGCAGCTCCTGTAGAGAGGAAGATTTGTCACACTCTGATAAAACAGCACACCCCATCTGAGTTTTCTCCGCCTTTTTCTTTGATAAAATCATGCAGTTTTGAAACTAAAGCAGCATAATATTGCTCGGTTATAGTCTGACGATCTTAGAAAAAAGTCTATTAAGGTTATTTTTTTCGGCATTGCAAAAAAATTGCGGCCATAATCTTCCCCGCAGATGCTATTGCACAAAACTTTCGAGGAGGTGCCTCCATTCCATGGTCTGTTGTTTTGATTCAGGATCAAAATAGTGCTCAAGATGTCGCTTAATGATGGCCAAATTCGTCTCTGAAATGATCTGTTGATTGCGCGGTAACCTAATTCTTTATGTAAAATGGTTATTGAAACGTCGCAAGTCTGAGCTATGAATTTCACAATGATTTCAAGACCATATGATGAACCAGATCAAGGTTTTCTCTTCGCAAACAATAGTTTTCGGCAGTGCAGCACCAACACTCTGTTCACAGGTTTCTCGGCCAATTCTTCACCACTTGATATGAATCTATTTGCTCCAAATCTGCTTCTTCTCAATATCAATTGAATAATCTATCTTCCTCGTCTTCAAAGGAAGACATCTGTATCAAATAATACATCAATTTCAACTACCTTAAAATTAATCTAAAGAAAAGTATCGATACAATCCAAAATTTTAACGGAACTGTCAGATGTCAACCATCAGGACAACAAACCTAGATGAAGAAAACAAAGAAAGGAATAATAGAGTAGTAGATAAGATCAAAAATGCTAAAGCTCAGGGAATTACAGAAGATACAAATGCGACCCCCAAACTTAAATTGTTAAACTACAACATCCAAGGCATCTTCAACAAAATTGACGCATTACAACATACAGTCAAACAACGTATGATAGATATTGTTTGTCTATCAGAACACTTTCTCTCCGAGGATAAACTAGAATGTATAAATGTTGAAGGCTACGTGATTGGAAGTGCATTCTGTAGGAAAAAATCCATTCGCGGGGGTTCCTTGATCTTGGTCAGAGAAGGATTTAAAATAACGGAGAGAGAAGATATTACCACTATATCTATCGAGAAGGAAATTGAAATAAGCGCAGTTGAAATCCAGAAAAAAAAACCGTGATCATAGCAATGTATAGACCTCCGTCAGGCAACATTAATACTTTTATCCAAAAGATTAGCGAACTAATTGATGTGTTAGGTAGAGAGAGCGCATATAAAAAAATTCTCATTGCAGATGACTTCAACGTGAACTTTGATGTCAACAATAGGGATTCACGGAGAGTATTGGATGTATTCAATGAGTTCGATATCAGACAAACTTTCTTTGAGCATTCGCGAGTAACAGAATACACAGGTACACTTATTGATAATATATTTACGAACGTAGACACATCGGAGTGTGGAACATCAACAATTAATCTCCATATGTCGGATCACTTGGGCCAACTCCTTGTGTTCAATGCTGGTCCTCACGAACGACCTGAAAGAGGGAAGAAACTTGTTAGGGATCTAAGTTTGAACAACATAAAGACATTTAAAAGTTTACTTGCGAAAGAACTGCACCTACCATGTGATATAACATGTGCATCCAGTATGTATGACTACTTCCACAATCGGTTCTTGGATATCTTTAATAGATGCTTTCCTACAAAGAGAATTAATATTAAAAACAAAATCTATACAAAAACATATGAAACAAATAAAGACATTATTAACCTGAAAAAAAGTCTGGACGCCTGGGCTTGTATAGCAAACGTAACAAAAACGATGGTTGCTACAAACAATACAGAGACCTGAAAAAGAAATATTTAAGCAAAATGACGGAAATTAAACAAACGTTCAATGAGAAACAAATAAGAGAATGCGAAAATAAAATAGGCACAATATGGAGAGTCATAAATAATGAAACAAAGAGGAAATCACAAACAAATAATATGCAATCCACCCTGTGCGCAGAAACGATAAATGAGTACTTCTGTACCAGCGGCGAACAGATAGCAAGTAATATACTTTCCCAATATTCACCGCACAATTTGTTATATAATATGAAACTGGATAATAGGCAATCATTTTTATTCTCACCAATTACATCGGCTGAAATTGTAAACATAATTGATGGATTTCAACCTAAGCGAACTCCGGACATCTACGACATTCCAATAATGCTACTTAAGCATATAAAGTCGGAACTAAGCGAAACTTTAGCTTTCACATTTAATATGTGTGCGGAACAGGAGTATTTCCAGAACAGTTGAAGATGGCGAGAGTAACTCCTGTATTTAAAAAAGGGGATGTAAATTTGGTTAGTAACTATCGACCTATCAGTGTTTTACCCGCACTATCAAAAATATTTGAGCGAGCCATTTCGAACAGACTTTCACAATATTTGGAAAAAAAGGCTTATCTAACAAAAAACCAGCATGGATATCGAGGCGGCCGGTCCGTGTCATCAGGAGTAATGGAGGTAGTGCAACATATTTACAAGGGATTTAACAATGGCGAATACACAGATATGAACCTACTAGACCTCTCAAAAGCCTTTGACTCCGTGAGTCCCGAACTACTCACAGCAAAACTCGAGTACTATGGTATCAGAGGCACACTTCTCAGGCTTCTGAAATCTTACGTTACCGACAGAAAACAATCCACCATTTGGAATGGTGAATTATCGTCAATAAAAGGAATAAAATATGGAATTGCACAGTGATCGATACTTGGGCCACTTCTGTTCATTATTTACATGAATGACCTACCTGCGAATGTTCGTGATGCGGAGCTTTGTCTATATGCGGACGACACATCCATCATTGTCCAAGCACCAAATACTCAGGAACTTGTTACAAGATCTCGCAATGCTATAAGTGACGCATCCATCTGGTTCGCTGCAAACAAGCTAAAAATGAATAAAGACAAGACTCAGCACATTATACTTACCACAAGAAATACCACCGTCAATCTTAATGCGAAGTTTCTTGGTTTAACGATAGATTCCAGTTTAAAATGGACAGCACATATCGAAACTTTGTCAAAAAAACTGACATCTGCGCTGTACGCGCTAAGAAGACTGAAGCAGGTGGCGACTCATGAAGCAGCGCGTATCGCCTATTTTGCTCTATTCCACTCTCTCCTCAGCTACGGTGTTATTTTCTGGGAACATCAAATAAAGCGGCGCAAATCTTCACTCTAAAAAAAAGCAGTAAGGACACTGTGCAACTTCCACCACAACGAATCCTGCAGGAACCACTTTAGAAGTGAAGGAATACTTACCTTAGCAGCAGTGTTCATACTTAGTGTTGTTCTTCACGTATGTACATAGACAGACAAATAAAATTTTGCTCAACGGCTACAATCATTCGTATACCACGGGTAACCGAAATAACTATAAAGTGACACATCATAGACTTACAACTACGCAAAATTCCATCGATTATTGGGGACCGAAACTGTATAACTTAGTACCTGCCGCGTTTAAAACTCTCCCAATAAACAGTTTTAAATTAAAAGTGAAGCGTTTGTTAGCAGAGATGGAATGTTATAGTGTTGACGAGTTCGTATCAAATAGCGAACGTTAGACCTTATGTCTGTTGTTACGTATACATATATATGTTTATTCTATATACTACTTTATTCTGTTTGACCCACATACAGTCATATTATTGTAATATTTTATTAACAAGCTTTGACAATATTTGTAATGTTTTTATTGCAGATAATAAATATGAAATATGAAATAAAAAATATCTGTCAATGAATTGCCGGTGTCTGACAGCTTGAACTGAAGAAAATCAGTTTTAACTTTTGGTAGATCCATGATTTTGTTTAAATCTTGTTCAGTACAAACAAAAGTTTTATAAAAAATTCGCCAGAATATGTTATATTATCACAGTGAACGTCATCTGGCAACTGTGCGACAAAAATTAGAATTGGCTTCGATTTACATAAATAAACCGGGCATAATTTATTCCGGTAAACGTTACGACCAATTATACGCAAAAAAAAAATGCCACACAGTTCTTTTTCATGAGGAGTCCAAACTATTTAACTTCGTAATAAAATGTTAATCGTAAAAAATTGCTAAGTGCGTCCATATATGTAGAGTGTTAAAAAATGTAAATGACCCATGATTAATGATCGAGTCTCGATCGATATCGGTTTCGCTTCTTTTATTTTAAAACGTCAAATTAGTATACGCACAGGTACCTGACACGATATTTTATCCGATCTACTGAGATGCAGCGACGCATTGGCATTTAATGAGTAAATTCGGTCGATATAAATAGGCAGACTGTACTTTACGTATAAAACGATCAAATTACTCTCATTGCATGCGGCCAAAATTACCGAGCTCAAAACGTATAGTTATGTATACCTACTACGTCGTAAAGGTAGATGTAACGGATTTTTCCTCCGTCTTCTTTTTTTTTTTAATTGTATAATTTTGAAAGTACCACAGTCTCTCTTTCGTGCTGTGGTTGCGGGCGAAATTTTATATCGATTGTCTCCCGCGCAATATTTAATAATTTTAGGGTATACCTCGAGCATGGTAACATCGATGTCGTGAAAGATCGAAATTATCCCGTGCATCGCACGGGTACATGTGAAGGTTTCGTAATGGAATCTTTTCGGTTGATGAAACAATGATGCTTATTGGATTACGTGAGGATCGTTTTACCGTTACACCGATGTGAATCTGTTAGGTTTTATTGAATTAAAAAGGGAGATGCAATCTAAGAACTCTTCTCTCTGAATAAGTACATGTTATTACGTTTAGAATCAAAGTATGAGGAAATTTCTAATTGAAATATTTTTGACTGCAGATTTTAATGTAGATACTACATTACGGTCAATATAAAAAAAATGCCTGTAATAGGTGCTCATGTTATATTGTCGGAATCGCCCTGCAAACGAGTACAATAAAAATAGATCTAAAATTAGAAACCAGGCTACGTAGTTTCGATCTTTTCGCTCTCGTCAGCGTTCCTCCAAATATCCAAGATTGAGCCTGCACCAGTGCGATTCAACAGAATTAGCTGCTTCAATAGTTATATTACTCCTATTTTTTTTGTATTTTGCATACATAATCCTCTTATTATGTCGCCCAATTGCGTGACATAATAAGCCTATTATGTTAGGTAATTTTTCATGATTAAATCTTAGTTTTCTGATCAATCATTTATCGTTACATAATGCGCTACTACAATGGTTTCGTGACAGAATACAAACCTGTAACAAACAAGGTGGTGTCTATAATTCTATAATTTTAAAATGTTATTTTTTTAAACGGTATAGGTTTATTAGAAGTAGGTAATAAATTACATTTTATCATGAAAATGATGTCTGGTGGAAAGAAACGAAAAACAGATGCAGAGGATCGCCAGTTTCAAGAAAAATGGACTGAAGAATTCTTTTTTATCTTGCAGAATGGTAAGCCTATTTGTTTGCTGTGTAATGAATCCATTTCAGTGATGAAGGAGTTCAATATAAAGACTGACAGGACAAATAAGAAATGACAAAATCCAGAAGCTTACCGCAAATTTGAAAAAACTGCAGTAAATGTTTCATAAACAAAGAATACAACTTCGTAATGTTGTGAGAGCTAGTTTTATAGTTAGTTCAAAATTGGCAAAGTCATTAAAGCCATTTGCCGAGTGTAGGTTAGAAATTTGCACTGTTGTGTGTCCTGAAAAGAAAAATGAATTTGAAAAAATTCAGTATATAGTTTGTCAAGACGAACTGTTGCCCGACGTATAGAAATGATGGCTGGCTAATGATATAAAAACAACGTTGACTGTTACTGAAGAATTGCTTGCTTTACAGCCTATAAAAGGAACCACTTTTTTTTTTTTTGGGGGTGACTGCACGGGCGGACGAAAGACCTATTGTGCCCCCGTGCTGTTTTACTCCTCTTAGCCAGGTTGCACTCGGACGAAAAAGTCCGCAGCCTGGTCGAGAGTTAATTTTCTTAGTCCAGGATCGATCCTGTTCCCCGAAGTAACTCCGCCTCTCCCTGTCCACTGTCGAGCAGTCGGCAAGAAGATGGATTGGAGTTTCCTCCGCATTCCCACAGTTTCTGCATAGGGGAGAGTTTACTATGCCCATGCGATGCAGGTGTTTGTTCAGTGCGCAGTGACCGGTTAAGATTCCTGTGAGTAACCTCAATCTGACCCTGCTCATGGAAACTGCCTTGTGCAGTTTTTCATCATACGGACGAATCCCGAAAATTTTGCAGTGTCTCATGCCGGCAAGTGCATTCCAGTAGGAGCAATGCCTAACAGCGAGTTCAGATCTGACATCAGGAGTTCCCACATGTAGGTTCTGGATCCACGAGTGGTCTCTCACTGGCGCCTCTAGCTAATTTGTCAGCCATTTCCATAGTGACCTGGCACCCATCTCAGTGTTGTATTGAGGCGTTCCGCCAGTTTTGCGAGAATCTTATGGCAGTGTAGCACTGCCTCGGAATCCAACCTGACAGCCTGTAGTGCCCTAAGGGCAGCCTGACTGTCAGAGAGAATTTCCACTGCTCCATTAATCTGCGGGCAGTTTAAAATGCCTTCCGCGCAGGTCTGGATTGCGATTACTTCGACTTGGAAGATGAACGCGGAGCTCCCTAGACTGAAGGCTTCAACCTCGGTTTCACCTTCTTTCCAGATTCCAATTCCCGTGCCGTTAGGCGTTTTAGAGGCGTCCACAAACCAGCGGGATACTTCCCGTCTCGGTTTGTGGGCGAGAGTTTCGGCAATCTCTCTATTGGAGATGTTTACGTTGTATCCCCCACTGAAACTGAAAGTGGGCGGGATCTTGTCCGCCCTCATGGACAGTGGTACTGTCTGCTCTATGTAGGTGAAGATGCCGGTATGATCCCCCGTTCTACCGGAGAAACCACTGCATCCACTACATTTTGCTCTGTAGGCCCCTAAAACTGCCTCCGACCACAAAACAAGCTGCAGCGGAGGAAGCCCAAGGATCACCTCCATCGCCGCAGTCGGCGTCGAAGACATGGCTCCAGTGATGCCTAAACAGGCAATCCTCTGGACTTTACTGAGTGCGTTTGCTGCATAGCCCAAACTACCTTTGTGCCACCAGACCAACGCTGCGTAAGTTATAGAGGGTACTATAACTTTCGTGTACAGCCAGTGTACCATCATAGGTTTCAGCCCCCACGTTTTGCAAAGGAACCACTACAGAAGAGGACATTTTTAATCAAGTTCAAAAAGTATTCACAAGTTTTGGCTTGCCATGGTCAAAATTAGTTGGTGTATGCAGAGATGGTGCACCTTCAATGATCGGCTTACGTAAAGGTTTCATCGGAATTTTGTAGAAAAAAGCAACTGAATTAAATGTGCAAAAAGATGATTTGATAGTCCATATATGATTGCTGCAACATTAAATCTTCTTTCTTTAGTTTAGGCAACCACTGGAAAATTCTTTGCCTATTAAATTCAAAACAGTCAACAATGTGTTGTTATTTTGCACTTTTCTGATCTTTAAAGCCTGTGAGAGCATCAATCCTACCCACTTTCACTGGTAGTGATGACATGTTAAACTTTCCAATTGGCAGTGCTCAATTTTCATAAAGAATGAGTAAATTTAAAAAATGTTTAATTTTAGAAGACGTTTCATAAAATTTACCAACACAATTTAGCAATGTGGTAAGTAACTATCTGTTAAATTTATTTTGGGCTGTTTTGAATGAAAATCGGTGTTGATCTGGTATTGATGGTAACCAGATTCTAATCCTAATTATACTTAAAAATCGCAACTTTGCATCACAAACAGCTTGAACGTTTATTGAAAAATATTCCTTACGATTTCTAAATAATTCTGCATTATTCCTACCCGGAGACTTTAAACGAACATGGGTACAATCTATTGCACCAATTACATTGGGAAATAAACCAATTTCATAAAATTCTCTTTTAATGGTATTTATATATGGTCTGCTCTTGAAGCATATTTATAAAGATAGGTTTCAATTTCGCTATGTGGCTGATCACCTTCTTTAAAATTCTACAAACAAAGTCCTTACTTATATTAACATGATGGCCCCAAAACAGTTTGAAAAGTACCCCTTCCGTAAAACCTTAAGGTACATAATATTTGTTGCATTGGACAAATAGGTTTATTTCTTTCTGTAAATGACCTAAAAACCTTTAAATAGAGTTCAACCATACCTGCGACAGATTGAGGAAGTCTCAACAGATATTGAGGACAACTGCTGCAACGACTCAGATATAGAAGAGATAAGAATTCGAAAGTGATCCACTAATTCCGACTACTTCAGGCGATAAATTTCAGACGGTCACTTCGTCTGGTTTTATTGGCTAAACCATAAGCTAGATATCCGTAAATCTAAAACACGTCATAATATTATATCAAGCACTTCCAGGGCATCAAACCTGCAGTCAAAAATAAGACAGAAGTGATTGATTGTTGGAAAAAAAAATTTCAGACCAAGAGATTGCGCGAATTGTAACCCACAGGAATCAACCAATGAAGACCCTCCTATTATCAACGTCCAAGGGATTGCTTAGCTAAGGATTTTGAAGGAAAAGTTCAAATTCCTCCTTAAAGACCGGCCTATACACAGTAGTATGTTTGTCTTTGGTCTTGCACCTAATTGTTGCATCCTAGCTTCCTGTTTTCCAAAGAAAAATAAGAATGTGCTAATGATACCAACCTTACACGACAATAGCGATATTGGCAACGATTCAAGCGATACAAAATAAACTTGAGATCGGACAATCTTAGAGGCCAATCAAAATCCTGTGTCCTCCAAAAATCTGCATCGTGTCACGTGCTGCGTGGGCGGTGACACCTCTTGCTGGGACCACATAGCCTTCAACCCCAACTCCTTCCTATTATCTGCAAAAAAATATGACCTCATCACATGTTCTGAGTGAACAGCGCACCGTACGGTCATTTTTTGTGGATAGAGTGGTATGTCATGGAGAACACGAGGATTATTGTCGTTCATCATAAATTTCTGAAAAAAAAACAGACATTTCAGTATGCAGTTGCAACAACCGCTGACTGTATGCCACATGTGTTTGGCAGTGGGCTGTTGAAACATCTTCAAATTTTTTGGTAAACATCCTTCGAAGGGATTACCGAGAAATGGCCAATTGCATTCGTATTAGTCATAGATCATATCATCATTCTGTATTACCAGTTAAGACAAAAGCAAAATACATTTTTAGAAACCTTTTTTTCACTGCCATGGAACTAATTTTTCATGCCAGCACGGGATAGCCACTCCCATATCATTTTTCAACAGTGAGATGAAATTGTACCAAGACAACATTTTCATCTATCCACATTTCACAACAGAAATAATCTTATGAAGTTTCTTCCTACGTATTGAATTTCATCATTAAATAATGTATTCATAAGTGCATATTGGCATTTATCTGTGACGCGCCATCTATTCACAAACAATCAAACCTCAATAATACCTATTTTACATCGAAGAGATTCAAACCATCTTGTAAAAAGTATCCTAACATTTTCGAAAGTAATATTGTTTTAACATTATTTATAAATCTTTAATGAACGCTTTTTATGCAGAATTATTATTTTCTTGCATAGCTCATGCAAAACTAAACTCAACAATACCGCAATTTCGCTTAAGACACCACAAAACACGGCCCCCCCCCTTAGGATTCCATATCGAGGTATCAATCTGCAGAACGCATACCGAAGAATGAGACTCACGACGGCGCAGATTCTTGCTTCTATAAACGTATACCGGACACGTCTGCAGGTAGAGGTACCCTGCAGGTTTGACAGGCTTCTCTCTGCGTGTCCGCACAGAACAAATTACCCTAACTTCTGTTTGCCGTGAAAAAAGAAATTTCTCATTGGTGCACGATAGTAATGTGTGGTTTATATGCCGGAGCAAAAAGGAAAATTCAACTCCTAACGAGCGAATTGCTGAACGTAATAGATTATTTCCAAGTAATTTCGCGTCTATATTATTTTCCCTGAACAGGTAGGTAGTCCGGTGAAACGCCTTTAAGGAGAGTGGTGCCATTTTAAGGCGATAATTACATGCTGCGGATGGACGATGCGACGTGGATGCTTGCAAACGAGAGAGAATTCTGACTGCTATTGTTGTATACGATTGGTTTTTAGTCTATTTACCTTTGCTTGATATCGATGTGTTCATGTTTAGAATTGATTGAAACATAACAATTTGTATCTTGTGCGAAATAGGGGGATAATTCGCATTTGTCGTTTTTAGTTTTACGTGATATATAAACGCTACTATATTAATTAAAAGTTAAGAATGTTAAACGACAATTTTCTGCTTACTATAATGTTTGTTACTATGAAATAATTAGCAATTTTATTGGAAGATTCTTTTGATTTCTCGGCTTTGATTGATATTTGAAATATCTACACACATTGCATCGTCTATTACATCAATTACATCGTCTTAAAGAAAAAGTTACAATGCAATGGCACCATGACATGGTACAAAAATAAAAAGAAATAGGTATGAATCACCAATTACCGACCATATGTTAGATGGCGCAGCTGACGAAAAAGTTTAGTAACATTTTAAGTTAAGTTTCAGGTTAAGTTTTAGGTTAAGATCCTTGTAAGTAGCCTCAGCCTGTCTCTGCTCATACCGGGTCGGCGTTCACCCTATAGCGTCGACCCTTAAAACTCTGCGGCTGCACTACCCAATCCCTGGCGGGAGTAGACTTCGTATATAGGGGAGGATGCTCCGGTGTCCGACCGCTAACCGTCGGAATATACGGTGGGTAAGTGAAGCACCCTACGGCACTTACCTTGAGAACTCTGCAGCTGCACTACCCCATCCTTGGTGGCCACACTCAGAGAAACGGGCGTGCGAGAGGATTTGGCGAAGATAGTAGGGGAGGACAAAAGTCGGTTCGCCGAGAAGTAGTCGCGCTGGTTGTCTGGTTGGGAAAACCTTTGGTTTCATCCTAAAACAACTCGGTGACTCTGGGACCCTACGGTTTCACTGTAGCTACTGCGGATACTTGATCGCCGGAGGGGCGAAAGAGTTGGCGCGGTTGGCATTTTGGCCGTCGCCGTAGTTCAGGCTTAATTCACAAGGCGGGCTGGTTGTACCTCACGGCCAGATTCCGTTTCCCACGCTTGGCCGATAGTCGCCATCCGCAAGGAGGCCTAGGCCCCGTGGGATTAGATGTGAGGTAGGAGGCGCTAAAGCGTCTTCAGCGGTGACCCGTCCAACGTTGACAAGGGAACTTGTCTAACATGCCGGTCCTCTCCGCGAGGTGTCGGTCTCGTGCGGGCAGTGAGATAGTAGGTGACAGTTTCAAGGCACATAACTTTTTATGTGCAGTGTGGTCCGAAAATTGCAGGATATAGGCTAACGCCTAGGCGCCTGCGGCTCACCACCTAAGCCATTTTCAAATCGATTGTCTCTGCTCATAAAGACTACCTTACGAAGTCTTTCCTCATTTGGATGGTTCAGAGAGTTTACAGTGTCTCACACCAGCAAATGCATTCTACTAGGACCAATACGAGTTCTGATCTAACAAAAACTTCACATGGTACTATAAAAATTAGACCTGTGACAGGTTTTTCGATGGCATCTAATGTTTCGCCAGTTTTTCAGTTTAGTATCACCTCGGAAACAAACCTGACAGATTGTAGTGCTCTAAGGGCAGCCAGGTTGTCAGGTAAACTTTCTACCGATTCGTTTACCTGTGGACCCTCTACGTACATGGGTATGGTTAGGACGAGGACCCCCTCCAAGCTGATGGCTTCGCCATCGGATTCTCCATTTCTCCAAATTCCAATTCCTCTGCCGTTTGGCGTTTTAGAAACATCCACAAATCAGCAGTCTCTCTGGTGAAGATGTCTACATTTTATCCTCAACTGAAACTGAAAACGGAGGAGATTCTATCCGCCCAAACCCAAATATTGTCACCATCGATGCAGTTGGCATCAAGGACAAGGCCCCCATCATGCCTAAAAAGGCAATCCAAACTAGTTTTATGCCACCAGACTCGTCTACAATCATCAAACGTTTCAACCACCACGTTTTAACAAACATTCCTCTACAGGCCCAAAAGACCCTCATGGTTTTGTTCGTCACACGTTCCAAACGCGATTTGTACCTCAATTTAGCGTCCAAAATCCCTTCTGGGTATTTGACCTCAATTGATACAAGTATCTTAGATCCCAAAATGGTTAGACACTAGAGTTTGAAGAGATTCCTCTTCTAAGTGACCCCCTTCTCTTTTGCACCATACCTCAATGAATGTACATACTTAATATTCCTAAACATTGAAAGAATATCCAACTTTCTAAAGCTGAAAATATAAATTTCGAAACCTGAATAAGTGCAGAACATTTAGGTGTGGGATCTTTGATTATCTTGCAAAAAGAAAAATAGATTTAAATCCAATGGAAAATATGTATGCTATGGTGTTACAAAAAAAAAGCTTTTCAGCAAGCTTTGCAAGAAGTTGTAAGATACAGAATACTGTCCATGAATAGAGGACTTCAAAATGTTTTGGATCGACATGGAGCTGCTACAAAATATTAAACACCATTTCCATTTTATTTTTCCTCTCCTGTAATTAGCTACTCAACAAGCATGGCCACCATCTAAACTAATGTTTCCCAACGTGGGGCCCACCCCCACAGGGAGGCAATTTGATTGTTAAGGGAGGCAATTCGAAAATGGTCTCTAACCCTTTTTCTTCGGGCCATTTAAGTGCAATGCTAGATTTCGATGCCAAAATTGAACAATTGAATTTTTTAATATTAAAAATTATGTAGATGTTACATAGGAGGGCATAAGAATTTTAGAAAGGCTTAGGTGAGGCATGACACAAAAAAGGTTGGGAAACACTGATCTAGACTCTTTAAAATTTGTTCGATTTCCTCAGCTGCAAATTGGTCCAGTTCTACGTCTTTTAGATCAAGATTATCATCTGTGTCATAGCTAGAAGATGGAACAGCACCAGATTACTTCGTAGCTGTGATGTCTGAATCTAAACGATTCTATTTAGAATTTATCAAAATCTCCTAATCGGGAAATCAAATTGCCTGGAAAAGTGTTCCTCAAAGTCTCCATTGTGTTAAAAATCGCTCAACATGATCCGGTTCAAAAAAGTACGTCCCAATCATATGTTCTGACTAAACAACGCACTATAAATCATCATTGTCGGTTGCCCAAATCGGAAATATCTTCAAATTTTTGGTCAGAATTGTTTGAAGGGACGTTAGTTAAGACCCAATCCTAAAATTCTATTATAAACACTGTTCCTATTTTATTTTTGCTTTCCTCTAATTAGCTACTCAACAACCTTGGCTTTTTGTTTCTCCACCATCAAGACTCTTTAAAATTTGCTTAATTTCCTCATCTACAAATTGATCCAGTTCCACGTCTTTTAAAGCAAGATTGTCATCTGCGTCATATTGTGTCATACAGCCTCATCTCCGATTGATCTTCTGTTTGCGCAATCGGATTGCTCTGGTCTGGTTATCGATATGTTGAGCTGTTAGCCAACGTTTCCATCCACTCTTCAAGGTCATATCTATCTCTAATTCGTTTATAATTGTGTCTCAAGTTTGACCTAAACACACAGAAAGACAAGACTTTCTTATCTCAAATTAGGTAGCAGTCTTTTTAAAATAATTGACAATCATTTAACTTCTTAAGCATGTGAAACATAACCTCGAAATTTGCGCGCGTTTTCATGTAGATAAACAAGCAATGGTCAATTTTTCGCTCTATCAAGGCTGATCTTCTAGCTCTTTAGCTTTTCATCTCTGTGATGGGCCGATCTTGCCTAGGATGGTTTTTTTGTGGTTGATGATGATTCATCCTTGCAGGGTGGCTTTTGTTATGACGTTGTTGCGAAATGGTATGGTGTGAAGTTCCAATAGTTTGGATGCAAATTTTTTGTTTGGTGGTCTATTTTTGAGGAGGGATGGGACTTCTCTTGAGGGAATTGATTGTTACTGCTTGTGCGTAGCTGCGGGTAGGAAGAGGTTTGATGGTGTCTAGGAGGGTTGGCTTGGGGTAGTGAGGACATCCCTTGTAGTTAGCTGAGTAGTTTCCATTACAGTTGGCGCATGTAGGAGGGGCAGATTTGGGGCGTTGGCATTCTCCTGGACGAAAGCATTGTCCGATTGCTCCGATTGCCGACTTTACCTTCAGGGTTGCCACTGTGATGTTCAGCGAAAGGACTTCTCGGTAGATGGTAGATGGATTTTTGCGTTTTGTCTATTTTCACCAGCACGAGTGTCATTGGCACTTTGCTCTTGGTTTCTTCATTCTGATTACCTTTTCCGGAGAAAATCCTTGATCCACGAGGTCTTTGTAGATCTCTTGCTTAGAGATTTCGGTTGGGACGCCCTGTAGGACTACGTTCAGTATCTTTTCGGAGGCTGGTTGGTATATCTAGAACGCTATGTCGGCATTTCCGAGGTCTTCTGCATTTGATGGATAAACTCAAATCCCTAGAGGGATGTTCTGCGCTCTAGAGAAGTTGATCTTTAATCGGCGAAGTTCTGAACAATTTCCGGACCATTTGGACTTGTCCCTGATCACGATAAGGGAAATCTTCTCTGTTTAGCTATCGTCGGTGACAGTGGGAAGGGGCGATGATTCCATGGCTGTGAAGACAGCAGGTTGCCGCGGCAGTGCTTCTATTTGCTCTAAGTCAGCGGCAGCCTTTCTTCTTCTAAGGATTGCTTTAACTCTCGTTGCGGCCTGGTAGTTTTGTTTTCTGGGCCGGGGTTGAGTGAATTTGGGCTACGACTTCAATTTCAGAGGGCGAAATTGGGGAAGGAGGTCTCTTTTTGTGGACATTTTCCAGGTTGGATTTGACTGCTTCAACGATGGAGTCAATTGATCCAAAGGATGTACCGGAACTGATTGGTAGAGCATAATCGCTCTCGGAAAGGGGCATTTCGAAATCCATGTCCACGTTTCTGTTAGGTGAGTTTCGGTGTCTCTCAGTGAGAATCTTTTTGAGAAATTCTATTTCTGCCAATTGTCGAAGTCCACATTATTTTTAATGAGGATAGGCGATAGCAGCATTGGTTTCTTACCTTTCTTCTTCTTTGCGGTTTTACCGTTAGTTTTTGGCGACATAGAGTACGCAGACTCTCTTGCCAGGATGGCTTGCAAGATTCCCTATTTTACACTAAATATTTTACCCATACACTGTACTATGTAATTTAAAATGAACAAAACTATGTCGAAATGTAATCCGACCATCATAAAATATTAACGACGCCGACGTGTCATCCGTATTTATCAGATATTCTTCATGTTTTTACGACAGCTATAAAAATCTCTGACAAAACGATATCGATTCCAAACAGGTAATACGCTCAAATTCCCCACTATCAATTTTTATGCTCGTACCTGCCTCATATACGAAAACGAAAATGACTGAAAAAAAAAGAAGAGAAAATAACTGTAAAAGAGATCACATACCTACTAAGAAAAGGAAAAACACTAAAAACATATATGGAATAGTAATTCGAACGAGTAAGAAAGGGTGTGCGGTAATAATCTTCGAATTTTAAGACCGATTTTTATGTTTACGATTATGCTGAATCGACGAGAACATCTCTAAAAGTGTTCCAAGTCTATATAATCGGATAAAATACGAGCTTGTGTCTTGATTATTACGAGAGTTGATTTTCGGTAATCGCTACAGAAATATTTAACTTGGGATCTTATTCGTTATTATTACACACTTCAATAACTCAGATACTTCCCTGTCCTATCTACATATTTATAAAAGATATAAAACTGCCTACTTATTCATTGCGGGTACTTTCATCATAATATCTAAACAAGCAGCATGTTAGTCTCGATGTATTGAGGGCCTATTCGCCTTTCATATCTAATGCGAAACTTATTCATCGACAAGGCAAGTTGGCAGGATATTAAAAGGCAAGCAGGCTGTTATTATTTAAATCGCCGGTATAATATCGAGCGACATCTGGATGCCGTCCCGTAAAATACTAAATACGAGCGATAAATATCGGAACAACGTTCATATTTTCTAGTTAACAAGAAGGTAGCACAACATTCTTGATAAGAGAAGCAGACGGTGAACGACTTCCTAGAGATAAATAATCTGCGTGAGATGGAATGAAAAGAGTTGTCTGGCTAGTACATAACTGAATAACTGAATGTTATGCTATGGAAAAAAAATGTACGTCGCTAGTGAAGTTGATCTAATAATAAATTTAAACATCTTTATGAACTTTAATCCAAAAATTAATTTGTTGATAAAAAAAGCTGTTTATTCTTGTTTATTCAAAATAATCTCCTTCTGAGTCAATACAGGGCAGAAAAAAAGGTCTTTTAGATGACCGGGATCGATAACAATGAAGCATTTTTTGGTCAAGATTTCAATTACCAAGATGGCTGGAATTCATTGTTGTGAACAATTCTCTTTGAATAAAAAAAAACGGTTAACATTGTCTTGATTTTGCTCTTCTCTTTTGGCTCTTCTGCTGACTCCCATACCGCACTCTGACGTTTTGTTTTTAGCTCGTATTGAAAACACCACATTTCCTCATCGGTCTTAATGACTGACATGCTTGCCGCTAGGACGAGCTCCTAGAACATGACTTAATTCAGGATGAAGAATTTGGCTTCCTAGCACGGATTACCACCTTTTCCGTGTCATTGGGACTAATGAATAAAACTGTAGCAATTGCTTTCTCTTATAAAATCGAAGTAATTGCTTGGAAAGCCAATGAATAAAAACTGGAGGAATTGCTTTTGCGTCCAGCACTTGCTTAAAAATGCAGGAATTGCTTCGAGTTAAAGCTTTTTCTTTAAAAAAATAGAAGCAATTGCTTTCGTTTGCTTTAAAATGTGATGAATAATTTAAGGAATTCCTTTTTCTAGTGTAACAATTTCTTTCAACTTTTCAAGGTAGGTCGACCCCTTGCTTGGTAGCAGTCAACTTTTATTTTCCGCGGCATACACGTGAGCTGCTCTTAATTATTAAATTTGTGTCTTCAACTAATGCTGAATATATGAACGTCCGTAAAAGAAAAATCTACAGTGTACGTAAAAATTGCAGATATGATGATTTCAGAAATCGATATCGATTTGACTGTGAAAATGTTGAGCGGTTGGCAAATTATTTTTTGACTGATACTGATGAAAGGCGAGGGGGTGCACTATCACCTATAACTAACTAACCTAAATTCTGTAGGTGAAGAACTTGGTGTACACCAAACTACTGTCTGTAAGACATACTCGTAAGTAAGTAAGTAAGTAAGTAAGTAAATGTTTATTTTAGAGACTCAGGTATAAAATACGTCAATAAATCAATACAGTAAATCATACAGCAACAAATAGGAAGAAAAAGATTGTAACCATGATTTGACTGTACTCTTGAAGAGTGTAGGTGTAAAATTTTTCCAACTGTCGGGCAATTTATTGTATATTTTAATTCCTAAAATATCAGCGCTATTAGCGGTAAGACTAAGGTTGCTTTGTAGTATGAATCAGTTGATTTCGGATATTGTATGTGTGCGGGTTATTATTTTTGTTTTGGAAAACTTGCTTATTCTTATGAACATATACGCTGGATTCTAATACATACAATTCTACCACTGTTAGGATTTTCAGAGATACAAAGTAATTTCTACAGGATGTGAGTTGACTAATTCCTGCAATACACCTGATTGCCACCTTTTGCTTGAGAAAAACTTTCGTGGCCGCGCAGGAAGATCCCCATAGGAGAATTCCATACATTATATGACTTTGAAATTTACTGTAGTACATCATCTTTAGAGTATTTAAATCGACTGTATTTTTCAGTGATCTTAATTTAAATATTGATTTATTCAGTTTGCTAATTAATTTTTGACAGTGACTGCTCCAGTTTAAAGTGGACGTAAACGTCAATCCTAAAAAAAGTCCAGAATCTGCATCGTTATCGTTATTTGAAAAGCGCAGCTTAATAAAGTTGTTTATTTTCTTTTGAACAGTATAGAAAAGAATATATTTTGTCTTTTCTAAATTTAGTTAGCACTAGTTTCAATAGCATTTTCTTTCTCTGATACAACAACAGTAATATCATCTGCGTAGCATACTACAGCAAAATCACTTATAAACTCAACTATATCGTTTAAAAATAGTGAGAACAATAAAGGACCAAGCACGGATCCTTGTGGCACACCGGTGTAAATAGGAAGAAACTTGGATTTGATTTTGTACTTATGATTAGTATTAAAAGCACTAACTTCAACGTATTGTGTTCTGTTAGAGAGATATGACGCAATCCAGTCAGCTACTCTACCCCGAAAACCCAACAGATCAAGTTTCATTAGAAGTAGATTGTGTTGGATACAATCAAAAGCCTTGGACAGGTCGCAAAGTATTCCAATCGGATAAAACTTTGACTCGATATTCTCTAAAATGCAATTGTATATTTGTGAAAGAGCAGTTGTTGTTGATTTGCCGGCTTTAAATCCATGTTGCGATTGCGATAGTAGATCATATTTGTTTATAAAGCTCTCTATACGTGCAAGAATAGCTTTGAAAAGCAGGACGACAGGGCAATTGGACGATAATTAGCAACATCATGCACATCACCTTTTTTATGAAGTGGTTTTATCACCGAATCTTTAAGTGTGTCCGGAAAAATTCCTTGTTCAAAGGAGCAGTTAATCAAATGCGTAATCGGCTCTAGTATTTCATGTCTACAAAGTTTAATTATGTTTGCAGGAACACCATCGGGACCTGATGTAAATTTATTCTTAATTTTGTCAAATACTGTCAACATCTCAAATTCCGAATATGGATAAAGGAACATACTGTGTGGATTAACTTTGATATGAGTAGTTGTCATTGTAGCGCGTGGTATTTTTTGACAGGTATATGCTGGAATGCTATGAAAATATTCATTAAATGTATTTGCAACAGCATAAGGAGGTTCTAAAGTTCGATTGTTGATATTAAGCGTCAATTTTTTGTTTGAATTGTCGCTACTGCGATTATATTGTAGATTTTTTATGATACTCCATGTTGCTTTGTTTTTATTTTCGGAATTCATTATTTTGGCATTCACATAGTTAAACTTAGTGAGATTAATTAATTTGTTGTGTTTTTCCTTCTGTAGCTTATAGATATTTTGAAGTGTAGGATACGTTTTCTGTAATATAAAAAGATCTTTAAGGTTTGCGCTAGAATGCCGCACTTCATCGTTTATCCAATTATTGCTGTTGTTAGCTAATGTCTTTTTACTATAAGGAAAAGAAGTATCAAAACAAAATGAAAATATCGCAGTAAAAACTGTGAATTTCACATTAAGGTTGGTTACATTATACACAGCATCCCAACTATCATCTGGTATACATTTTAAAAAACGAGTTTTGTTTTCTGCAGTGTATAACCTGCGATATTCATAGCAATATTTTGTTAATTTAGTATAAATCGCAGAATATAACAATATTAACCTATGATCTGAGAAGTGCACGTCTATTAATTCATACTCCAAATTACTTGTTATCAATGGTGGTACTCGACTCGGATGTTACATCAGATATTTGTTTTGTTAAGTTAAAAGTCTCAAGAATATTTGTAAGTTGCAGATATTTATAATTTGTAGGACAACAATTTATATTAAAATCACCGGCGAGAATGATTGGTATAGTAGTATCAAAATATTTTTCTAAGATAATATGCAAATGAAGAAGAAATATCTCAAGCTCGCCATCAGGCGCCCTATACACAGTAAAAACTAGGAACTGTAAATCTTTAATATGAATTTTAGCTGCGCCTATTTCGATATCCTTTTCTATGCAAAACTCTGAAATATCAATAGCAGTGGCATGTATGCTATCGTGACACCAGATACCACACCCTCCACCTTTGCTAATAGATCTACAATAATTGCTAACAAGTTTATAATGGTTGATATTAAAAGAACAGATTTCACTTGTTTTAAACCATGTTTCTGTAAGGCATACTATACAGTGTGTCCCAAAATGTCCGCAACAGCCCTGTAAGTCCTTTATTTAGTCGCAATAAAAACGTGTTTCAAATAAAAGTTGTTCCAATTTACATGATCTACTTTGTGAGCTGAAGAGATTTCGAAAATTTTATACAGCCTGGTCATTATGTCGTTACTTCTTTTCATCTCTTAAGCCATCTTGAATTCGCTTCCAATCGAAAAATGTTATATGAAAAAGTTGTTCAGAATTTTGGGGCACACTGTATATGGTTTATATGTGTCTAAGCAAATTTCTAGATTATTCATTTTTTCTTAACGCTTTGAGAGTTTAATAGAAATATTGAACACTTTCTAAAACTATTGCTACTACCTATATCTAAATTTTGACATCTTTCTTCACCAGTCGAAAGAAAAAACGGTTGATGCATGTATCCTCTGGCCAAAGGGTTGGATTTTTGATATCGTCAAGAGCGTCCATTGGAACGGATACTCTAAACGACGAGTATCCTTCGGGTCGTCTAGACTGCAGTTTTTCAAGTTTTGCGTTTAAAATATTCTTCGATTTCAAGTAGTTTTCTAGTTCATCTGCTGATAGATCAGGATCTAGCCGATACACATGGAGATGTCCATATCTCGCTACCGCTTTAATATTGCAATCTTTTTCCGCTGTGCCACGAATGACATTTTTCTTAAATATATTTTTATTTTTATTTTCCGGTCTAAAATTCGTAGATGGACTTGTAACTGGATTTCGAATTGCATCGGTATCGCTGATATCTTTGGATACTATTTTTATGTGTTCATCGTCGCTTGTTGAAGGTTTTTTGTTTGACTTTTTGTTAACGCTTAGTTTATCTGCATATGTGACCTTGTTGGAGGTATACGTTTCCGATGTATTATACGAATTATTTAAATGTTTGTCAATTATTTTCTTATCGTGTTTTTGTTGACATAATTTACTTGCTGCAGTGCTTGCACTTCATTTTTCAAACCTTTAATGTCTTCTTTTAAGGGATTAGTTACTTCTTCAATGATACAACCGACCAATTCCTTGAATTCCATACTTTTCAAAAAAGCAATTAATGCATCATCACTTCGTTCACTTTTTTCACCAGATCTAAGCCCAGGAGGCATTTTAAGAAAATTATTAGTATAAGTCTTTAAGAAATACTACACTAAAGTTGGATGCAGTTTTGGAAAAGGCCAATATTTTTATTAAATTTCCTAGAAGTGCTGAAGCTGTTGTGGAAGCTAAACGGTTGTGGTCTCGGCTTCCAAATGCCATCGGCGTGATAGACTGAACACACGTCAGGATTCCAAAGTTTGAAGAATTCGGTGATGAATATATGGACTCTAGCATCAACGTGCAGGTTGTAACGCACAAGACATTTTTACAAGTGTAGACTGTCAATGGCCAGGCTCTGTGCACGACAGCAGAATTTTCAAAAATTCTGATACATACCACATTTTAAAAACAGCATAGAAGAATGCGTATCATTAGGAGACGATGGCTACTCTATATCACCTTGGGTTATGTGCAACCCAAGAACAGCAAAACTATAATAACATTTTCTGTCGGGAACGTGTCATAATTGAACGATGTTTTGTTAAAAGCAAGATTTCCTGTCCTTCAGTATATAATCAGTACCTAATAAATTAGAAAGAACTCCATCTACAATAATTGCTTGCGTTGTGCTGCATAATATCACTTAAATAAGCAATTGCCCAGAATGCAAGAAAAGCAGCAATTGCTTAAAAATGTTATTCATATCCAGATCTAGCAATTGCTTTTACTGATAGCATTTGCTAGTCAAGCAATTGCTTTTGCTAAAAAGTAATTGTTTGTAATTGCTTGAATTCATTAGGCCCATTGGGTTTCATGAATAAAATTTCAAATTCATGAAGCATAACCTTCGAAACATTTGCCGTAAGCAAAAATTTGCAATACAACGAGCTTTGCTCCTGGCAGATCAAGGATATGGAATAGAAGCTTGTTTAATGACTTCCTATCAAAACCCTAAACGCCAAGAAATGCAATACAATAATTAAACATTAAATCCAAAGCATTACTACTAGACAGTTGAAGCAAAGATTTCCAATACTGCAATATAAAGTTTGAGTGAAGCTTGAAAACATTCCTAAATTAATAGTTTGCTGTCTTATTCTACACAACATTGCAAAAGCACTACGAGATCCAGACTTCCAGTTGGGAGAAGTGGAGCTTAATAACGATGTAAATAACCGTATTGAGGCAAATAATAATGACGACATTAACATCAGAAGAAGTGGAATGCGACGACAAGAGAAAATTGCCCAACTTATTTTTCAACAAAACTTGTAGGGCAAGTTGAAACTCATAATTATAATCCAAGGCATGGAACAGAAAAAAAAATTATACCCTCATAAAAAAATGATTTCTCTTTATCTGCAAAATACGCCGAAACTGCCTGCTTGACTTCATCATCGACAGTAAATTTTTTACCCCGCAGCTCTTTTTTCATTTTCGGAAACAGGTAATAATCACTCGGGGCCAGGTCTGGGCTGTACGGTGGGTGATTCGCAACTTCGCAGCCCACCTAATGCAGGGCAGCTAACGCAACGCGGCTCTTGTAAACGGGCGCGTTGTCGTGCAAAAGCAGCACACCTTTCGTCAATTTTCCCCGTCTTTTCTCTTTAATGGCTTCTTTTAGTCGCTCTAATATTGAAGCGTAATATTCTCCGGTTATAGAAACACCTTTATCTTTATAATCAATCAACAATATTCCTTCCGAGTCCCAAAATACCGTTGCCATGAGTTTCCCAGCTGATTGTGACACTTTAAATTTCTTGGGAGGTGATGTGCCCTTTTTATGCCACTACATGGAGTCTTGTTTGTACTCAGGTTCATAATGAGCTTCCAATTGTTCCAACAAAACTAATCTCTGCAATTCTGCTGTTGTAAAATTTTGTGTTTCCATTGTCTCAGAGAGAGAAGACGATGTTTCTTTATTTTCTTTGTTACCGTGCCTTTTGCAGAATCCGGAATTGATTCTTCTTCCGCACTCACTTTATAACTACTACACAGCATGCCTTTTATATTCAACCAAACATCTTAATTATTCCTGTCTAAACTTGTTAAAAAGTGTAGCAAATGGTCTATATAACGGAGCATTTACTACAGAGCAAAAGCAAATCATTATTCATTAGAAACAAAGCAAATGGTTTTTCTTTCTGCCTCTTGCTTGGAAAGATTTGCTTTTGCTTTTACTTTGTATTGCAAGCAAATGCTCCATTTTTATTCATGAGATCCATTGAGGCGATTCAGAACTCCCTCGAGAGACGAGAGACAATGGCTGCGGTGTTTTTGGGCTTTGCACGTGCCTTTGACTCGTTTACAAAATGGTGGTGGCAGGGCTTAATCCAGAGATAATCAAAATCTTGTGGTCATACCCTGCAGGACAGAAGTTTTACCGATAGAGTCGAAGACTGCGCCTCGTCACCGAGATCTGCTTCGGAGGGATCGTTTATTGGTCCAACCCTTTTTCTGATGTACATCCACGATCTCCCTAGAACCCAGGAAGTACATCTGGTGACCTACGCGGACGATACCGACACCTGCCACATATCTTGGGATGATCCTTGACAAGAGACTGATTTTACTCCAACACGTCACCAAATCAATCGACCACTTTGCTGCGGATAGATCAATAGTCAACCCCTTCCTATGTGTCAAAAGTTTGCTTCCATTGAGATTAAAAATGTCAATCTACTACATCTTCTTGCGTCCTGTTTTTACATATGGAGCCTTGTTGTGGGCTTCTGTTGCTAAGACACACCTTAAGAGATTCTGAAGGTCTGAGAAGACACAGCAACACGTCAAGTAGATTCTTCTGGGAAGAATTCATTGCAAAACAATTCCCTTTGAATCGAAGAAAACGGTGAGCATTGCCTTGATTTTGCTCTTCTGAAAGCGTAATTTTTTTCTCTGTTGGCTCTTCTGGTGACTTCCATGTCACACTCTGATATTTTGTTTTTGATTCATATTGCAAAGACCACGTAACATCACCAATTACAATGGCTGACATGCTTGGCTGATTCGATTGGTACATTTTTAACATGTCTTTGAACTCTCCAATCTTTTTGGTCGTTCACTCAGTTGAACCTTCATCTTTGTCAGCAATTTCCACGTCACGAGTTCAGACTTTCACTGTGGTTTAGCTTTCCGTTAACCTATAGTTAGCCTTTTTTCTTATTTGTTTTCTTTCGTTGACATATTCTTCAAAAGTTTCATTTCAAATCGATGAGAGACACTCACCTGTATTTCCCCCCATTTTTCTAAAAACTAATCGATTCCTAGAACACCATTCTTCAACAACTTAGTAAGTATAATGTGTCAGTACTAATACTATTGCATACTACGAGGCGCTTTACAATTTTCTAAGTAATTTAAACCACAAAGTGTTTGTTGATCTTTTTTACAATTTGTTAGTGACCTTATTAAGAGAACAACGTGTAGACCTAACGTTGTTTTCTTTAACTGATTTATTGTGTCGTTACTAGCTTGTTTAACACGTCTGAATCAGACTACTACTACTTTAGGTATTAGTACAGTTGCACAAGTACAAATAGATACAATTTCTTTTTGCTTAAATAAATTACGGATATAATTGTAAGATTTCCTTTATCTTTTGTTTTATATTTGAGTTCACGCATTTGTTCTTTTTTAAACAGTTTTGATTAGTTAGTTCATTTTTTTGCCATGTCCATAAAAATGAATATTTGGTTTCAAACTTTACAAAAGAGCAGAATCTTATTTTGAAGTCTGATTGTAAAATTGAAAATATAAAAACTATTAAAAATAAAAAAGTTGAAAATATAAAAACTGGGCAACGTTGAATTGACTTGTTAGAAGATACTTAGCGATCTCAATCTTAAAATCTAAAAATTGTTGCTTTTTTCGCGTAAGGACATTTATTATCTCTCGATCTAACGGATGGGCCATCTGGTCAACGTAACTATTAAGTACTCTTTCGATTGTTTTGGGCTTGAATTTCACGAACGACAAATTCGATTTCATGTTTCAGAGCTTCAATCATCTCTAGATGGTTGGTTGGAGTAACATTTATTCTTAAGGGGCTCAAGTTACAGCCCTGAGGTGGCTAATTGACATCAGAATTTCTGCTGATTATTCGATTTTCCAAAACGACGCCCAAAAATTGAATTGTTACGTTGGCTGTGTGGCCAGTAGCGTCCTCCGTTTGAATTCCAACGACGTCCATGTCATCTACAATTTGTGGGAAAAAATTTCGTTGAGCATGGCACGGTAACGGTCGTCATTGACCGTAACGTCGGCTCCTTATTTATTTTCAAAGAAAAATGGTCCAATCATACCACGATGCCAAATTCCGTACTCATTTTGAGAGTATCGACTTCCCAATCATGACGTTTGGATTTTCTGAAGTTTCGAATGCAATAATTTTGCTGATTTTTCAGAAAAAATGGTTATCTTCAGCTCACTAGGCAAACCGAAAAGGCTTCAGACTGGGGACTGATCCCCTGCCTTGCAAAAGTGGTGGAAGTCATCGTCCTCCTGCCTAAAGGAAGAACTATTTATCAAAGAACCGATACAAGATAAGCAGTTTGGCTTCCGTGAAGGGTTATCTCCGATCTCGGAATGGAGTTACTCACATGTCGATCTACTAGATCAAATGGAGACGACACGATGTACGTGGACGACACTGCCGATGCAAATGAGAACATCTTGTGCAACAAACACCAGCAATCGCTGGACAAAATTCTGGCCTGGGCATCCAGGTGGCGAATGTGTTGCGGTCCGCTTTACCAACAGGTTGCGCTTTCAACCCAAAAACATTTTCGTTGACAACTTCAGACGCCGCTGGAGTCCATCGGTTTTGTACCATGGAACTGTGTTGGATTCATGTCTAACCATGTGTCTCCATGTAAACAAATCCATAGACAAATTCAACGCGGCAAAGAGGTATTCCAAGAGTGCTCTGTCTTTAAAGATTAAAATTCTTATCTATTGCATCTTCCTGCGACCTGTTATAAGTGACGGGGCTTTGCTGTTTGTCAAGCATGGCCAAGAGAGTTTTGTACATTACAAAATATACAAAAGCTTATTACCTTAACTGGTTCAATTTTTAACCTAAATTTAGAATATAACCAATTCGTCTGACCTTAAGTTCGAGTAACGTTCAGGTGAGTTCCCTCGGTGTCTCTTGTAACCTTAAAGATTTTACCAGCTATCTAAGATAACTGGGATCTACTAATCCAACATTAAAGCATGGACCTTAATCATACCAATAATCGGATAAATATGTTCAGCTCAGGTTTTATGACCATGAGGTGATATTTAATTTCAAAACCATTAAAAGAACATTAAAAATTAATTCTAGATACTGCCAAAAAACCGTAAAAATAATGAAGAACAAAGAAAAATATTAACTGAGGTAATTAACCAAGAGAAAAAAAATACAGACCTTCTAGAAGGGTAAGATTGCGTAATTTGCGTTTTCAGTAATTTTTCGTCAAAAAACAGCCCGTAACAAGTTCTACAAAACGGCATTCTGAGGCTCGTCATGGAAGCCCCATCGTTCGTGCCCAACCAACAGCTTTGTGATGATTTAGGAATAGCATCGTTGGACATCGTTAGCTTAGCAGAAAAGACCCAGAAGAGAATCGCAAAATTCGGAAATCCGCTGGTAAGCAGAATACCAGCAACTCCAAATATCTAGCCTAACAGGGAGCTATCTAGGAAGAAAAAAGAGCTCAAGAACCAGCGTTCGGCCTTAGAAGGGAGACAAACTAATTGAACTTTGTAAGCTTTGATACGGAGTCTTTAAAAATTAATCAAGAACATTTTTCATAATTGAAAAGACTTAATCTAATATCAAAACAGAACATTTCTTCATTATTAAAACACGATTTCCTCATAATTTATTCGTAAGAGTGAAACTAATGCATGCCTATACTAATTACTAAATCTATCTCGCTTAATACAATAGACCAGTTGATTAATTTCGAACAGGCGATTCGTAATCTTCAATGTTTAGCCCGCCAAGATTGATTACCGGAGCGTCATCTTTAATCGCGCCACCGTACTAGCAAATGATTAAACTGGAAATGCCGTGATGGTTATTTGTAACGCGATCACCGCTCATTGTTCGAGGCGGCTCTCGTTAATTCATTTCGATTAAAAGATGAAGGAGACGATACGAGATCAATTTGTCGTAATTGATTGATATATTAAGAGCGTTCTTGCAAATTAATTCGTCCCCCCTTTATCTTCGATGTTATGATTGCTATAGTACTTTTTGCAGTCGTAATTAACAATTAAGCGATAATAATATTTTATGATCAACACCAATAAACGTTGATGATTAACTTGCGAGATTGTACAAATTGTTCTGATTTTAAATGGAATTATTTTTGTTTCAGAATGTGTCGTAGCGCCATTCGTCAGTGGTTCCACCACGCAGCAGATACCATTTGTTTTCCTCCCTTTACGTGGACAAATAATCCACCCGAGCAAAGAAATCAGCTTCGCAGGTAAATTGTTCTAATACTTTCTATTACGTTCTCAAACAAACTAATCACTAAATCAATCGCTAAAGCACGTGTTTGATCGTGATCATACCAGCTGTAAAATAGTTTTACGAATTAATTTAATAAGAAAGCTTTTCATCGTCATGTAAACGATTAAAAAGATATACAAATCATTTACCAGATGTCATTAATTTACATAAAATTATCCGTTTTGAATAAGTAACGAATCATCAATAATGTTTATCTTAATTCTTTATAGGAAATATAGCAATCATCATTTTAATTTGACACTTAAAAGATCGTGCTTTCACTCTATAAAACAATATATTGTACATCCCATCACCTATTCTGTCCAGTTCCCACCTTCACACCGGTCGATATACGTTGCCGTCTCGTATAATCCACTTATCAGACATTGGGCGATAGATGTTGTCAGTCTTGTCGTTCCAAAATACACATCGACCCCACCAAACTCCACCAAACTCTTTAAAACAGCAAAATATCATCGCGGTACTTCCATTCTGCATCATGGTGCTTGGTTTCTGGATCATATTATATAAGCACCGCATTTCATCATCAATCACAATGTTGTACAAGAAGTTTCGGTCCCTTTTTGAGTCGTCGATGATGTCCTTCGATATAGTTGTCATTAATTTCGATTATCAAATCAAGTTTCCTTCAATTGCAGCGTAATATTTAGCTCTTTGCTCCATATTCATCTTTATATGAATGCTACAAACACACCGTCACACTCCAGCCGATTTATCTTCCTTAGACGTTGGGCGATTCAATGTTGCCAGTCTGTATATTAATAGCCTGTCGTTATAGTTATTCGTAGACGCACTGGTTCTCTATTCAGAGTAGTTCTTTTTCGGATATCGGCTTGTTTTGTATTCCACGAAATTGGATGCCTCGCTTTCAGGTTACCAACCACAATGATCAAATTATAGTTCGAAACAGAAAAAATACTAATTTTACAACTAGCAAGTATTTTAGTGACTTCAACGTGAAATCTGTAAAATCTGCTTTAATAATTTGACAACTGTCAGAAACGTTTTGACAGGTACGTTAATTAAGGTTCTAAAAACAGCTTTCTTCGTTTCTTTTTGTCTTTTTTGTGTATT
Organism: Holotrichia oblita; assembly: GCA_023690525.1. Taxonomy (NCBI): domain Eukaryota; kingdom Metazoa; phylum Arthropoda; class Insecta; order Coleoptera; family Scarabaeidae; genus Holotrichia; species Holotrichia oblita. The sequence continues at coordinate 13,091,391 of CM043016.1, read as the reverse complement.
GCCTAATTACCACAAAACAAGTGTGGAAAAGAAAAATAGTTTCGACAGTTTGACAGCTACCAGAAGTATTTTTACTATACACCAGCTAAAACACAAATATAAAAGCTGTTTTATATTTGACAAATTTTAAAATAACTATAATGTGTACAAATCTTGAAATAGTAAAAAAAATAATTCATTTTACTGTCAGAAACGGTTTGACAGTTTCATCTATTACATTTATAAAACAGTTTGACAGATTTTAAAATATAGCTTTCAGAAATATTTTGGCGTTTACAGTTATCAAATTTGAAAAAAAGATGCTATTTTTATAATCTAACAGCTGTCAAAGATGTTTTGACAATTACATCTATTACAATTGTACAAGGCAACAGTTTGGACACTTGACAGATAGGTATTAATAAAAAAAATTTGAAGCTGTAAGAAAACTGATTTTGTAATTTGACAGCTGTCAGAACTTGTTTGACAATTACAATTTCAAAATATAACTCGTAAATGTTTGAAACTGTAAAGAAAAAATAATTAATTTTACATTTCTGCAAGTATCGAAAATATTTTGATGTTTATAATTATCAAATTTGAAAAACTATGCTATTTTTATAATTTGACAACTGTTATAAATGTGTGCGTATGACGTAAGACTGTTTTTAATATGTGTCAGTTGTCAAAAATATTTTGACAGCAACAGTTTCCACAATTGACAGATGCTAATAAAAAATTTTGAAGCGGTAAAAAATTTACCGATTTTAAATTATTGCAACTGTCAGAAATATTTTGACATTTACGATTATCAAATTTGAAAGTAAAGTCTATTTTTCTAATTTGACAGCTGTCAAATCGGAAAAATACTGCAAAAATAATCTAATTTCGAAAGTACACTCGCTTGCAATAAAATTGCGTACGCTTTATTATACCGATGTGATTCGGATGTAATCTATCATCTATAATTTGTCACATCTTGTTGCTAGATAGTTGTTAATCTACCTCTCTGCTATTATACGTATTAAACATGTATTATATACTGTCAAGTTGACAGGTTTAACCTCATTTTGAAAAGTACATTTTAATACATCGAAAAAATATGGAAATTGGCATAGGACTTGGAAGCGACTGTAGTTTCTATTTTTATAATTTGACAGCTGTCATAAGTATGTATTTTGAATTGTAGACCCGCTAAAATAGTAAAAAATACAATCGAAAGCACAAAAAATTGACAAAAATACGTAGAGGCGCTCTCTCTCTCTCGCTCTCTCTCTCTCGCTCTCTCTCTCTCTCTCTCTCTCTCTAGTGGGATTATTTCTCCCAAATTATCTGTCGCTAGAAGATTGTAATGTTTACTGGAATCACCCCCTCCCCCTCCCCCGCTCTTCCTCCCACCCCCCTTCTTCCTCTCCCTCCACGAGCTGGGAAGATATGAACAGAGAAAATGGTCGAAGGACTAACGGCGTTAAGATAATCAAGGATTGCAATCACCTCAAAAAGAAGGAACTGAGCGAGAGCAGCATCTGAGTTGAACGAGATATATTTTAGTACGACTCATGGTTTTTTTGAGGAGGGAATTCTCGATGGAATAGATGGCTTTTGCAACGACTGCAATGATGAAGAAGTCCTTGAAGGGCGCCAAGCAATGGAGTAATATTATTTCTTCTGGCAGTAGTACCTCTGGAGGAGCCCTTACTGGTGTTTTCAAGAGAGTTTTCGTCGTATCAGAGATTTTAACAGCATCGCTTTAACGAGTCGATAGCCGCAGTTGTTAGACGGCTGACTATCGTTGTGGCAGAACGATAGGAGCCGGGTTTCAATTCCCTGGTGGGGCGGTGACATTTTTTCATAGGATCAACTGAGCATTCGCTCTTAAGAGCAAAGTGAGTGATTAACAGCGCGGCATTATAAAGGCGGTATAATGCTGTCACAAAGCCATTTGAACATAATTTACACACACAAAACTACACCGCATCTAAGCACCCACCACACATAAAAAATAATAAGATTTTTGGGCAGTCTAAACAGGCGCAGAACTCATCTGGAAATACGAGGTGTGGCGATTAAATAACCGGACTGATGCTACAAAACTTTTTATTGATCACCAATCACCCTACAGCGCTACTTACGAATTTTCTATTGTTGATAACAGTGCTGGAAGTCGTCTTCTGTGAGCTTGTCGACCACCTCTGTCGCTTTTTCTTCGGGCGAGTACGGTGGGTGTTTCAACACGGTGATGCCGTATTTTGCGAAGAACGCCTTCACAGGCATGGCGCAGTGAGCGGGCGTATTGTCCTGGTGAAGCATCCAGGACTTACTCCTTCACAGATCGCGTCTTTGTCGCCGTACTCGTTCACGAAAGGCGGTCAGAACCTCGATGTAGTAGTGCTGATTGACAGTTTGACCTTCGGGTACCCAGTGAACGTAAACAATTCCACGCTTGTCAAAAAAACAATCATCATGGCTTTGAATTTTGATTATTATTATTATTTGGCGTTTTGTTTCAGGATCGTAGGTGAAGAACCACGATTCATCAAACGTAATCACTCTGTTTAACAGTTCTGGATCGTTATCAATGATGTTGAGGGCCGTCTGCGATCAATTCACGTCCCTCCTTAAATCTTTTATGCCACTCAAACACTTGTGGGGGAAGCATCATCAGGCACAAACATGTTCAAACCTGTCGTGGTCCTTTCATTGTTTGCCAGAAGCAGCATCACTCCGGTTATTTAATTATCACACCTCGTATGATCTTGTCGGCTCAGGGTTATGAGGGGGAATTCGCCTCGGAGTAGCCCTAGGAAAACGAGGGCAATCTCTATAATTCGCAGGATGGGGGTCTCCACAGTTGGAGCATGTGGTTGAGTCACTTTTGCTTGCAGCGTGGTCCCTCCTCCCTGCCCCTCCTCGCTGCAGGTTACACATTTTCATTGGGCAGTACAGTAATTTAAAGTTATCTTTGATGTGGTGGATGTTCTTTTCGGATTTGGATAGCTTGACTAAGACGAGAGGCATGAGGGCCGAAAGGCAGCTAAGTGGAAACCCATCTCCTTAAAGACCACAAGTATGTCAGCAACTTCGACTTCCAGTGACTTTGGTAGCGGTGATGGACGAGATGTTCTGACAGGAAAATCTAGAAATCATGCTGGAGCAACTATTGGATTAGTTGACATTTCTCGTGGTGATATCAAAGGTCTAGCCAACATCCTGGCTCGCATTAATACGTTTGCTTGTCCTTCTTGAGCAGACACACTGTACTTGTCCCTGTTTTAATTTTCATCATAACAACGCGGAATTAAAAATTAAAGTAATATTCGATAACATTATTTAAAGCTAGCTTTAATTTCACTATTATTCAAATTCAACTTGCATTAATTCTATAGAAACGGATTATCCAGTCTTCGTTATTAGGTAATTGCGAGCAGTACACGTCACGCTCAGCGATAATTATGAATTCTAAAATTCATACTCGACTGGCGATAATCTCGTTATATTCGAACCGAAGCTCCTACGAGAGTAACGCTCTCTTAATGTGTATTTATAGTTTCCCTCTTCAAACTGAAGAAGATAAAAGAGGACAATTCTCGCCTCAAAATTTGTTGTCAACGACTTTTACGAAGCAATAGACCCCGTATTATTTCACGAAATGCAACATCATACAAGTATGATACAACGGAAGATGAGTCTTTATTAACGACCACGAAACCGTTCCTTCCACGCTTCATTCCCTCCATGTAAAAAATTCGATTTGAACGGGTATTAAAACACATGCTGTTTAATATAATAAAGTTCGCTAAGGATCGTTGACTTGAATCGCTTCTTGATTACATATTCTTAAATAATAATTATCAACTATTATGCACGATAGTGTTCACGTGTTCTTATACGGTTCTCCACTACGGTTCTTCACTTTTTTTCCTCTCTAGTATTCATCTCTTCGCGTACTATCTCTCGTATGTTACTTTCGATTAAATAAAAGTAATTTTACGTTAAATTACAATTACAGATGTCGAATTGTGTGACGAATCTACCGTGAAAGTTTCCTCTCTGAATAAATAATTTTGTGTGTGTGTTTCATTGTCTTCTCGAACACTGTTCTACAGTCTATATAATAGTGACGAGTCTCGATAGGTGAGGTTAGAGAGTCATCCAGCGAATAAAGGTACCGTTAATTGGGTAGTATTAAATAAAAATCATCGGATGGATCATTGTTGCGACCGTTTACTTATTGATAATAACCTACAGTCTTATAGGTAACATCTTTTAACTGTTTCTACTGATTGTAGTACTCGGTAGTCGGTAATTTTTATAGTTTTTAACCGATTAGGAAATAATTAATCGAATATTTTATATTAAACATGAAGAGCCTCCCTCCCCCAATCATTGTCGTGGTAGCAAACCACTTTTCTCCGCTGTTTCTCCATCAATACTTCATCGTTGTAGTATTGCCCCTTGATCGTCCTTCCCTTTTGCAGATAATCGATGAGGATCACATCTTAGGAATCCAAAAAAATGGTCGCCATGATCTTTCTGGCCGATGGAACGGTCTTTGCTTTCTTGGGAGCTGCTTCGACTGTTTCTTTTTGAAATGTTTGGCTGACTATTTAACACGTTGACTGCCAACTACGAGATAACTCGTAGATTGCGTTCTTTGCTAGGACGCCGACTACAAGTTATCTCGTACTGCGTTCACTTGCCATATTTGTGCAGCTACGATTAAATTCGTGGTATATCAATGTTAATGTGGATAGATGGCTTCTGGGAAGAGCACAAAAAATCAATGCTGGCTTACATGAACAGAAAATTTATTAATAAATCAACAGAAAATATAATTGTAAAAAATGTATTCAAAGTCAAGAAGTAAAAGAGTATTTTTATAGTTTGTGATACTTTTTAAAACATTCTTCCACACAAAGGGCTGGCTTTTCTTCACAGGTCGGACAAAAGTAACGCGTTTCTCGTTGTTTTTTTCCTTGAGTACATAGACGACATGGTTTTGTGGGGGCGCTGTTTTTTTTCAGTAGGTGGTAGACTTTCAAAATAATGGAGCCCTTGCAATCTAATTTTTTTCGAAACTGGTTGAATCTCTTCTCCAATCAACGCGAAACAAATTCTTCTCTAAACTTTATCAGTCTCATTTTAGAGGAAGTTACTTTTCGAAAAATTTTGTGCGCATTGTAAATATATACTGACTTCCAGAAAAATTGCAACACCTAGAAGCTGTTTAACGATTTTATTGAAATTTTCAGAAAACGTCTATTTCTATGAAACAAAGTTATGATTAAGTTTTAAAAACAAAAGAATAAAAGCTTTAAAAGTTTTTTCAATAATGAGTTGCTCCGCCACGATTTGTAATGCACTCATCTAAACGCCTTGGCATGCTATTAATCAAGTGATCTATAGCTGCTTGTGGTATATCGTCCCAAGCTTCTTGAATCCGTTGTTGAAGATCGTGTAAATTATCTGGAGGGTGCGGTAAATTACCTATTCGCCTACCAATCATATCCCATACATGTTCAATGGGCGATAAATCAGGCGACCGAGCAGGCCATGGAAGGACGACAATGTTAGATTCTTCCAAAAACTGTGTTGTAGCCCTTGCCGTATGAGGGCGCGCATTATCCTGCTGGAAAATGGGATTTTGCAGCCCCTGAAGATATGGAAGGCCAACTGGTTGTAGCACATTAGCAATGTAACCAGGTGCGTTAAGGTTGCCGTCAATAAAGACCAAGGGTGATCTGCTACCATAACATATTGCACCCCATATCATAACTCCTTGAGTGAGGGCTGTGTTGCGTTCCACAAAAAATGTTGGATTTTTACGTTCTCCACGCATCCGTCTGACTCTCCTACGACCATCGTGGGCCCACAAGCAAAATCGGGACTCGTCACTAAACACAATTTGATGCCATTCCTGCGCCCAATTAACCCTTAAGTTGCTCCACTCTAGTCTGCGTAGACGGTGAAGTGGTGTAAGAGGAAGATATAAAAATGGACGATATGAACGCAATCCATAAGATCTTATCCGGCGATAAACAGTTGACATTGACATTCTGAGTCCTGTACCTCTCATCCAATCATTTGCAATTGATCGAGTTGTTGAAAATCTATCTCTTGTGGCCAAAAGTCTTAAGCGACGTTCTTCGCGATCTGTAGTCCTTCGAGGACGTCCAAATCCACGGCGACGATGTTGAACCCCTTCCTCGGACCATTTGGACCAACACCTCAATACCGTTGAAACATTTCGGTTTACACGACGAGCAATTTCTCTTAGCGAAAGTCCGGCCTCTCTCATACCAATAATACGGCCACGTTCAAAATCACTTAATTGGACAAAATGTTGATGTTGACGTACTCTCGGCATTGTTATCAAGTGCAGAATGAAATTGTGACGTAACAACAACAATTTGCAAACTTGACAGTTACTAAATGGTCTAATACTTCAAATTTATAGTTACTATGTGCTATGGAAACAACATGCAAAAAAAAAACTACTGGCTAGATTTTATTCAAATTTTAATCATCAATTTGTTTAATGAAAATAAACGTTTCCTGAAAATTTCAATAAAATCATTCGACAACTTCTAGGTGTTGCAATTTTTCTGGAAGTCAGTATATATCTCCATAATATGTAGTGAAACCTTTTTGAGCCATTTAATAGTCTTTCTTAGAGATGTGTAGTACGACAGCATTTGATCTGATCGGTCAACGCGATACAACGCATACAGTAACAAGACCATTTTGCCGCCAAATACACTCCCCTTTTTTCAGTTTACAATTTACCACATCTCTGGGGTTTCCCTTTCTGTTACTTCGTAGGGTTCCACACACAGAAGTTTTTCGTGTATTTAGTAGTTTCGTAAGAGTAACAGAGTTATAAAAATTATCCATACAAACCGTATATCCCTTATTGAGATAGTCCTCAAGTAAATGGAACACAACATCAGTAGTGTGACCTAAATTATGGTCAGTTTCTTCAGATTTTCCGCTGTAAATCTTGATTTTCATTACAAGACCGTCGGACTCGCATAGTTCATACAGTTTGACACCGTATTTATGTTTTTTTATTTTGTATGTATTGGCGGAAATGCAATCTTCCACGCCACAGCATCATGGATTCGTCGATACAAAGATTTTTATCTGGTACATAGTTTTCATGCATAATATTATTGAAATGATTTGGTATTGGTCTCACCTTGTATAATCTGTCGGCAGATGGTACTGTGTTATCAGTCAAATGAAAATAACGAAGTAACAACTGGAATCGATTTCGACTCATATTTGAGCGCCAAAATCTTATATTATATAGCTTGTTTGTGCTCCAGTAATGTTCAATTGATGGAAAAGAACAAGGACCCATTTGTAACAAAAGTCCAATCAAAACTTTCATCTCTGCAGCACTGACATCTCTCCACTTTGATACCCTGTTAGATTTTTTTATTTCTTTGCATTTTGCAATTTCTTGGGCAGCATATAAATTAGTTTGTTCGACCAGTAATGCAAGAAACTCTTCCGAAAAAATAGATCCACTAGCGTTTGCACTGTAAAATTCGACGTATCCAATTTCACACCAACATTTTCTTGGAAAATAAATAATTCAGGATTTTGTTCATCATCATTCGCATTTGATGTTGTCGCTTCATTATCATCGGGTTCGGGAACAACTTCATCTTCAGGTTCGGAGACGACTTCATCGTCACTATCACTTGAATTCTCAGAAGGTTCATAATCACTACTGTCGTCACCAGCCTCGCCAAAAATCTCGTCAAATTCTGAATCACTTAGATTAGCGTGGTACTCAAGTTCTTTTTCAGTCAGTGGTCTTTTCGGACCCATCTTGGGTTCTTAATAATGTAATTATAACAATAATTATAAAAGAACACACTCAAGAGACGTAAATGTGATGCACCTCTTAATTTAGCAACAATTCTACTCATTCTAAATAACATTCTTCTTTTCTTTTTGAAATAATTTACATAAAAATTTTTCGAGGCGAGAGATTGTATGGTATATCTAGTAAATGAACACCAGTGAATAAACGCTGGTTCTCATTTTCCATTCACTGGATTTCCACGTTATAGGATAATATTAAATAAAATTAATAATTTAGAATTTCTTCGTTTGAATAATTGTAATTATCCATTATGGTTATTTTTTTTTCCCGGACGTTACCGACTCGCGAGTCGGAAAGTGGCTCGTCACGAACCGCCCATAGTAGCACCCTGGAACCGTCCTCTTGGACTTAACTTCGGGGTGCGGGCTGTCTTTTACTTCGTTCCTTTACCCTACGTCTCCCGTCCCCCGATTCACGACGGGGATTAGGAGTTCGGGTAAACTACCTGTGAGACGCCTGCCTCTCACGTTCTTCCATTTCCTTATTTTTCATTATGTGCCTGAACATGTCATGTATTGTGGCCCATTTTTGCTCTGAGGACAACATTTCCCTTATCAGGTTATCGGGTGTTAAGTGGACTCCGAGTTCTCGAAAAACTTCCCAACGTACAGGGTTCCATCTGTCACACCAGAAGGCTGTGTGCTCCGGCGTGTCCTCCTCTCCACAGTATATACAGGCAGCCTAATTGTCCTTCCCGAATCTAAGGGCGTAGGCCCTGAAGACACCGTGTCCTGTAAGCACCTGCGTCAGGAAATAGTCTACTTTGCGGAAAGTGCAGTCCAACCATGGCTTAATGGTGGGTATGGAAATGTTGTGATCCCATCTGTGCTGCCATCTTTCGATGGTGATGGTTCTTGCCGCCGCTCCACAGTCATCTCCATTATCAAAAGAATACTTCCTTTCCTGTGCCAATATATCAATTGGTGGGATCGCCGCAATTAGTTGTAGAGCCGCTGTAGATGTCGTCCGGAAAGCCGACACCACGCGGAGTAGTGCCTTTCTTTGGACTCTCTCCGTGATGTTGCAGTAAACTTTCTTGTTGAGAACGCTGTGCCACACCGGTGCGCCATATAATATACAAGAGTGTACCACTCCGCTCAGTATTCTACGTTTACCGCTGCTGGGACCGCCGATGTTGGGCATCACCCGGGCCAACATGGTCGCACGTTCTTCCGCCCTTCTTGTAGCATATTTTATATGCTCACCGAAATAGAGTCGTTGGTCTAAAACAAGGCCCAGGTGTTTGACGGTCTTCTGGGGTTTTATTACCGTGGTACCTATGTTGAAACACACATGGTCTCTATCCCTCCATTTGAACACAACTTACACACACTAAACTACACCGCGAGAGTTGCAGTGATAGCCAGACAAGTAATACAGCTTACGGAGTCACTGCAACTAAGCACCCACAACACATAAAAAAAAGAACAAAGTCTTCTTCGTTAATATCACCAATTTCTACAACTTCTCTACCAATGTCACTCCTCAAACTCTCTTCTTCTTGCCAGTCAGATTCCTCAAACTCGTGCAGGCTAAAATGGCTGTTCTCTGATAAATCTGGATTCTACTGATGGAGACTTGACCATTTTTCTGCTTACTTTTTTATCTTTCCTCTTCTGTTCTCTTTCTCGACGTCTACTCTCTTTTTCAGCCGCTTCAAACTTTTTTTTCTCTGCTCTTTTTTCTAATATTGCAACATTTGTGGAGATGTAACAACTGCTGGGATTTTATCTTTCATTCGTTTTTTCAGTTTTCGAATTTTCAGGCCAAAATAGAACCCTCTTAAATGGTGATGGTATTATTTCTGCCTTACTTTTACATGTGAGAAAGCCTTGGACTGCAGTACTTATAGAAGCAGATTCTATATGATTGTCGCAAGGTTTATTTTCTTCCCTCTTAGTAGGAGTAATCTCTGTTTGCAATCTTTTTTGTTCATTTCGCCCTTCACCCTGAATTTCTGGTAACGAATCCATTGACTGCCTGTTCTCTGTTCAGTGCTCCTGGAATACAATTGTAAAATGATTTGTTCCTTGTAAACGATTTCAAGAGGTATGATAAAAAAATTATGGAATATTTACTTACCAATGTACCAAAGTTGATACAAAGAAGTATCTTCTATTGGTCCACTCCAGTCGTTCCTGTTTTAATTTGTCGGGACCAATTTGCATTTCAAGCACTTCAAGGAATGTTCTTATATCTGATCTGGTATTATTCAAGGTAGTTTCAGGAACAGTTGTTTCTGGCACTCTGACTTTTGTTTTATCCCAAGGTAGCAGTCCACATGCAGCGAAGCCATTTTGAATTGTCTGGGGCTTGACAACTTCCAGTACCTGTTGTAAAATTTTTGGGAAATCGTGCTTCTCTACCCATGCGCCAGTCTGCAACCTTTTGCCGCCATGATGCTTTCAATGTGTGGAAAACAGCCACATCCATGGGCTGGAGTAAATTAGTTGCATTTGACAAGAGCGCCACTAATTTTATTTGCTTTGGTTGCGGCTGTTAGTAGGTATTGGTGCACTCTTGTCTGGGAAAATTCTGAGGACCGTGGGAAAGTTAGACCACGCCCACTTCCACCTGTTTATATTGTGGTACTTTGTGTTTGGAGTTCATTACTTTGCTGATGACTCTGCGTCAATGTATGTACATATGTATATGACGAAAGCGTAGGAAAAAGATCAGAACGATGTAGCCTTACACTTATTTCACTTTTTAAGACATAAAGAAATTACTGCGATGGAAACTTTGGTCATTTTCAGTGACGGGTGTGCTCGCCAGAATAAGAACTATACGATTTTAAAACGTTTTTAAAACTTTTTAAGAGAGTCATTTCTTTCTTCCCGATAAGAGGTCACTCTTTTATGCCCAACGATCAAGATTTTTCCATAATTAGCAAAAGGAAACAAAAAGTGATGCTTGACACACCACAGGCACAGAAGTGGGATCGCAAACTGTCGCTCAAAACCTTCACCTTTTAAAGTCATCAATGTTAATCAATCAAATCTCTTTAATGTAAAGAAAGCTATCAAGCCATATTTCCACCTCTGAAAATGAAATTCGATCAAAATAAGATGACTCAATACCAACATGGCTTTGTATCCGCGTTGATACATTTCATACATACTTTGTGATCTGCAAAAAGCCTTTGACTGTGTGCAAAACAAGAAGCTTCTCAAGAAATTTTATAACTGTGGTGTTAGATGTAACGTCGCAGAATGGTTCTATTCTGGTCATATTTAACTGACAGAACGCAATTTATTAGAGTTAACGTTCACGGACTCCCATGGAAGCTGCAATTCCGCAAGGAACAGTACTTGGTCCTCTTGCATACTAGGCACCTATTTTGTTATCTCTGATGCCAGAGTGGGTTGGTACACATCTCAGCATAGTACTGTGATGTTCCTCCAGTTTTTCGAGCTTCCTATGGCTTGATCGTCCTATTGTTGTTTTCTCTCTAGATTTCAAAGCTCGCAAACCAGTTGAAGATTCCTGACCTCATTTTGCAAAAGCTTTGCTTCCACACTGTTAGAAATAACCATTTCTTTGTCTTGGTCTAGTGAAAAACCTAAAAAATGCCTGTAATAGCCGCTGATGACTCTATCTGATCTGGGTAGAGATCCTTCAAATACAAGACCTAATTGCATCGTCGTCGCGTTAATTTTTCGGCCTCCTCTTCTTCCAGCTTCACTTCCTGTTGAAATATTCTCCTGGTAATCCTCGGGTATTGATGGGTTGACTTCTTTGGAACGTTCTGGTGGATCTCTTTCGCTGGTGAATATCTAAAATCTGAGAAACAGATCTAGGGATGCTGCTTGCGAAGAATCCTCGAAGAATTCCTCAAGAATGTAGTCTTCAGGCTTTCACGGCCGCTGTTGATGGCTGCTCTTCGTTGGTTCTTGAGGAATTGCTGCTCTTCGGTTCTCGGGTTCTCTGCCGTGTAGAAAGGTTGTGGTACTTGACGTTTCGATCATCTTGTCGTGATCTTCTTCAAAAGTGAAGAAGATCGACGTTTAGAAAGGTTGTGGTACTTGACGTTTCGATCATCTTGTCGTGATCTTCTTCACTTCTGAAGAACCAGAGAACCCGAGAACCGAAGACCAGCAATTCCTCAAGAACCTTACCCTTAACTGCCTGTTTTAGCTGCAATTCTGCAAGGAATAGTACTTGGTCCTCTTGCATGCTAGACAGCTATTTTGTTACCTCCGATTACAAAGTGGGTTGGCACCCATCTCAACGTAGTACTGTAATGTTTAGCCAGTTTTTCGGCAGTACCACCTCAGAATCAAACCTGATAGCCTGTAGTTCTCTACAGGCTAGTTCTGTTTACTTGCGGGCAGTGTGGATGGCAATTATTTCCATCTGGATGATGAACGGGAACTCACCCAAGATTTTGGTTTCGCAATAGTGTTCTCTGTCTCCTCAAACTCCAATACCCGTACGATTTGGCGTTTTGGAAGCATCTACAAACCAGAGGGAAAATCCTCGCTTCGATTTGCAAACGAGGAGTTTTGTAGTCTCTCTGCTGGATCAACTACATACATCTTCTGTTCCATACAATTGAAATTGTTCAATACTTAATAGATTAACTGTATTCTTATTCGTATCCACGTGTAATAGTAATAAATAACACTGAAATTATGAAGTAAGTACCGATAAAGAATCCTTGAACGTAACATTCCTGACCTGTGAGAATTATAAAAGACTTGGCGCATGAGAAAACAATAGCTTATCGAGTCCATAGATAATGATTTATGTTCTAGTTACTTAACTGAATATTTCTATAGTTCACTTTGATTTATATGTCAGCTACTAGGTACTGATTATTATAAGAGTATTATATATGACTAAACGGTAGAGTTCCAACGGTGGCATTTAAGAGAATACACCGGACTATAAATCATTGCAAGAGCATGCACATGCATAAGTAATGAGTGTTTACATTCGTAAGTCCAGCCATAAAATTACGAAAGCGGTTTTGCACTTCCACTTCGTTTTGCCGTAAATATCCTGACACTGTAGTAGTAAACGTAAACATATGTTTCCTTTAATTCAATTCAATTTAAGAAAATATACAACAAATCTTGTTTCAGGTGTAGCCACACCAATCTGCGCCGTATCCGGGGCAAAATTCCTAACAGAAATCGGTTGGGTTGACCTCCGAAACCCAATGGAAACCGATGTGCCATTTAGACTCTACAGGGACGAAGGCAGGACTTTCCTGCAAGTAAGTCGATCAAATCTACTCATTACAATTCTAAATCTAAAACGTTTGATTTCAGTGGGAGGGCGAATCGATCTTGAGGAACCGTATGACCGGCCGAATGGTTTTAGTACATCTAAAATGCAAAGATTTGGATACTGGTACAGATCCGGAACAAGAACTAGAAGCTGAATTCTCACCTTGCGTCGCTTTCAGAGTTGTTGGGACACCGTTAAAGTATCCTAATAGTAAGTATAATTAATCATACGATTTAGATACCTTAATAATTGCAATAAGAACAAGCAGATAAACATGGAAACGTGTACTTAGTGGAATCAATCGATCACAATGCAATTATCCTCCCTCCAGACGTCCAAACTTCAAATACGTCAAGCAAAAATGAACGAGAATTGTCGGAAAATTTTGTTTTTGCTTTCGCTTCAATTTTGTTGGGTGTCATCTATGGAGCGGCTGCTTTTTTATATTTAAATTTGAGGAAGAAACGCAAACATGCTGATGTTAAATTAGATTTGGAAATTAAGCCAAATCTATCGAGTTTAGAGAGAGGTATCATGAAAAATAATCCTCTCGTCAAGTTGGAAACGTCTTATTTATCTCCAAATCGTAACTTTAGAAACGATGAGGAATCAAAGAATGATCTCGATAGTTTGCAGCGCCAAAATGATGATGAATATGATGTAAGATTATTATTATTTATTTTTATTGCTATACTTCTTTGAATAAATCTGGCCCAGCTGACACTTTATGTCTTCTTCTACCTTAATCACACCAGACTAGTTCAGAATTTTGTCCATTCCTCCATGAGTGCAGAAGGTGGAGACTCCAAAAGCAACTACACTAGTTGAGTAATTAATTGACTTATTTGAAACTTCTCTAAGTGTTCGTTCCCTTCTCATAAAGCAGGCCTTGTGAAGCTGGCAAGAGTCCCAGACATCGGTTCAGGACCTGTAAATGAAATACAGTGATGCAAAACCGAACTTTCCGAATCGGAATGGGATGATGGGATTGCTTTTGGTTTCATCCCATTCCGATTTTGGTTGGCCATATGAGACTCAAATAATTATTTGAGTCTCACATGATACCCCTGAACCAACTGGGAATCAAACTTGATCCCCTATAATGCCCCGTATGGTGTGTGGCTATTAGATTTTGGATTTCGACTAAAGCATTTTCCTGAAGCCAATTCGAAATGATCTCCTCGCACGTCTAGATGGGGGTTAATCTAGTCTGAACGATGAATAAGGAGTCTGATAGCTTGATCGTCCTAAACCAAAAAAAAAAATGCATGTTTTAGCTTGGTCCTCTTGCATACTAAACAGCTATTTTGTTACCCACTGATTCCAGAGTGGGTTGGCACCCATCTCAGCGTAGTACTGTGATGTTCTGACAGTTTTTCGAGCTTCCTATAGCTTGATCAACCTATTCTTGTTTTCTCTGTAGATTCCAAAGCCCGCAAACCAGCTGAAGATTCCTGACGACCTCTTTTTACAAAAGCTTTGCTTCCACACTGTTAGAAATAACCATTTCCGCGGCCATTACCTCGTCATATTAGCCGAAGTGCCTCCACCATCGTGCGGTTCTTGGTGTTTTTTGCCACTCATCACCGAGTTGCTGCTTGCGAAAAATCCTCGGTTCAGCTTCCTCAGGAATTCAATTTAAGTTCTGGACGTCTGCCGCTGTTAATTCTAGTAAGACGACCAATCAGGTGCGTTTCGGGAGGTGGAATACAACTCGCAGAGCGTGATTTTGTACCCTTACCAGTGGAAGGATGTGGGATGGAGCCGCTATTAATGGTATAATACGCAAACCACAAAATGAGATAAGGAATCTTGACTGCCTTTATATTTGCCGTTATGTCTCTATCCTCCATAATTTTTGCAATATTGACTCTTTTTGGTCATGTTTACCAAATGGATAAGAGCGGAGAAACACAATTTTCTTGGGGCGATATTGCCAGTAAGTTTATTATCTCCAAGCAGTCGATTCAAAGGTTGAAAAACAAAACCAAGAAGAAACATTTCTTGATGGAAGACTGAAAGGTCCTCAAATCATTTGCAAATAATCATCTACAAGTTTACAAAACGTTAATCAATTGAAAGACATTTCTTACGTCTCTAAACGATCTCGTTCTATCACAAATTCCAAAAATTAATAAAGTCAACTGCTCGTGTTGATTTTGTTGATAAACTTACTAAAAATCAAGCCTCTATCTATATCTGTAGGAAGCTGGTTTGCTGGCTTTGAAATCTAAAGAAAACAAGAATAGGACGATCAAGTCATCACCCTCCTTCTTCATTTGTTAGATTCAGGTTCACACGCAAGTATTGTCTCCAACAATACCAGAAAATCCCCTGCATCCATTACTTCTAACCACAACACTAACTGCAGTTGTGGTAGTCCTTCTACACACAGAGGTCACGAGATAAGCCCAGACAATTGAATCATAAACAAATCTATATCAGTTGTCCCAACCCCCTCAAGGAGTCCTCCCTTTAATTCAAGTAGGCCACTCCCCTCCCCTTTAAAGCCTAACCAAAAGCACTTCAGGATCATCATTTCTTAATTCATTCTGTTGGCTTTACCACCTCCGTGTTATTTTCTAAGCGAAGCTCCTCTTTCTAGTTTGACAGCTGTCACTATAAATGCAAGAGATCGCTTCGTTACAATTTGACAGCTGTCAAAAAGGTTACTACGGTCAGAAAGCTCACAATTGTGGCAAATCTACATCAGTTGTCCCATTCCTCCCTTTAATTCAAGTAGGCCAACCTCCCCCCCCCCCTCTCTCCCTCTCTCCTTTAAAGCCTAACCAAAAACACTTCAGGATCATCATTTCTTAATTCATTCTGTTGGCTTTACCACCTCCGTGCTATTTTCTAAACGAAGCTCCTCTTTCTAGTTTGACAGATGTCACTATAAATACAAAAAATCGCTTCTTTACAATTTGACAGCTGTCAGAAAGCTCACAATTGTGGCAAACATAAATTTGATATCGACCCACCATTGAAAATTGCCTTGCCAACGGCTAAATTTTATTCAAAGAAGTCGTGGAATCAAATCTAGAAGTAGAATTCGTGACTCCCATCAATTATCGGAGATTCAGATTAATTTTCTTGTAGGAACCTCATCGCTACGCAAACTATATTTACGAGCCGATAAACCCGTCGAATTATTCGCAACACTACGATTACAGCGCGGTTAGCTTCGAAAAATTACCCGAAGAGGGTGTTTCGATCGTCGAAACTTTAGATGAAAACGTGGATCCTATTAAAAATGCTCCGACTTGTATGTCGATTAAAATGAAATTATATTTTAATCTGGAGTATTTTGAACCGGAACTATTGAAGGTTAATATAATCTAGATTTGGAAGTTTTGTTTTTTTTTATATATTTAGGTATCTTTTGCAGAACCCGCCAAAACAAGCTGTAGAATTCTTAATTAAAATCAAAGATATAATTAGAAGTGCTAAAGCAAAGATATCGGCTAATAAATTCTTGCCAAATTTATTGGATATTCCCGAAGAAAATGAGACGATTATGAAGACCAAACTTGAATGCCATTTAGATTATAAAGATCTTCAGAACGTAGATTATCTTGCATTGTGGGAGAAATTATCTAAATTGGGACAGGCTTCGCGAATATCTAAAAGAAAGCCTGTTATGAAACCTAACTGTCCACCTCCACCGATCCCAATCAAATTGGAAAATTATTACGATGATGTTTCGAAAGTCTCTCTAACCAAGCAGATCATTGAGGAATTCTCAAGAAGAACTGAATCTGTTGAATACCAACCTCCTACTATGCGTAGGGCTCTACCTATGAATGAGGAAGTAATTGTGGTAAATCCCACCATCAACATGGAAGCCCAAAAAGTGGATAATTACACGTTAATAAGATTGTTACAACGTGGAAATTTATTGAATGAAGTTTATATTAATACTGAATATAGCTTAGGAAGTAGTTCGTCCTCCAAATATTCTAACACCTCTGTTAAAGAGAGCCAACCATTCAAAATTAGTGACGACAATATTGACACAAATTTTAATAGAAGATTCGGAAGTTTAAGGGAAATATATTTGGCCAAAATTAAACAAAGATCTATGCTGAATAATATTATTAACTGTGGAGGTGAAAACGTCAAAAATCTTACATCGTCGAGTCCTGTTTACGACGAGCCGAAACCACCTCGAATTGTTTTGGAATCTAAACCACCATTACCCCCAAAAAAATTCAAACAAAAACCTGATCATCAAAACTCATCAGATTATGAGCCCATAGGGCAAGATCTCGATCAAAATCTCCTGGAATATTCTACCAGATTTCAAAACGATATTAATAACCAATTTATCTTGCAAACCCAATCGGTAACTCCGATTCCGAATCTAAGCAGGACCGTTTTTAAACAATCTTTCAACAAAAATGCCAAATTCATCGATCTATTAGGGAAATATCTTCAGAAGCCTGAAGACTCGGATTATATCAGTACAGATTCTGAAGATTCCTGCAGAAACAGCTACTATAAACATCAAATTTTGCGACGCAGATGTAGTATCGGGTTCAGTAGTAGCGAAACCGATGAGAGTCCAGGTGATGAACGAAGCGATTCCGATATCGAAAGCATCGAAGCTGGGTCGTTTCTCTTTCAGAACTTGCAAAAATATATTGCTAATCCGTTGGATATTGAAGTCTCTAGCAGTAACACAAATTCAGAATAGAAATAAAAAACAAACCTGAAGCGCGTTCAGTCGTAGCTAACTGCAGAATTAACCACATGAATCTCATAGCATGTTACCTATGTGTTTGTGTTTTTTTGTTGTTTTTAATTGGAAATCTGCCAGAAATGTTTTGACAGTCCTAGTTTGACAGCTGTCAAAAATAGTACATCCGCTAATCCGCACGAATTAAACGATTAAGTGTCAATCAAATTAAAAAAAACTCGGTTTTTACAGTTTGACACCTGTCAAAATCATTCTGACAGTCGCATCCATTGAAAGTGTAAACAATATCATGTCGACAGCTGTCGTAAGTATTTCAAATCTTACTTCCATTAAAATATGACACAATAAGTGCTTTATAGTTTGACAGCTGTCAAAACAATAATATCGCGTGCAAATCTTGAAACTCAAGCATTGGGTAATGCTTAATATAGCATTTTGACGGCTACAATATGGAATGTGGAAAAATCTGTTTTTATAGTTTGATATTTCTTAAAACACTGTATTGACAGTTACACCAGTTAAAAATACAATAACAGCTGTTACAATTTGAAAGGTGTCATAATTATATTTTAGCCGTTACACCCCTTAAAATACTAATACAATAAATGTTTACTAATTTGACAGATTTCGAAAAATTACCATATTTGAGAAAAAACTATTTTTATAATTTGACAGCTGCATCCGTCAAAATTGCTAAAACACTTACACAAACACAATAACTGCTTTATAGTTTGAAACAGAAAACAAAAATACCAATTTTACAACTCGCAATGACCTCAACGTGAAATCTGTAAAATTTGCTTTCATAATTTGACAGCTGTCAGAAACGTTTTGACATTACATTAATTAAGATTCTAAAAACAGCTTTCTTCGTTTTTTTGTGTATTGCCTAACTACTACGAAACAACTGCGGCATATAAAAACAGTTTCTACTGTTTGACAGCTACCAGAAGTATTTTTACTGCTACACCAGCTAAAACACAAACACAATAGCTGTTTTATAGTTTAACTCATTTTACTGTCAGAAATGCTTTGACGGTTAAATCTATTAGAATTGTAAAAAATATACAGTTTTGCTAGTTTGACAGCTGTCAAAAATATTACATCTGCTAATCCGGACGAATTAAACGATTAACTATCAATAAAATTTGAAAAAAATCGGTTTTTACAGTTCGACACCTGTCAGAATCGTTCTGATGATCGCATCCATTGAAAGTGTAAAAAATATCATTTCAACAGCTGTCATAAGTATTTTAAACTTTACCTCTATTAAAATGTTATACAATAAGTGTTTTTTTTTAATTTGACTCAGAAAAAAATACTGATTTTACAACTAACAAGTACATTAACGATTTCAACGTGAAATCTGTAAAATCTGCTTTCGTAATTTGACAGCTGTCAGATTCGTTTTGACAATTAAATTAATTAAGATTCTAAAAACAGCTTTCTTCGTTTTTTTTGTTTTTTTTTGTATGTATTGCCTAATTACCACGAAACAACTGCGGCAAATAAAAACAGTTTATACAGTTTGACAGCTACCAGAAGTATTTTTTACTGCTACACCAGCTAAAACACAAACACAATAGCTGCCTCATAGTTTGATGAATATCAAAATAACTATAGTGTGTACAAATCTTGAAACAGTTTTTAAAAAATAACTCATTTTTCTGTCAAAAACGGTTTGACAGTTTCATCTATTACAATTATAAAACAGTTTGATTTTAAAATATAACTCGCTCAAATGTTTTGATGTTATAAAGAAAAGCTGTTACTCAGAAATATTTTGACGTTTACAATTATCATATTTGAAAAACAGATGCTATTTTTATAATCTGACAACTGTCAAAGATGTTTTGACAATTACTTCTATTACAATTCTAAAAGACAGTTTACACACTTGACAGGTAGTAATAAAAGAAATTTGAAGCTGTAAAAAATATTGGATTTTGTAATTTGACACCTGTCAGAACTGGTTTGACAATTACAATTTCACTCGTAAATGTTTGAAATTGCAAAGAAAAGCTGTTGAAACTATAAAAAATAATTCATTTTACATTTCTGCAAGTGTCGAAAATATTTTGACGTTTATAATTATCAAATTTGAAAAAGAAAATGCTATTTTTATAATCTGTCAGTTGTCAAAAATGTTTTAACAATTACATCTTTTACAATTGTAAAAGGCAAAAGTTTACACAGTTGACAGATACTAATAAAAAAGAATTGAAGCTGTAAAAAATATCGGATTTTGTAATTTGACAGCTGTCGAACTGGTTTGACAATTACAATTTCAATCGTAAATGTTTGAAATTGTAAAGAAAAGCTGTTGAAACTATAAAAAATAATTCATTTTACATTTCTGCGAGTGTCGAAAATATGTTGACGTTTATAATTATCAAATTTGAAAAGAAAATGTTATTTTTATAATCTCACAGCTGTCAAAGATGTTTTGACATTTATATCTGTTACAATTCTAAAAAACCACAGTTTACACACTTGACAGATAGTAATAAAAACATTTTGAAGCTGTAAAAAATAACTGATTTTGTAATTTGACACCTGTCAGAACTGGTTTGACAATTACAATTTCAAAATATAACTCGTAAATGTTTGAAATTGTAAAGAAAAGCTGTTGAAACTATAAAAACTCATTCATTTTACATTTCTGCAAGTGTCGAAAATATTTTGACGTTTATAATTATCAAATTTGAAAAACAGATGCTATTTTTATAATCTCATAGCTGTCAAAGATGTTTTGACAATTACATCTATTACAATTGTAAAAGGCAACAGAATTGAAGCTGTAAAAAATATCGGATTTTGTAATTTGACAGCTGTCCGAACTGGTTTGACAATTACAATTTCAACATATAACTCGTACAAATGTTTGAAATTGTGATTTCTGCAAGTGTCGAAAATATTTTGACGTTTATAATTATCAAATCTGAAAAACTATGCTATTTTTATAATTTGACAGGTGTCATAAATGTGTACGTATGACGTAAGTCTGGTTTTAATATGTAACAGTTTCCACAATTGGCAGATACTAATAAAAAATTTGAAGCGGTAAAAAATAACAGATTTGACATTTTTCAACTGTCAGAAATATTTTGACGTTTACGATTATCAAACTTGAAAATAGAGGCTATTTTTCTAATATGACAGCTATCAAATCTGTAAAATACTGTAAAAATAATCTAATTTCGAAAGTAGATTCTATTTTTATAATTTGACAGCTGTCATAAGTATAATGAATTGCAGATCCGCTAAAATAGTAAAAAAAATACAGTCGAAATCAAAAAAAAATGGACAAAAAGCGGTTTTCTGTCACAGATTTCACCGAAATCATTCATCGGCTCCAGTTACCTGTCAGAATTGACAGCCTTAGAATTATTGATTCCTAAACCTCTCCTCCCCCTCCCTCTTCTCCCTCGTTGAAGCCATAAAAAGCAACACTATTTATATATTTGATTACAAATGATTTATATTTTTTTTGTATTCTTTTTTAATTGATAAATTTATTTATTATTACTTATTTTATTATTTATTTTACTATTTTATTTATGTATACCCTGTATTGTTTATTATATTTTTTAGATTGTTAATGTTATTGTGACAGAATAAAGATTTGTTAATTATTTATTTATTTTTTTATTTAAATAAAACCTACCTCCCTGTCAACATACTCTACAAAAATAGATTGATTACTTTTAATAAGTAATAAGAGAAAGTAATACACTCGTAAATAGTTCAGAAAAAGAGAAAGTGGTGCTTCAGATTAAGACCTACATCGCTTTACATAGTTTTAAAAAAAGCGACATCTTACAGTCAAGCGATAAAATTTCGTTCAAATTACAGAAATCTGCGTTAACAACGCAATTTTGACAGGACACCAAAGCAAACAATTCCGACTGTTATTGCAGATTACATTACGAATTGTATTAATTAGAGTACGATCGTGTAGGTGTCGTATTAACACAGTTTCCAAAATTGGAAATTTAGGACGTAAAAGCACAGATTGCACTCGGTGGATACTTTCACTTGAAGGGTGTAGCTTACTTACACATTTGCCCCAGAAACAAAAATTACGATTACATAACAAGCATATTAGCGATAACGATCAGTTTAATAACCTGCACTTAACTTTTAGGTTGCTCGTCTTAGTTTCGAAATTTAAATCTAGGTATAGGGGTTAATTGCAAACCAGTTAAATATAATCTTGTTTACCTTATATGAATGCATCAGATGTTGTTTGGCAGAAACAATTTAATTAATTACTCGGTTAATACAAATTTTTCTTTTACAGACGTCAGCGAAGTTGTCTTCTCGGCAGACGCCCAATCTTCCGATTCATCGGAAGGAAATGGACTTAGCATGTCGGAGATCGTCGCCATTGGAATATGTTCAGTCCTATTAGGTCTCATTTACGTAGCTTCTGTATTCCTGTATATACACATGAAGAAACGACGTCAATATAACGACACTAAATTAGAAATCCGGGACAATCCGAGTTTATCCAACGTAGAAGAAGGTATAATCAAGAACAACCCGTTATTGGGGTTAGGCAGGCATTTCACACCTCAGGATAACAATTTTAGCGACACTACAGGTTCGGATACAGACGTTACGCCCGATATTTTGCAGCACCAAGATGATAGGAAGAAAAATGTGAGTCTTTATCAATTATTATCGATTAATTTATTTATATTTAATTCAAATTTTTATAGATACAACTAACTTCCGCGTTGGTGCATCCTTACCGGCACGAAATCTACGCGTCCCTCAACTTGATTGATACCTTCCATCATCAGGATTCGAGCACTATCGAACGATTGCCTGAAGAAAACGTTTCGATAATCGAAACGCCGGATGGAAGAGAAGATCGGCCGGAGAACGTTAAAGCCATCGGAACGACTAGAAAGAAACTTTATTTCAATCCGGCATATTTCGAACCACATTTATTGCAGGTCAGTGCCAATTTAAATTTTACGTTCTCTACAACTTAACAAAATGTTTAATCATTTTTATCGTACCATTTTTGACAGCTGTCAAATCGTAACAACAGTATTTGTTTCAAATTTAACAATTGTAGCTATCAAAAATTTCTCTTTCTTGACACACTACGTCAACAAAAAAATTTTTTTTTAACATCTGTCTTCTTAAATAATTACAATTGTCATTATTACTTAACTGTCAAATTGTAATAGCACTAATTTCTTACAATCCCGACGTCGTTACTACCAAAAAGTTTTTGACAACTGTTATAATTTTTTCTGAAATCTGTCAAACTATAAATAAATTTATTTTTTGCCGGTTTTAACAATTATAAAAGCAGTATTCGATCATTTTAACAATTGTAACTGTGTTCAATTCACAAAATTCAATTCAATTCAATTCAAACAAAATTTTGACAGCTGGGCGAATTCTAGAAAAGATAATTTTGACTTTCAACATTTTTTTTTTCTGAAACCTGTCAAACTGTAACATCATTTATTTTGTGCTTCTATCAACTGTCAAATTATCAAAACAGCCTTTGCCCTGGTTTAACGATTGTAACTGGTAATGTCCGTCTATTAGATGCGACGTTGCGAAGAATTTGTGACAGCTGTCAGATTGTAGAATATCATTTTTCACTATCATCATTTGCATACAACATCATTTATCTTCTTAATAATTATTAGTAACGCTTTTAACCAATTATACAAGGTATAACTGTAATATATTTTTTGACAGCTGTCAAATTATAGAAACACGCTCTTCCAAATACAGTTTCAATTATAACACACCTACTTATCTTCTTACTATTGTAGCGAATTGAGCAAGGTTTAAAATATTTCAATTGACAAAACATTTCTGACAGCTCGCAAACTATAAAATGAGCGTTTTTTCGCCATTTTACCATTGTTACTGTAAAATCTGTCAAAGTATAATGTATGGTACTTACTTTCTCATGATCATACCAGGCGTATGGTTGATACAGCTGTTAAACTAATCTCGTTGCCTACCACATTTAAAATGGATCTGTCAAAACATTTCTGACAGCTGTAAAATTATCGAAACACGCTCTTTCAACTACAGTTTCAACACTTATCTTGTTACTAATGTGACGAATTGAGCGAGGTTTAAAATCTTTAATTGTTAAAACATTTCGGACAGCTGTCAAACGATAAAATGAGCGTTTTCTCGCCATTTTATCATTGTAATAGCCAAATCTATCAAACTATAAAGTATTGTACCTCTTATTTTATCATTTTCAAGGCGTGTCATTGATACAGTATTCGTGTTTTTCTACATTTTAAATGGTTCTGAAACACCTATCAAATTATCTTCTTTCAAATACAGTTTCAATTATGAAACACCTTTCTTCTTACTATTGTGGCGAATAGAGCGAGATTTAATATACTTCAATTGGTTAAACATTTCTGACAGCTGTCAAACTGTAAAATGAGAGTTTTCTCACCATTTTACCGTTGCGACTGCCAAATCTGTCGAACTATAAAGTATTGTACTTATTTTCTCATGATTATAGCAGGCGTTTCGTTGATACAGCTGTTAAACTAATCTCGTTGCCATCTACATTTTGAATGTATCTGTCAAAACATTTCTGACAGCTGTCAGATTATCAAAACACGCTCTTACAAATACAGTCTCAACTTGAAAACACTTATCTTGTTACTATTGTGGCGAATTGAGCGAGGTTTAAAATACTTCAATTTTTAAAACATTTCTGACAGCTGTCAAACTAAAAATGAGCGTTTTCTCGCCATTTTACCATTGTAACTACCTACCAAATCTGTCAAACTATAAAGTATTGTACTTATTTTCTCATTATTGTAGTAGGCGTTGCCTACTACATTTGAAATCGATCTGTCAAAACATTTCTGGCAGCTGTCAAATTATAGAAACACTCTTTCAAATACAATACTTACTAGTTACTATAAAATACATCTCTTCTTACTACTGTAGCAAATTTAACGAGATTTAAGATACTTCAATTATTAAATAATTTCTGACAGATGTCAAATCAGAAAAAAACAGCAGATTATAAAATACTTATTTTTCTTCATTATTGTAGGGGGCGTATCAATGAGACAATTTGTCAACAATTTGACAGATATCAGAAACTTTTGGTGAGTAATAGAGCCCAGAATATTATAACTGTCAAATGTGTTTTGATAGCTTAGATGGTCGATTTTGAAAAGAGTATTTTTACAGTAATTTAGCAACTGTTAGATTTTTTGTCTCTTTTTTATGGCTACTATTCTCAAAATTGTTGAAAACAATCCGACAAATATGACAGATATGACAGATACCGTTTACAATACTGTTTGACAGCTGTCAAAAATATTCCAATACTTTTAATTTACGCCGACTGTCAGAAATTTTGTGGCAACTACTTTTATAATCAAACAGTAGTTGTCAGAGCTATCTTGCCACTTACAAACGTCAAAATTTTGCCTGCTGTCACAGTTCCAACTATCGGAACTGTATTGAATACTGATACAATTGTACTGGAAAAACAGGTGTGACATTTTCATTTCGTTAGCATTTCAATTGCTGTGCAAACTTTATTATCATACTACAAAACCAGGTGGGATATTTGTGTCCCATTACCTTTCCTGGGACATTTATGCTGCACCTTCATTTTCTAAGTTTAAACGTGTTGAATTCATAACCTGGCGCAATTTTAGTCCCGCTTAATTAGTATGCCCCTAAAACGGAGTGGGACATTTTTGTTCCACTTTAATTTTGGAGACTTAAATTCTTCTTTATTAATTTTTATTTTCCTTGCAGACTCCGCCACCTGCAGCCATCGAATTCCTCAGTAAAATTCGCGAAGTCATCACCATAGCCAAACAAAAAATGGCCACCAAACGGTTCTCTCCCAGCCTAATGGGAATCCCCGAAGAAGATACACATCACTCGCACGAATCAACCAACGATTATTCGCAAAGCTTCAACAGCAGACGCGGCAGCATCATCAGCCTGAAACGCGAGAATAGCAGACGGAAATTTTGCGCGGGTTGTCCGGATTGCCAACCTAAAGATTTCCGATCTTTATGCGGAAGATTACCCGAGTTTCCAACGTTGGTAGCTTGCGAGAGCTGTTCGACGACAACAGAGAGTAAGCAGCACAGTATTAGGAAATGGTTGGAGGATATTCCGGTGATTAAGCCAAACAATGGTTTGAGGAGTCCACCTCCGGTACCATCGCCTAAACGGATGAGATCGCCAACTAGATCTTTACCGCCGAATTATGTCAGTTCTCCGATTCAATCTTTATCCCCGAAGGCGGCTTCCGATCGGGTGAAGACGCGGAAATCCGAAGGACGGAAGTGCAATCAGAATGGGAGGAGGATGATGAGGAAACCGATTGTTAAACCGAATTGTCCTCCACCACCTTTACCGGTGAAATTGGAAAATCATTACGATACAGTTCCGAATATTTCGCCGGAGCCTAAATCGCTACCACCACCTGATATGATCCACGAAGCTATGGTTGTTGATGAGGAAACGAGAGTACCAACTATAACCAAGAAAAAAATGAATGCTGTTATTGATGAGTTCGCCAGGAATGTATCGGAATCTAAAGCCCAAATTGATTATGAAACTGATAGTCTTGAGAGATCCTGTCAGAATAAGGGGTTTAGCACGCCTACTGAATACGCTGAGGTCTCCTCATCGCAGCCTAGTCCGAGTTTAAGCACGGCTTTGCCTATGGATGAAGAGATGACGATGGGGAACGCTATAATCAATGCTAAAACTGGTAATATGACGATATCGAAGCTCAACATGAAGATGCTGCAACCGGAAGAACACGATTACGAGTTGATTGTCCTAAAAAAAAGTGAAAATAGCAGCTTCACTTTACCAGAATTGCTTCATCGTGGGAATCTAGTGAGTGAAGTTTATGTCAATAACGGTTATAATTATAACAGCGCTGCTTCCTCATCGATAAGCTCGAATTCCTCAACTTTAGAAAGTAAACCACCTAAAGTTAGATACGATAACAATAAACCGGGACATCTATTGATTGAAGTCGAAGATTGCCCGGATAATTATATTCGAATTGAAGATTCTGACGATTTCGAACCGGATACCTTAGATAGGAAGCCAAAGATCAATATAAAAAAGGATATCAACATCGAAAGCGATGATTATTCCGATTCCCTCGAAAGACCGAACCAGATCTTCCTCAGATCCACAGGAAGCTTCAAAACTCACTCATTGAACTTCCCCATTAATCAAACGACAAATTTCAACAGGAATTTCGGCAGTTTAAGGGAGATATACCAGGCTAAAACTAGGCAATCCATCCAAAATAATTTTAAGAATAAAGAATCCGCCGATACCACCACCTGGAAGGATGGTATCATCCAAGATTCCGAAGGAAAATTGTTAACTTTAGAAGAGAGACACTCGAAAAGACAGAGAAGAAGTACCACCCCTAGTATAAGCGGTGTCCCACCTGATGTTATCCCACCGAACACGCACGAAGTCGGTTCGATTTACGAGCAACCGAAACCACCTCGGAAAGTCATCGATTCCAAACCGCCATTACCTCCGAAAGGCTTGAAGAAGAAGAATCCCAAAGACCAACAGAAAGAGCAGAAAGATAATAATTCGATTAGTAGTAGCAGCTCTTCGGATTACGAGCCGATAATGTCGGATTCGAGCCAAAACACCAAAGCGTACAACGCTAGTATCTTGAAGAACTTAATAAGATCTGATGATATCTTCTTTAAAAACGGCATCAACAACCAATTCATCCTGCAAGCCCAAACGATCACACCAATCCCGAATCTGAGCAGGACCATCTTCAGACGATCTTTCAATCAGAATGCTAAAGTCGTCAGCATTTTAGGGAAGTATCTCCAGAAACCTGAAGATTCTGGTTACCTCAGTACTGATTCTGAAGACTTCAAGAAGAAGAAATGCAACAAAGACCAAACTAACCAGTGCAGCTTTGGCACCGGCCCTGGAAGCGAAACGGATGAGAGTTTATGTGATGGTCACAGTGAATCTGGTGCTGAAAGCGTCGAAACCCATTCGGTCTTCTTCGATAGCTTCCGCAAACCTTGTCCGGCAGGTTCCTTGGATAGTGGAGTCGATGCTGATTTAAAATTAAATTCCTTCACAAACGTTTACTTGGACGATGGTGCCAGTTCGGATTCTGAAAATGTTAGTTTCAAGACTGTAGTGAATAACCGCAGACATTAAAAGAATAAGAATTAAAGAATTTTGTACAAAACTTTAATTAATTTTAGATTATATTTTGTAAATATTGTTATATTTTCTTCTGTCCAAATAACAAAAAAAAAATTGAACGCAAATACATATTATACACATGTGATATTAACAAATTAAAAAGAATGGCCGGTAGTGCAATATACCCGAAAAAACTTGAATAAAAGAAACAAGGGTTTTACGCAATATTAGTTTTAAGTTTTTTTTTTACTGTAACATAAAATCTTGCCAATAACGTGTGCTTTACATTATAAACTTAATAACAATGTGCAATAATATTGTGCAATATTTTTTTACACCAATTTTGCGATAATATAAAATGTACAATCGTCTTAAAAGTATTGCCAACGTCACCAAATCGCGTTAGTAATATTCTACGCATAAAAATGTACTGGAAAATGCGAAAAACTAAGTGGGACATTTTTGTCCCACTACTAAATGACATCATTTTTAAATAAGGATGCTTCCCATATGTCAAAAAACCTGTTTTCGTAAAAAAATTAACTGGGACACTTTTGTCCCACTTGTTTTTTGAGTGTTTTGGTATTAAATAACATCTTTTTTTTTAATAAGGATGTATTCCGAGTATCAAAAACTGATTTAGGAAACAAAACTAGCCGGGACATTTTTATCCCACTACTAGAAAACATCATTTTTGGAATAAGCATGCTTCCCAGATATCAAAAAAACCTGTTTTCGTAGAAAAATCAACTGGGACACTTTTGTCCCATTTGCTCTTTGAGTGTTTTGGTATTAAATAACATCATTTTTTAAATAAGGATGTTCTCCGAATATCAAAAACATGTTTAGGGAACAAAACTAGCCGGGACTTTTTTGCCCCATTACTAGAAAACATTATTTTTTCCAATAAGCATGCTCCCCCGATATCAAAAAAACATATTTTCGTCGAAAAATCAACTGGAACACCTTTGTCCCATTATTTTTTGAGTGCTTTTATATTAAATAACATTTTAATGAGGATGTTTTCCGAATATCAAAAACTTGTTTAGGAAACAAAACTAGCCGAGACATTTTTGTCCCACTACTAGAAAACATCATTTCTGGAATAAGCATGCTTCCTAGATATCAAACAGCCTGTTTTCGCCGAAAAATCCACTGGGACACTTTTGTCCCATCTGTTTTTTTTTTAATTTTTTGGTATTATTTTATCTCTAAACACTTCCTAATTACAATAAAATTCGATAGGGAAACGAATAACATTTTCAAAATGACTGGGACATGGGTAACGTCCCATCTCCAATGAAAATATGCATTAATATGATGTGCAATATTTTCACTAGGTTAACTAAATAATATCATTTTTGAACTAGGAGTTCTCCAAATACAAAAAAAAAACTTGTTTATGTAGCAATACTATCCGGGACACTTTTGTCCCGTTTATTATACTGAGTGAAAAATAGCAATATTACTGAAATAAGGTTACTTTCCAAATATCAAGAAACCAGTTTATATTTTAAAATTATCTGGGACATTTTTGTCCCAGTAGTGCATACTTCGATTGCAGGCTTGTATAATATAGATAATCATCAGTACTCACAAAACAATACAACGCTCAATTAATTCGGGACACATTCGGTATTCACTTGATAATGATAATCCTAACATGTCATCGAAACACGTGTCCTGAATTAATTAAGCTTCCCCATCCTCAGCTGAGATATTCCATCTTAAAATCCATTGAAATCAATCGTCAATTCTGTCAATTACTATTCGAAGACGTAGAACGCTAAAATTAGTTCTGGGACATTATTGTCCCACTTAAATTTCATCGATTTGTACAGTTGAAATAACTGGGACATCTCCCAAAAACCAAATCAGTATTTTTAGTGAAGATAATCATGTTCCACATCGATTTCTAAGATATCAAGAAACATTTACTTGTATGGGACATGCAATCAAGTTTATTTATTTCACTGGGACATTTATGTCCCACTTGAATTTCGTAGACTTCTATGACTAACAATTTTAACAGTAGAACGCACATCTGGGACATCAAAATACTGTGGGACATAATTTTCAAGACGAGAATGTTAACCATTATTATAAACCGGGACATTTTTGTCCCGTTCATTAGTGAGAATCTGGCATACTTTTACGTATTGTATATTACCTTTTTCGTGTGCAATTTTTTTTAACCAATTATGTATAATAAAATCCATTTAAAATTATAATCTCGTGTGCAATAATTAAATGTCCGTAAGCTTAAGTGCTCCTCTTCCTGTAAGTATGTAAATGATGCATCTCTTGAACGTCGTTTTTATTTTTTGTTTTAACTTTTGTTTTGTTGTAAAGACGGCCGCTGGCTTCCACGTACCTGCCAAACTGTATAAAAAAAGTAACGGGTATTTGGGAAAGGTATACTTACATTATTCTGTTGTTGTTGTTTTTTTCATTAGCAGCATTTAATAAAAAATAGAATGAGAGGATCTAGTAGGTGGTGGTTATATTAAAAAGAAAATAAATAAATAATTTTTTTGTTTCTAATTTTTGCTCTCTTTTAGGAAATGAATTGTTGTAAATAAGTCAAAATGTTGTATATAGATTTCAAATTATATTATTTATTTTTAAATCGTAGTAAGGATATTTGTCTATTTTTTTTTATTTTATTGGATTATTGTATATTGTTTATTGAAGATGTTAAACTTTCTCTTTATGCTGTAATTTATGGCGATTACCTATCCATTCAATGTTTAAATTGTAGAAAATTAAAATCTGTAATGTTAGAATGAAAATTTAAAAGTTAACTGCTCAGGGAACCAACATTAATAAAACTACGCTTAAATTGCTCAAACATTTCTCGAGATTCATTATATTTTAATTGATGGATAGCTTTTGTACTGTTTAATAATATATTAATTTATTTTTATGTGAATTAGAGAACTGATACTGTTTATTACTTATTTGTGGTTTTTTTTATGTTCTTTTTTTTTGTTTTTGTGCTGTTGGTATTACGAATCGTTTATACACTTTTTTTTAGATATAAAGTAGGAGATAATTTTATTGTTTTTATATTGTATTTTGTTAATGATTTGTACTATTTTTTTAAATATTCTATTGGGAAGAAAATGGAAAAATTCTTGTTTGATGTTCAAAAATAGTTTTATTTCAAATTGTTACTATATGCAAAGAATTTGTCAATAAATGGAATTCATGTACCTATACATGAGTTAGAACTGTACAGAATTTAATACGATTAAAAAGTCTAGATGTAAGAATCAAATTATGGTCAGAAAGATCACGATCAACAACAATTTATCAAATTATGATCAGAAAATCATCCAACCCCCAATCATATCAATACCAACTAAGAAAACGTCCATTACCGTCAATCAAGTATTATCATTTTCATTGCAATCAATTTGACGAGACCAAAATTGGCATTAATAATTTGACTAGAGAACGAGAGCTTTAACTCGAGGGCTTTAGTCTTTAATTATTAATGCCAATTTTGGTCAAATCAAATTAGGAAGCATACGAGAAAAATTGAAACAATAATAATAGTCTTCACTTCACTTCTGAAGAAGATCACGACAAGATGATCCAAACGTCAAGTACCACAACCTTTCTACACGGCAGAGAACCCGAGAACCGAAGAGCAGCCATCAACAGCGGCCGTGAAAGCCTGAAGACTACATTAATAATAATAGTCGACTACTTATCAAGCTCGAGCTGTATTTGTTGAGATTATTTCCTAAACGAAGTTCCATAGTTATTTTTATTAATTGTTATTTGGGAACTGATGATTTGGCTCATTATGACACAGCTTTTGAACGGCAAGAATGGTTGGTTATTTTGAGACATTTAGTATTTAAGCAGAATCTATTCTGGTCCTTATTTGGTCCATTTCGAAATTTCGTTTTTCGCAATAGGGCGAGTTTTTGTACCAGAAGAATTTTTTTTTTCTTCCAAAATGGATTAGGCGTCAAAAACGGCTGATCGCAGATAAAATTAGGCCCACGTTTCCCGACTAATGTTTCAAAAATTCTGACTGGACAACGATCTGAATTTTGAATATTTGTCGTCGACCACTTACTGTCCGCACATTTATGGTTTCCTCCTTGGCAGGTCTTACTAAATATGGGATTATATTCTACTCTACTCGACTCAGTTTCATCAGATTTAATTTCAATTTTGATGTGATGTACCAAGCAGTTGACATCTTCCCCTCCACGCCATGCCAATTGCACGGAAGCTAAATAGTAGATTTTTTTCTGAAATCTATTGTGGTCTATTATATCCAATAAATTGTCAATACTTAAAGAGGTCGCACTTTGGTATCGTTTATCGTTTTTGCAGTACTCATCGGTGGCTATTACGAGCATCTCTAGAACTTTTAAATTCAATTCTTTGAAAAGGATCAATTTTAATTTTTTATGCTTCTTAAAATATAACTCTTGAAGACTTTTGGCGGTAGAATTATGTACTTTTGTTTTTAATATAAGTTAATCCCATTTCTTTTGTTACTTCTATGTATAGTAATATCCTTTTTGCTGCATTCCATGTTTCAGTTGTTGGCTTATCCAGAAATCTCTTGTTATACTCATTCTAAGAAGTCTTTATGCTTGAAAATACTCTTGCATCAACTTTACTGTTTCTTCTCATTTTCTTGTTTTTAGCTTCAAACTTGGTGATTTTGATTTTGTTTTTAGTCCATCTGCTGTAAATATGTATACATTGTTTCCTAATTTTCCATTCAAAAAAGCTGTCGGAATATCCAATTGTCTAATGTTCCAATCATTTTGTAGTGCTGTAGATAGTAGCAATCTTATTGTTGATATTCTTGCTACAGGTGCACAAACTGGATCAAAGTGACTCTCTTCTTTTAGTTG
This sequence comes from Holotrichia oblita, assembly GCA_023690525.1. Lineage (NCBI taxonomy): Eukaryota > Metazoa > Arthropoda > Insecta > Coleoptera > Scarabaeidae > Holotrichia > Holotrichia oblita. The sequence goes on along the minus strand of CM043016.1, from coordinate 13,058,486 downwards.
ACAGCTTTTTGCCCCTATTCTGGCTTTTTTCGTTCCATCATCTTTTGTCCTAAATATCCACTTTGTCTGAATTGCTGTTTTTCCTTCTGCTAATGTTTGAAGTTTTTCGTGTGATTTTAATTCTTTTACAATTGCTTCCTCGATTTCGACTGTTTCCTCTTGTGCGTCTAATATAGTTATGTTGTCGACATTCTGCTATTTTATGTCTTGCCACATTTATAGCAGGTATACGTATTTGTTTTAAACGATACTTCAGGTGTACTTTCATTTATACCTTGTTTGTTTTTAATTTTTAGCTCTTCATCAAGCGGTCTGGATTTTACAAAATCCATTGTGACAAGTTCGAAACCAATAAAATGTCAAAATTATGACTAGAAAGCAAATATTTCAAATCGTTTTCAAGTTTCGACGCAGCAATATTCGAACGCTCGGTATACGCAATTTTTGGGGTTGTAACGAATGTAAATAATGCTCATTGAAAATAATCTGTTATTGTTGTTTCTGTTATTTGCGTTTTGTCTTTATGTTTTAATGTCTTCTGAGTCAAAGGATTAACAATAATTTTTTGTGAAACACGATTTTATGCTGTGTTTATAGCTAATATACCATCCAATAAAATGAAGTTAAAATCCTTATTTTCATCCAAACAATACATCATTCTACAGACAATTTTTTTATAATGCTGCTTGTGACAGACGATAATATCTTGGTCGATAGGCTGTAAGGCTGCTGTGGTATTTGGTCGAAGAAAAACTAACTTCCCAGTTTCCTATTTCTTTTTAAAAAATCTCGGATGTTATCCATGTTTTTTTATTAGCGGCATAATTAACCGGTAACACTTTACAAGACTTAAAACTTAAAACATCAGGGTATTTGGGATTTTCCAATGACGAACAACTTCCTCCTTCCTTGACACTTTTCTTTTCGGAACTTCAGAATTTGATTTGGAACAATTTTATAAAAGAGGCCGTTAAAAATATCGCTTTCGGAATAACCTCTCCTGATAGTGGGCTAAACGTCGTCTAACCAGTCCTTGGTTATTTTGACAGAAACACTCGCGCCTTCTCCATGGATTTTACTGGATGAAATATGGTATTTCTTCTTAAAACGATCTATCCAGCTTTTTAAACAAGATGATGTTTCATTAATGGGAGACAATATCTTGGAAAATTCTTCTGCTTTTTCCTGAAGTATTGGACCACTTATGGGCACATTCTTCACAGTCCTTTTTTGCTTAAACCTCTGAAGTAATGCTAGACCAACTTCCTTGTTAACAGGTTTCCGAATTCGTTTTAATTTGGAAATGTTCGAATTAAACATGCCCTCTAATTTTATGCTTATTTTCCAAATTGTGGAAACAGTCCAAGATGACAAGTTATGACAAGTTTGTTTACAGAAGGCTAGGTCCGCTGTATATGGAGGGTGAGAGATGAATTCGTAGGGCAACTCATTCAATTTCAATCTCAAAGAATGGTCGCTATGACCTTTCCGGCCGATGGAACGGTCTTTGCTTTCTTCGGAGCTGATTCGCCCGGAAAAATCCACTGCTTCGACTGTTCCTTGATCTCCAGCATCTAGTGGTCGATCTAAGTCTGATCCATGGTTACGAAACGGATGAATAAATCCCTTAGATTGCGTTGAATCTTGACCAGACACTCTTCCGAAACGGTCACCCGATTTCGTCCACTCCGTGCTTGGTCACTTATTGTGCTTGTGCGGTCACGTTTGAACTCGCTCATCCAGAAGCCGATGATCGAAAATGATAGAGTAGATCCGCCTTGAACCTCTAGCAAAATATTTCGAATTTCCACGTGCGTTAACTATTGACAGTAGACGTTTGAAATTTTGACAGTTGGTATAAAAAGGGTTGCCCTTGCCGACAAATGAATGCGCCATCTCTTGCCGATTCCCGAAACATTTCAGTTCGCCCTCTTAATAAGTCAAATTTTGATAAAACACCACCAACAAAGAAGAACGTACAGAAATACGAACAAATATTTATAAACTCTTGGCTCAAAGATGAAACGAATTGTAAAAAAAAAATCCAAAAGCAACCTAAGCTTACATCTTTGTTGCGATCAACGTCAAAATCGCAGCATCAGTAGCAGATAGCAAAAGCCGGCAAAAAATTAAACTTTGTTTTATTACGAAACACAACCATGCATTTAATGTTGCTCACGTCTGACTAATTTAATAAAATCGGTGTGTATTGATTCGAAAATTTCTGAAAATTTATGTATGGGCCGAACAAAAGTTCGAGCTAAAGATTAAAAGTAATTTGGGCGATTTTGAATAATTTTTGACCTTCTTTCACGGCCAATGTGATCAACAAAAGAGTTAATGATATCTTCATTATTGGTAGATGCAACAAAATCTATTTTATAAACGTTAATTTAATACAAAAAAAAATCTACGACAACACTATTATAATAATTACCTATTATAGTTTTCACATAATAGTCGTTAATGTGGGGTGTGGTATAATATAGTCATAAATATATTTCTAGTTTTATATTTTATTCAGTGTTGTTTATGTTAAACCAAGTCCAAGTGCATCGCAAAAAAAGCCCATTAACTGTTTTTTCGTTCGGTGACGAATCACCTACATATATGTACTTTATTTATTCCCTTTGTTAAATGTTATCTAGAGGACAGTTAGTTTCGAGACGTGAGGTGATGAACATTGGCTTTGCAATAAAATATATCTGCGTTTATTTTTATGCTAAGTTTTGAGCGCCTTTCGGTATTAATTAATTAATTAATATAATCGTAAAACTGTGAATTTTTTTTTTTTTTACAAAATAATTTAATTTTCTTTTTTCTTTGTTTAAATTTTGTGAGTGAAAATGGATGTTCCACAACACGGAAGGTGTTTAATACGGTAAGTCAAATTACTATCGTTTCTGTATTTTTATATTTCAAAATATTAGTTGCCCCTTGCGGATTCAAACCAGTTGAAACTGTATTTTTATTGTTTACTTTTAATGGCGTCCTAAGTCGTCATAGAAACGTAATGGCGTGTAATTCGTGTTGCTTTCATCATAAAAAAATTAAAATTTTGCGGATAATCATTTCGTGTTGCACGCTTTGACTTAAAAATAATCTTAGATTAGGAAATGCGTATTTGCTTCCCTATTTTTTTTTTTGCAACTATAGACTATTACTACTACAATAGCTACATAACTATATTTTCAAGAAATGCATGTAATGTCTATTAAAAAATTTCTCGATTTATGATTTTGGCGCTAAATTCAAATTATGGTTGCACAGAAAAACAGAAAAGGCACAAATCCAGTATACAGGATGTTTCTGAATTGATACGAAAGATTTCAAAGGGTGATTCTTTAGCAAAAATTAAGGGGGGTCTCTCATATAACTTTTTGTTCAACACCCTTTTCCTTCCAAGTTACAGCCTTTTAAAATTAGGTAAAAAAAATTGTTTTTATTTAATATATCCACTTTGGAAAAATTTAGAAGAATGAAATTTGGCAGATAACTGATGCTAATAAAATGGCAGTTTTTGAGTATTTTTCGTACCCTAAAATGTAATCACAAGGGGCTGAAAAAAACAACCCCTATAATATTTTGCATCAGAACTTTTTAATGCGCCTATATTTTCCTATTTAAAAAATTGATTTAAAAAGACAGACTCAATCTGCAACTTTTTTATGTCTTGACTTTTTATCATAAAATTGTTAGTTTGATCACAAAAAAATAAAATACTGCTCAGACTCTTTTCCCATAAATTTACAAAGAGGTTATTATTTATTTAAAAAAAATCAAGTAAGTTGCTATCAAATGAAGTCATATGACAAATAGTTTTATTGTCCTGATTTTCTCTGTGTTATTCTTTAATCTCTGAAGAACTTTAAAGGGCTGTAACTTGGAACACCCTGTATAATTACAAAATGCATATTTTAAAAAAATAGTACAACAAATTATAGAACCGCTAAAACTAAAAACCTAATTATTAAACATAGTTAAATTTAAATGTTTTTTTCCACTTTTAATTCTGAGAATGTTTTCATAATTTTATTGACATCAATTGCTTCAGCTAGCTCATGTTCAATGACTAATGTTGTCGAGCGATTTAGCCGATTATCGGTAGTTATAGAGCGTAAAAAATTTTTGATTAAATTTAATTTGGGGAAACTTCCTTCTTCACTTGCTGCCACACTTATTGGGAGAGTAAGCAAAATTTTTAAAACTATACCGAGATTTGGAGCAAAATCCAGCTTTGAAATGAATTTTAAAATATCTATTGGACTTTCTTTTTTATTTATTAAAGCCAAACCCGATACCATCTCGTCTGCCAAGTCCACTGCGTTTATATCTGATGAATCCCCCATCAGTCGACACTATTTCTAGTCTTATTTCAGTAAATCGCTCTGTGGAGTATTTGCTATGGGTGCTGATCAAATCAAAACTGGATTCAAGTCCATTGATAGCTTGGTCTATTTAATGTGTCTGCCTTATATTTCAAAATAGGATCTTCTCATCGGATCATCTCTCCCTGGTTGCAATCTCTATCACTCCTAATTCCATCTGCTATTTTTCTTCCTCTGTTGAATATGACAACGTCTCCAATTCCACATTTATCTCTTATATCCTCGTTTCTCATCTCATCCGTCCTTGTTTTGCCCGCTATTGTCCTCAGAGTGTTCATCTCTGTTATCCGAATCAGTTATTTAATTTTTTCTTGTATTGTTTTTCTATGTGACATTCCTTAAATATCCAGAGACTCTCGCTGTCTTCATTGTGACTTAGAGGAGCAACAATTTTGTCTTTTCTGTGGATATCTACGTGGTATTATATATTTTTCCGCCATTTTTGTCAACTGATAAACCAGTCTTTGCCGGTTGTCTTCGGTATCAGCGATCAACACCGCATTGTCCGCATAATATGATGTTCATTCATGTCTTTCGCGTTGTCTATGAGTTTATTCATAATAAGCTTGAAAAGTATTAGTCAGAAAATCGCCCTGGCGGATTCCCATGCATTCTTTATTTCTCTGGATAATCAAATTTTTTGTTTGGGCTTCTATTATATCTATCAGCTGTTTTGGGGCGTCATTTTCTCGTAGAATTTTTATCACCTCTTGTAATCTAACTCGATTGAATGCCTCCTGTAGATCGATAAAGTTAAATTCGTGAATCTATTTAGGGCAAAATCCCTGTTGCTCTGCTACAATTGGTTTATTATACAGCGTTAGTAAAAAGTCCCGGAACGGTCGAATAACTTTGTTATTTGAAAATTATGATTTCTGAAATTTGGTATGGGGGTATAGTTAATATAAATGCATTTTATGCAATACAGTTTATATTTTTTCACTTCCGGTTTAATCAGCAATACGTCCAACTTTTTTTTTTAAACGGAACGCCCAGATTTTTTAACACTTTTGAATGCAAAATAAAAAACTACGTTCAGGAAGTATTAAGATGTTTATTTTTATTCACAAGAAAACAGTTAAAAAATTAAAAAAGTGTCCTAATACAGAAAAATCAAGATACCTGTCTATTCAGGTTGCGATTACAATAATTGTTCAAAATGCTCTCCATTTACAATTTGACAAAAATGTAAACGGTCAGTAAAATTTCTTATTGAATTTTGTATTTGTTCTGGAGTGATGCGATTGGCTTCTTGAACTATTCTCTCTTCCAATTGTTCAAGATTATGGGGACGATTTTTGTACACTTGACATTTCAACTGACCCCAAAAGATAAAATCTAATGGCGAGAGATCTGGCGAACGTGCTGGCCATTCGATTGCTCCTCTACGTCCGATCCAACGTTCCGGAAAAATTTCATTCAAATAATCGCGGACATTATGGGCAAAATGGGGGGGAGCTCCATCTTGTTGAAACCAAAAATGTGCAGTAGGGTGATCACCTATGTTTGCATTTGGAAAGAGGGCCGCAAGTGCTGGAACAACTTCATTTCGCAATAAATTTAAGTAGACGTTGCCAGTTAAATTTCCTCTTATAAAAAATGGTCCTATGATGTTGTTTCCGACAAGACCAGCCCAGACATTCACCTTTTGAGGACGCTGTGTATGGACTTCTTCAATCCAATGCGGATTTTCAATTGACCAGTAGCGACAATTATGTCTGTTCACAGTGCCGTTGAGACAAAACGTTGCCTCATCTGAAAAAATGATGCGATCTAAAACATTAGGCTGCTGCTCGATCAATTCCGTCATTGTTTCGCAAAGATGTAGTCTACGATCTGGATCATCTTCCGTCCCCTTCTAGGTAAATCCTTCACCTGACGAGAAACTTTTGAATTGTTCGGCATACCGTACTTTTACTAATGTGACGATCCGGATAAACAGTATTAAACAAAATACAAACCTCTTCAAAAGAACGTTGACGATCACCGTACCCACGCGCATCATTAATATCTCAATTCGTTCTGATTCAGTAAGTTTTACTGCCATTTTCAAATGTGTCAATGTCTAAAATAAGTAAATTTATAGCGATGCAAAAGTTAAAACGCTTTTAAAATTGTCAAATGTGACGGCAAAAAGAATACAAATTCTGCATCCTCATCTGCTGTATTTCCACTTTCTATCATAGCCTCCTCATTTGTGCCTCCTTTACCACAGAGTAATTCTTCGAAGTATTCTTTCCATTACCTCCCTTTCATCCGTAATAATTTCTTGTTGTTTATTATATATGCTTCCATTATCTATTGATTTTTCTTTTTTGCAAGATTTCAAAACTTTATGGAATAGTTTTTAATTGCTTTTGCTATCACGCTCCATTCTATCGCCAAATTCTTTCCATTTATTTGCTTTTGCTATTAACACTAGTGCTATTACTCGTTTGCGTTGTCTTTGGTACATTGTGCATTGCTCTGTTTTGCTATTTGCTGCTTCCTTGTGTTACATTTTTTATATACTCCGCAGCTTCTACGATTATATATGTTTGAACATATTCCATTTTACTTCTAGATTATCCAGATTTGTTTTCTCTAACTTTCCTTTAATATTTTTTTGTACTAATTTTTGGGTTGTTTTATTCCCTTTTTAAATATTTGGATGGTGATACTGATTTTCCAATGTAAACGGACTTTCCCCTTTTCTAGTATGATGTTGAAATACTTCCTTAGTTCCACCGTTAGATGTCCTCCACCGTATTTAAGTAATTCGTTTCTTATGCTATCATTTCCGGGAACCTTATATATCTATTTTACTCTCATTCTAATTTGTCATTGAGGAATATGACGAGCTATATTCTTCCTTCATTGTTGAAAACGCTATCTTCATTTTTATATCACTAAACTTGAAAAGTTCTCATGATTGGACGAGTTCTTATTTTATCCCTCATTTTCGTGTGTGCCACCTTTGTCTTCTTCGGGAAATTTATTTATCTGTAGTTCTATACTCTTACATACCTTGATCTTACCAATCCTCTCTGCTCTCTTCTCTCATTTATTTTGCAGAGTTTAGTCATCAATTATTGATCCATCAAATCCAACTGGATTAAATTAAATGTTCCACAGACCTCAATGTCTCTTCTCTTAGACCCTTTAAATGATAATTTAGTTCTTCTTCTCCTGAGCCTTCGCCATGAGTTGATAAGCTAAGATGAGAGAACAAGCCCACTTTCTTATGGGATTTTACATAGAGATCTAAAAACGTCGTTTAAGATCAATCTAGGTCAATGTAATTCAAGGTTAATGAACCCTGATGCATACCAGCTCACAACCAATTCAAAACCAGGTAGACTGTTTTCAAAATCAGATAAGCTGCTTTTAGTTGGTTTCCAGCTGGTCCCAGAATCGTTAGAATCCTGAACCACCAATTATTGAACTTGTTTGCTTCTAAAGAGGAGGGTAGGTAAAATACGACGATTTCTTGTCACCGATTTCAGTACATTTTTCATCACTGAATAATGATTCTGAATCAACTTAAAATATTGATTTCTATCAACCGGAAGAAGTAGAAATTTAAAATTAACATTTTCGATTCTTTAGATTAAATTCCTTTTTTTTCTCTTCCAGTCTCTGTCGCAATACCTATTGGTCCAATATTGCTGAGGGAAATCCTGTCGTGTTCTAAGAAGGGACTCTGCTAGGATAAATACACGTTCAAGGTAAAACTTGCAAAGACTTTTTGCACAGCTTTCATTTATTTATGCGTGGTTTTTTTTTCTCTTTATTACAGTTTCGCAGCACTTGAACCCAAGTTAGTGATTAATTGTTTCATACTTTTATATTTTCTAGTCGTATCGATTGGGGCGCAATTAGAATTAAGAGTGAAATGTCAAAATTACTGCTGGCAGTTTATAGGAAGTCATTCTTCGTATAGTAACGTTTTGTAAAACTTTTTTTTCTATATTGCGTTCATAAAAACGCTATTGTAACACGCTTTTGCGTATCGAAAAGTGCGTCATTGTGATACGCCTTTTTTCATTTCTGTAGGTTGGCTGTATTGAATACATTATGACAGAAAGCAAAGTTGACGTTTAATGCATTTTTCCACATACTGCTTTTGATTTTTTCGGTAATAAATTTATGACGGCGTTGTCCGCAATTTCACGCAGTTGTGGTGGCGTACAAGATAAATTTGTCTCAGTATCACTCATTTTTTACAGTTTACAGAGACTATATTATGAAATATATTGTTTAAACAATTTAAATAGCCGAATTTGAATTTTGAATTCGTTAAATGTCAATGTGACCAACTTCATATAAAAATAAAACTCAACATTTTTAATGAGATTTTTATTAAGTATTTATTATCAATTTATAATGCAAAATAGAAAAAATAGTATAAAGGACTCGTTTCATAAGGCTTTTTGTCGCACTCGTTCATTAGAAAACTCGTTCTTTAATATACTATTTTATATTTACTAAATGTTGTGTCATCTCTACACCTCCGTCTTACAAACTAGATTTGTGTCGATGTGAAGTAGCTAAGTCTTAAGGTAGGAGCTCCATTTATTGCATCAATTTTGCGGTTTATTGTATTTTATATTTATAACAAAAATTTTGCGATCTTTCAAATACAAAATTAATTGAATTTATTTCAATTCTAACAGTAAACGTTGCGTTTTAAACAATTCAATTATAATCTGCCAGCAGTGTAGTAGTTATTGGTAGTTATATCATCACCCTTCGTGTTTAGGTGAACGATTTTAAGGTTATGTTTTCCGCGTTGATTTAAAAATGTCAAGTACGAGAAGTGATGGTTTGACACTTAGCAATTTTGATACATGCAATGCAAGAAAACGAATTCAAGAAACAGTGGCACCAACCACATTAAGTGCATGCGTTAAATATCGGTGACACTTTAAAGTACATATATATTATTATTTACCACCATGGATAAAAAAGTCTTCAATAAGAAACGAAAAATACTAATTTCTACCATATTAGCTGCAATGTTGAACGGAAATTGAGGTTACGTCACATTTAGAGACGTACGTTTTTCTTCTTGTGTCTGTGACAGTAAAAAAACCAGTTGGCAGTACCGGAAGTCACCATATAAGTAACTAGAATTGCATTTGCCATGCACGAAAATGAAAACATGTTTAAAACCAATGCAACGCACAAAAAATTGCATTCAATACTTACTTTTGACAAACTGCTCCTGCGTCAAAATCAATATTGCATATTGCATGGAAAAATTGCATAGTGTCATGCGTCCTTTTGACACAAGGAACAAAGACTCGTATCTTATTTGCAAGAAGGTAGAAACATTATTGTGCTTTTACAACGCTTTGGCTAGCGTACCATCTGTCGAACTATCTTTTGATATAGATGTAGGTACAGAATTCTTTCCAACATTTTGATGCCCTGCTTCGATTTCCTTTTCCGTCAGGGTTATTTATTTTTCCACTCTTATTTTGGCAATCTATCATCGCTCATTCTCCTTACGAGTTAGTCCAGCATTTTCTTCGTTTTCTCATCCATTCTCCCACGTCTTGTATTTTTCTTTGTCGTTCTAGATCTTCGCTTCTGATTCTGTCAATTAGCGTTTGTTCTTCCTCCATCCAGCTGCTTTCATTGTTGGTTCCCGGACTTCATTATCTTAAATCGCCAGAACTCGTTACATCAGCTCCCGAGTACATTTGAACTGATTCACTTGTTCGATTATATCTTCTACTCAATCTGGGTTTTTTTTTGTTTACTGAATGATTAATGGAGTGAACGATTCTTTGCAAGTTATCTTCAGGGTACGCACAATATGAACACGAACGATTTATATATAATGTTATAGTTGAGGATTACCGAAGGCGACAGTGTGAGTGCAGTTGTGGGTCTTTAATGATTTGCTGCCTTATTAACCGTCAACATGTATAATCGCGTTAACTAACCCCACTGCACGCAAAATCATGCTGTCATAACATCGAAGATCATCTGTCTGGTCCGTCCAACTGACACTTGGGCGGACAACTCTGTCATCGCGATAGAGTCACCATCGAGCAACGTGTGCGCAGCTTGTTTATCACCAATCGAAGCTTATTATTACGTTTTCATAGTGTACTTGTACCCAGAATGTAACATAATATTATTGTATGGACGTGTTAGATTGCATGAATTGAATTTAGCCTTTTCTAAAATTTGGCTCCGATATAACAATAGGAACTACCTAATATGAACGCTAATTTGCAAATCTTACTTCGACGCAGCAAAAGATATATTTTAGTGCGAGAGTTGTACCTCTACAGCTCTTGCCTTCGTTAGATTATCTCTCTTTGTTTGACGCTCAGATTATATGTCTGGGTGGGTGCTCTAATGGCATAGTTCCCCTGACACCACATACCCCCCTGCGGGGTCTAGCAAGCGATTAGAGAGGCTGGCGTCCGTGAGAGTCTCGAAGGGTCAATCTCAATCTGATTTATATCTCTTTTGAATTAATTAACGGCCGCGGAATGCCAAAAAAAGCATTCATATTAGAACCGTTCTTATCGTTGATGTTAAGTTCTATCAGTTTTAGCTCTGTTGCAGCGAAGTTAGCCGGAAATACCAGTTCTGTCATTAGAGATTTTAGAGCTGTCAAATCTGTCATCTTTGTTTTCTCATTTAACAGTAGGGTCTCCCCAATTTATGAACGCCAGTTGTGAATTTTGCTCTGATGCTACGAGATATAGTTTAGTATGGATGTATATGATATGAAAGAAGGAAGAAAGACACTGTAGATATACTGCAAGATATGAGCTCGTGTTCCTTGTAAAATCACCTATTGATTGTTTGTGTGAAACGAACACACGATTTTCAAACTGTAAATTCTAATTTTTTCTATTGTAAAATGGTTTTCGAGCTGTCATATGGATTGTCAATTATAACTGTCACATTGACGGATAATATTTGCATCAAAATAACCTCAAAATCTCAAAGCCTGATTTACGATGTATCTCGAAATGATTGGACACCACATTTTTAGATCGCAGGGACATTATTATTTAAATTGACGGCTCAAATTTGAGTTGTCTTTTTTCTTATTTTTTTAGTTTTGTTTGACGATTCCAGTTTGAATTGTCGCTGTGACAGTGCTGATGTGATACAGTGTTCGAGTGTTGGAATGCCCCAAATAAGGTACGTTTTTAATTCTCTCTTTTTTTAATTTTTTTACATTGTACTAAAATGATTGTTGATTTGACGTATAAATGTCACATTGACATTACACAATAACCTGCAAATCTTAAACCCTGATTTATGATGTGCAAAATACAGAAGACTCAAGTTTGAGTGCTTCTTCTGCTGGTAATTATGTTTAACCATTCGTTTTGTTTGACGATTCAATTTTGAATTGTCTCTCAAATCGATTATCTTCCACCTATTAACGAAATAATTTTAAATATAAAATGGTTTTCGACCTGTCATATGGATTGTCAATTATAACTGTCACATTGACAGATAATATTTGCATCAAAATAATCTCAAAAGCCTGATTCACGATGTATCTCAAAATGATTGGACACCACATTTTTAAATCGCCAGTTTACAAAAGACTGAAAAACATCCACGATGGGACATTATCATTTAAATTGACGACTCAAATTTGAGTTGTCTTTTTTCTTATTTTTTAGTTTTGTTTGACGATTCCAGTTTGAATTGTCGCTGTAACAGTGCTGATGTGATACAGTGTTCGAGTGTTCGAATGCCACCCTCTCTGCCTCTCTTTTTTAATTTTTTGCATTGTACTAAAATGATTGTTGATTTGACATATGAATTGTCAACCATAAATGTCACATTGACATTTCACAATAACCTCCAAATCTTAAGCCCTGATTTACGATGTGCAAAACACAGAAGACTCAAGTTTGGGTGCTTCTTTTGCTGGTAATCATGTTTAACCATTCGTTTTGTTTGACGATTCAATTTTGAGTTGTCTTTCATTTCGATTATCTTCCAGCTATTAACGAAATAACTTTAAATGTTAGGTTAAATTGATTGTGTTAAAGGTGTCGTTTGAATTGTCTCATATTGATTACATTGCAGTTTTGTTAATGTAATCATGTAAACGTAATGCAACACAGACGACTTAAATTTAAGTTGTCGCATTGTTGCAACGTCGATTATATTAAAGTTCTATTGTAAAAATTAAAATTACAACTTTGAAAGGTGTTGCTGGTTATTATTTGTATCGTATTGGTTCTTTGTAAGCTTCGCTGTTAAAAGTTAAATCTTTAAAATGTTCTGTTTTCATAAGGCGACTCTAATTTGAGTTACCTTCATAATCGTGCCTATTTAACACTATAGAACTAATTTAAATTTATTAAATTGGTGAAATAACAAAAAAGTAAGTATTGAATTTTTTTATTTCGGGGGTACATATTGGGAACGATTCAGAGGAGTCACTTGCTCTGGTTAGCTATTGCACCAGCTACACTCCTTTTAAAAATTAAACAAGACTATTATTTATCGTTACAATAATTTTTTTATTATAGTAAAACGGCTCGAATTCGAGTTGTGTCGCAGTGAGTGAGTGAGTGTCGAGTGCCAGGTTGCTTTCAATCAAAAGAGGTACGTGTTCGATTCATCTTTCCTTTTTTTACTAACAAACAAAGCAAACAGTGGAGTTCACTGCAATTTTTAAACACGCCAGTGATTTAGACTGTCAGTCCTAAGCCTGAATAAAGTGTGAAGGAAAATTGCAGAACTGTTGTTACGACTTTTGATGTGGGTGTCAATGAAGATGTTTTTAAATTACGCGCCACCGAGTAACGAGACGATCCGTGTGCTACCAACCTACCGGTAACTATTTGGTTCCGCTGAAGCCGCTGTTTAATTATATTCTTTTGAAATAAATTTTCAATCTTTGTTAAAAAATCGTATACAATAACGAATGCAGAAATTGTTTATTAATTTACATTATCATTATTATAAAATGGCATGCGACATCTTACAGTTAAAAGCCTAAAACACGTTACGTATTACAGTGATCTACACCTCTTTAGTAGATAGCAAATTTATAATTGCAATAGCCATGTTTATTATATTCGCGATTATTGTAAATAGTATTGCTAAATAATAAAACACCTTCAAAACATAATTTTATTAATTAATAATTTACTAAAACAAATTAAACTAAAATTGACAGATGTAATTAACAAGCATCCTCATAGATGGCGCTAGCCTGTCAGTACTTGTACAAATTTACATGTATCAAAAATATCAATTTTATATACAACAAAAATATCAACAAAACTAAGTGTTTGGCGTCAAATTTGAATCGAAAATATTCCGAATCGTACCTCCACGATATATTACCACCAACAATGATACTGGTCTGAAATAATCCGCGAGAATTTCCCCGAGCAGCACATGAGGATGTCCCCAGGTTCAATTACACGGTTTCACCGCTTCCACGGTGAGAACATCGTGTTATCCGAAGATAATACAGTAGCGTACAGGAAGGAAAGCTTCGCAAACGCGTTAACGTTCAGCGAGAAACCTCTGCAACCGCGAGAGATATTCCTAGTTGAAATTGAACAGAACGAAACAGGTTGGAGTGGTCATATGAGGCTGGGCCTCACACAGCTGGATCCCCTTACAATACACGAGAACGGGATCATACCGAAATATGCCCTGCCCGATTTGGGTTTGAAAAATATCGGATTATCTTGGATTTATGGAATATCCAAGGCTTGTAACCGTGTATTTCAATATAATCATAATCATTTAACATCGTTGGATATGTTGATCGGGAAGAATAATACTGTTAAAACTGGGAAAGGACATGTCCCGTTACATATGCTGAGGCCATCGAAACCTAACGTTGGAATATCTGCGACAGATACATTCAGTCGAATTGGAATTATGTACATTCCTACGAGTGATCGAGAAGCAAACATGCATTATATTATAAACGGAGAGGACCAGGGTGCTTGCGTTAAACGTATTCCATATACGGAAGCACCGTTACATGTTGTGATCGATGTTTATGGAACCACAAAGAAAATTAGGATAATTCAATTATATGGGGGTAAGTTTTGTTTTTTTTTTTACGATCAAACTAAAACTGTACATTATTATTCTATGTTTTGTCTTATTTCGAAACAGTGCCAACACTCCAATCAGCTTGCAGAGATGCCATACTGCAGCATATAACGAACAAAGCTGTATCATCGCTACCTTTACCGAAGCTACTCAAAGAATACTTGCTGTATAAATCCTAAAAATTTTTAAAAGAAGACTGTGAAATTAGCTTGTAAGTCCTAACATTTTGATATCATGTATCTCCTTTTTTTTTTTTTTTCTCTGAAATTGGGGAGAGTTGATACTATAGAACACTATTGATTTTAAAGATTCTCCTCATTATTATTTTTAAGGTGGGACATTAATATACCGGTTAGAATTGAAAGTATGAACATTTTTTGGGATGGGACATTTTTGTCCCAGTGTTTTAAACGTCATTTTCATTGTCGGTATGCTGTCTAATTGCTGTAAAATGGAATAATTAAGTCGAAACCGGTGGGACATTAATGTCCCGGTTCTATTTGATACCATTTTGTCACAGAAATTCGTCCTACTTATCACGAAATGGGATTATGGAAAGAAAATGACTGGGACAATTTTGTCCCAGTGCTCTAAACATCATTTTTATTGCTAGCAACCTTCGTAGTTACTATAAGATAGTATAATAAAGGAAAAAATGGTTGGGACATTATTGTCCCATCGTAATTCAACATCTTTAATAGAGATTTTATCAAAAAATAATTCTATTAACATTTCCCGGGAAAAAATATGCTAAATTAGACCATTTCGAAGTGGGACATATTTGTCCCGGTTTTATTTAACACCATTTTATTACGGAATTTTTCTAGTTGATATAGAATTTTGTAGTCATTTTTGTCCCGCTGCTTTAAACATTTTCGTTACTAATATGCTCTGTAGTTGCTATAGGATGGAATAATTAAGTGAAAAGCGGTGGGACATTAATGTCCCGGTTCTATTTAATACCATTTTATCACAAAAATTCGTCCTATAGATACTATAATGATGTAAAAATAGGTGGGACATTAGTGTCCCATCGTAATTCAACATCTTTAATAGTGATTTTATCCAGAAATAATCATTTTAGTAACATTTCCCGGGTAAAAATATGCTAAATGGGACTATTTCGAAGTGGGACACGTTCCGGAGGGTGGGACATTAATGTCCCGTCGCAACTCAACATCGTTAATACTGATTTTATTTAAAAAAATCGTTCTAGTAACATTCTTCTGGTAAAAATATGCTAAAATGCGCAATTTTTTTGGAAAAAATGGACTGGGACGATTTTGTCCCACTACTTAAATATTTTTTTGTTGTTGGTACGTTTTGTCGCTTTCAAAGGATAGGAAAAAAATTTTCGTTATATATTGAAACTTGGATTGTGCACTCTGGGACATTTATGTCCCGTAACAAAAACATCGTTAATGGCTAATTTATCCAAAAATAATCAATGTAATAATATTCCTCGCGTAAAAATATGCAGAAATGCGCCATTTTTCATGTGGGACATTTTTGTCCCAGTACTATTTAAGGCTGTTTCGTCACGAGAATACCTCGTAGTTTCCATCGCGAAGGTTGGCGGCAAGAAAATTGGTGGGACACTTTTGTCCCACTGTTGAAAATGTCATTTTTTAATTGAATGGGACATTGTGTCCAATGAGAAATCTACTCTCCCCAAAAATTTCGTTTTTTTTTGCATTTTCAGTGGTAGGAACTTTAAATAAATTCATGGATGACTAATATTTCTCGTAAAAGATTGATTGCTCAAGCAGCTCATTTTTTCTTTGTTAAAAAAATTGGTAATTCAGAAATTGTTAAAGTTACTAGACATATGAAAAATTTTTACGTAGGTGGACATGTGCACCATATTTCATGTTATTTAAATGTTCTAAAATGTAATCATCGACACGTTCCATAACCTATATTTTCGTACATCTCGTATAAACTAATTTATGTTTCAATAATTTTGTCTTCCCGTGTATATACAGGGATGTATTAAATATAATGCAGTAGGCTAGAATCTTGCATTTCTATTTTTTTTTTTAATTTATCCGTTTTTATTTTTTATTTAATTAAAGATTATTATCTAATGTATGTAAGTTTAAATATATTAAGTGTAAACTGATACGTATACAGTATGAAAATAAATTCCCTAAAACGTTCCTCTATATCTGTCATATAAATGAAATTGATTTATTTTTTGATGTATTGTCAATATTGTATATTGAGATCTATTTATAACATTTATACATTTATGTTCGAATTCATGTTCTCTCATTTATCGATGTTCTGGATATGATATTTTAATAAAATAATTTATTATTGTTTAAGATGTTTTTTATCCTGTTTTGTTGAAATAACTCTTTAAAGCAAATCTAAAACGATTTTAATAGAATAAAAAGTACATACATTAAATTAGAAAAAAAAAGGTTTTATATGTATAGCGGTGTAGGTAGAGTGTAATGTCCGATCCTTCCATTGTTCGCGTCAATCTCATGGTAATCTATGATGTTGTTAGGGTCGCAGTGCTCGGTCCAAAAATCCGCGTTAACCGCTGATAAACTGTTAGTCCAAGCCTAAATAAATGAAATTGAATGAATTTTTTGGTACATCGTGAAGCTTTAAAAGATTCAAACCTTTTCAGAATGTTCTAACCAGGATTCCTCCAGAAGGTTTTCATATTTAATAGCGTTGTTTCTGGCTTTCCTCAGGTAACTCATCGCGGTATTCTCTTCGTATCGGATATACTTGTAATAAGCTTTCAAATGATAGAATCTACCGAAAGAGCAATAAAATTAATCGTTAAAAAAAAAACCGGCCGAAATAAAGAAACTACCTCGGAGCTATCGCCTTCACGACCTTCAAAGTTTTCTCCAGCGTTTTCATTAATATGCCGATCTCTTTGTAAGCGTTGGACATCGCTTCTATGTTTCTTCTATCCATTTTACCGACCATAAAGACGAGTAACGCTTCTAAGAGGTATAAAGCGGTGAAAATGTTAGCTATGCTATCTTGGTCGCCACCTCCTATAGAGAAGTTTCTAATTTTGCTGTGCCATATCGTAGCGCTTTCCCAATCGTCGTTTCTAATTGACCTAAAAGCATCATAATGGAATGTTAAATATGATCCGCAGAAGGACTACAATAGCCAGTACGGTACCATAACCACATTACAGTAAAATATCTCTTCTCGGCATCTGGGTCTCTTACCGTACTCATAGTTTCGCCTTCGATGTGATACAACCTCTCACATTGATTGTAAGGAATGACTGTGTAACCTGTTTCTAGATGAATTCCGATGCAAAGAGCGTAATACCACGTTCGACCTTTTTTAATTAAAAGCGACAGAAATCAAGCCAACTAAGTTTTAATTTTTTAAATTTACTTGGAACACTAAACACTTCAACCCATTAAACACCAAACAGGTTTTAATTAAAACACCTAACTTGTTTGGTGTTTTGGTGTTTAGTGTTCTACTTCTGCACCAAGAGATCCAGTGAAGAACTTTCCTAAATTTACCTGAATTATCGATATCTTCTTCGGCGAAATATTCCAATTCGAAAAGAACTGTAACAGCTTCCATAATTCTCTTCCGCATAATCAGGGCCTGTATTAAAATAGGCATAGCTTGCAAGCTATAAGTGACGGCATGTATAGTGCTGCTTATTCTGAGCATTACGAACCCTAATTCGATTGAGTGTTCAATTTCCGAACGAAGAAATCTAAAATAATAAAATTATCTTTATAATTAACCAATTCGGGACAGGTATTTCGAATGAAGTGAATACCTTGCACAGAATATAGTCCCGTACAATTTAGCGACACCTTTCAGCTCTTGAGGCTCCACGTTGGTCTTCTTTCGATGGCACAAACGCAAAGCGTGCACCTCCAAAGCGATACAGATCTGTTGCATACCAAAATGATGCGCCACCAAGATCATATTCGCGTAAGCGTTGCAAAGGATGAAGAAATCCATATCCGAATGCAAGGCCTTATTCAAGCTCCAAACCGCGGCTAATTTCGCCTGCTTCCACATGTTCCTTTCCTAATATAAAAATTGAAAATAAAATAACAGATACTTAACAGAATTAGAGATCTGTGCAGTACAATGAACAGGTTACACATCAATGCTAAACAGTCGGAGACGTCATCGCAGAATTCTGCTTCGTATCCTTGTTTGATTCCGACGTTGATCGGCCTGCAGAAGAGGGTCATAGTTTGTTGAACCTGAAGGCGTCTTATGATGAGAGATGTCGAAATTTGTGATGTAGGAAATGGTAGGCCTAAAATCTGACTAGTACCAGGAAAATGTTTTGGAAATATCGTTTGGACGTACCGTAATCCGTCATTGCTTTCATGAATAATTGCTGCGCTTCGGCTATTTCGCCCAATTCAACTTTACATCTCCCGAACAAGGCTTCTATCTTAGCGCGGATTAACGGTATCTTCCATTCGGTTCCATCGTCGATATCTGCCGTGACTTGAGTCTAAAATCAACGTTCGTTAATGTAGGTTTTCGAAATGAATTGAGCCTCAACTGTATCTTAACAAAACCGAGAGCAATTTCAACTGAAGAAGATTGCACCAAAATCCCTGCTTTGGGGCGATATTTTGATCGCAAGCTTAAGCTTTAATTATTGGACAGCAACTGCTCAGTGTTATTACTAACTGAAAAATTTGTTCTGCCAACCTCCTTCGTTTAAAATTGCTCGCCCAGTATCATCAGTAGGATTTTGTAAGTGTTTTTGACATTTCATTGAGTTTTGTTTCCATTTTCTGAACGCCTCATTCAAGAAATAGCTGATCGCGAAAAATGTAAGAACAACATTATCATTTAGCTTGCAAGACAAACAATGAGCAGATTGCAGTTGATGTTGGCACAGTTATGGAAATCTGTAATGCTGTGCAAATTCAGGAAAAAGACGTAAAAAACTTGATGCCTCGCTAGTAAATCGTTGTCGTCCAATTAAAGTATCGTTTACTTCCGAGTTCACTGTTGCTGGTATCCTACGTGATGTTTCTAAGTTGAAAACAATTGCTAAGTTGGTCTGTCAATTTATAGGGAGCAATGAGCTGCAGCTCCATAATGAAGTGAAAGCTGAAATGACCGGCCGTATAAATAAGGGCGAATTCCTACTATAATTAATTCTTTAAACTAAATAGTTCCATGTTCTTCCTTTGCCTTTGAAATGTATTACCAGAACGTTCGTGGTTTAAGGACTAAGACTCGATCATTCTTTTCCAATATGTAAATCTTCATGAAATTGTTATTACAGAAAGTTGGCTTCATGATTCATTTTCTAATTCAGAACTTGTGCCTTCACATTATAACATTGTTAGATGTGACAGAAAATTCTCTATTGCTCATCGTTCTAAGGGTGGTGGTTGGTAAGCCCATTATTTTGATTGGTGATTTTAATCTATCGCAATTTGTTACAGATCCATTATCCTAAGAGTTATGCTTTCAGCTCTTTGTGTAACTTACTTAACCTTAAGCAATTCAATAATATTACCAACTGTGATGGTCGACTACTGGATCTCGTTACTTCTAACCTCAACTTTAGTATTACCATATCTTCGGATAATCTTCCTCTTGTTCCAGTTGACCCATATCATCCCCCCTTATGTATTTCCTTGTTGTTTCCTGTGTCTTCTCAAGGTTATTGTGCTTTTCCTTCCAACAACAACTCCAGACACAACTTTAGCAAAGCTAATTTTACTCAGCTCTACCAGAATTTACTCAATATTGAATGGACAGTTTTGGAACAAATTACTCATGTTAATGCTGCACTGGATATGATATATAAAATTGAAGGAGTATTATCACCGTAAATGGAAGTCTACACGAAATCAGTTTTACTATAATGAGTTTTGGAGACTTCGCACATTATGTAAAAGTGATATTGCAACAGCCTATTCGTCACATCTTGAGCGCGTTAAAGCTTCCATTCAAATTTTAACACCGAAGTATTTATTTCTTGGCGTTGCATTTCTCCAACCGCCAATTAATTAACCATATTTTTTATTTTTTAAAAATATGTCGACCGTAGGTGGAGTCGAACCACCGAGCATGGCTTTCGCGGCCCATTCGCAACACCGTTGCGCTACCGGGCGAGTCTACTCCACTATTAATTTTTCACACACATTTTGTGAAAAATTACGAGGGAGCGTTTTTATATTCGCGGAATGAGCGGGTTGTAGGGGGGTGATTAAGCGCATTGGGGCGTGGCCTGTGCAGCGACTCATAATTAGTATAAATACGAAGTTTCATTGTTATTAGACAGTTAGTCTTTGAGCTATCGTCAACCAAGTAACATAATCAGGAGTGAAAAGTGAAATATGGAAAAAATCGAATATCGTGCCGTTATAAAGTTCCTTACCAGGCAAGGAAAATCAGTCGCGACCATAATGAATGAGATGTCATTGGTTTACGGCGACTCTTGTCCAGGAAAACCATGGTGTACAAGTGGCATAGTTTATTTAAACAAGGAAGGGAATCCCTTGAAGACGACCCGAGGCCGGACAGGAGCATTGAGGTGACCACGCCAGCACTTATCCAAAAAGTTGAAAAAATTCTAATCGAAGATGCTCGACTAAAGAAGAAACAACTCGCAGAAATGGTTGGAATATCCGATACAACAATTTTTAAAATCCTACACGATCATCTCGGCATGTCTAAGGTCAGCGCAAGATGGGTGCCGAGAATGCTCACGCCGCCGCAAAAACAACAGCGCGTAGAGTGTTCGCGTGCATTTTTGGACCTCAGTAATGAAGACAAGGATGGTGTATTGAGTCGAATTGTTACTGGAGACGAAACTTGGGTTCATCATTATGAACCTGAGTTCAAACAAGACTCCATGCAGTGGCATAAAAGGGCACAGCACCTCCCAAGAAATTTAAAGTGTCACAATCAGCTGGGAAACTCATGGCAACGGTATTTTGGGACTCGGAAGGAATATTGTTGATTGATTATAAAGATAAAGGTGTTTCTATAACCGGAGAATATTACGCTTCAATATTAGAGCGACTAAAAGAAGCCATTAAAGAGAAAACACGGGGAAAATTGACGAAAGGTGTGCTGCTTTTGCACGACAACGCGCTCGTCCACAAGAGCCGCGTTGCGTTAGCTGCCCTGCATAAGGTGGGCTTCGAAATTGTGAATCACCCACCCTACAGCCCAGACCTGGCCCCGAGTGATTATTACCTATTTCCGAAAATGAAAAAAGAGCTGCGGGGAAAAAATTTACTGCCGATGATGAAGTCAAGGAGGCAGTTTCGGTGTATTTTGCAGATAAAGAGAAATCATTTTTTTATGAGGGTATAAATAAATTAATTGAAAGATGTGAAAAATGTATCCGTCTTGCAGGTGAATACATTGAAAAGGAAAAAAAATTTGTTTTTTTTTCCACCCCTTATCTCCCATTCCGCGAATATAAAAACGCTCCCTCGTTATAGTGGACTTATGTATGACTTATTTACTTGTTTGTCTTGCCATGTCCTCGCATACGCAGATGATATCAAAATCTATCTACCCATTGAATCTTGGAATGATGTACTGCTTTTACAGAACAACTTAAATATAATTGCCCAATGGTGTGATGACTTTAAACTAAAGCTGAATATCTACAAATGCTGTTGTTTCAAATACAAAGAAAATTAACTATATTGATTCCAACGGGTCGATGGCCGCAGTGGTTAGGCGGCTGACTATTGTTGTGAGAGGACGATAGGTGCCGGGGTTCAATTCTCTGGAGGGAGGGTGACATTTTTTCAGAGAGTTTAATCCCTGAATTCATTCGCTGTTGGGACAAATCATAAAAGGCGATATGATGCTGTCACAAAGCCATTTTAAAACAAACTTACACACACTAAACTACACCGCAAGAAGTGATAGCCAGAAAAGTAATACAGCTTACGGAGTCACTGCAACTAAGCACCCACCACACATTAAAAAAAAAAAAACTATTTCATACATAACTGCTTACTTAGAAAACTTGATAAAGTGGAAGACCTCGGTGTCTTATTTGATTCTCGTTTTGCACCTCATATAGCTGATCTCTGCATTTCCACCTCTAAAACGTTGGGTTTTGTCTTAAGGACATGTAAATTATTTAATAATCCGTCTCTTTTCAAAATATTGTTTTTTAGCTTTGTTGTTAATAAGCTTGAATAAATGAAAAATTGGCAACGTGCAACGTTAAAACTGACGCGACATCTAGCGGCGAAATCAATTCAGAAATCATTCATTATCGAGGACATCTTGTTGCCTGACGAACGGTTTCCGCAAAGTCTTATCAGTCCATTTCCAACCACTCCGCATCTCAAGAAATTCGCAACGAACGAAGCCGATTTTCGTGATTTTCGCCATCTTTACAAAATGTCCACCACTACTTGTTCGGTAGGAGTTTCTCTATGAAATCGCTTTATCACGTCTCAGCGCTCAAGCCTATCAGAGCTGACGTACCGCAGGGTTCTCTATTGGGACCAGAACTTTTTCTGCCGTTTTGCTTTTCGGACATCTCACGTTAGATATCCAAGTGTCACTCTAGCAAGCAACCGTCATAATGGGAGCAATATTAAAACTGATGCGACATCTAACCTCTCATGGCTAGCGTACCGCAGTGTTTCCTATTTGGACCAGAACTTTCTCTGCTGTTCTTCAGCGATTCCCCGCGTTCTCATCTGGCGGCGTCTCCCACCCCCAAGCACCATCTTCACGCACGTTGAGAGGCTTCCTTTTCTTGACATCTCACATTAGATATCTAGATACGCGTTCCACCTTCAAGCAGCATTTCACTAACACGGCTGTCAAGCTTTTTAATCGTTCCTCCGCTGAAACAGCTCCTTAAGCTTAAAACTGAAGCTCCTCATTTACATCAAGTTCCACAGATCGATACTAACCTACGACTTATGAACGCGATACCAAGTTCTTAGAGAGACTTAATGTTGTCCAAGAACGCGTCAACCTCGTGATCCCTTGGTCCCTATATCGAGCATCCAAATACACAAAGACCTAGACATTCCAATGCCAGCCAGGAACACCCTAGAGATGGCCTTTCGGTCTGAGAATCCTCTGATTCAGCATCTCGGAGAGGTGAAGCCTGACAAGTTTCCATCGTTCCACTACTAGTAATCTGCTCTGGAGACCCCCTGGAATTCACCTACACCGAAAAAATTTAGCAGTCTGCAAAAAAGACAATGGCGACTGTCGAAAAACTACACCAAGCCATTCGACACAAACGAGAAGGAAAGTTGAAGAAAGGAATCAGGTTATTGCATGACAATGCAAGACAGTACACCTCATGTCCATCCGCCTCATAGTCCTCCTTGTGATTTTCATTCATTTTCAGAAGCTTGTGCCTCGCTGAAAAAAAGCTAACAGTTACATACCTCTAAAAACGTGAGTGCCCTGTTCAAAATCTTGATAGCTTGCGGTATATTGTACGAAATGATGCACAAATAAGCGTATTCCAACATGGCGTCCATCAATTTATCCTTCAAATCTACAAAAATTATCGAAGCATCTCAAAAAATCTTCAAAAAAAAAAAAAAGAAAAATCCATACCTGAACCTTCACAATGCTCTATCAATTGATTGTACATCGATGCTAGAATTTGAGGACATTGGCAATTAGAAAAATCAGCGTAAGAGAAAGTTTTGGTTAGGGAGTTCCTGAATCGTAATCTCTTTATTGTCGTCACAGCTATACAATTCTGCTTCAACATATCTGCAAAACAACTTTTAAAGCGTATTCATCAAATACAAAAAGGGGAGCGAGAACTCACCTGAGGAACCCTTCTTAAGCGCGGAATATTTACTTTCCCCACCAGTAGACATGTTAACATTCTGGCTCCTACTCGGACTTCCCGTGCTGCTAGTAGCGGCACTGAACTGTGAAACTTTCTTCTGTAGATCCATATTATTAGTAGCACTTCTTTGCGCTTTCCTCGATCCTCTCTCCTTCTTCAATTTCTTCTTCATCCCCTAAAACGAAATCATCATTCTTTAATGTTCGATTCCCTAAAACCCCAGCTGTGAGTACCTCATCATATCGAACGCCCAAAATTCTAACGAAGAACGCGTTACCGCAAGCCTTACATTTCCTAGTTTCCTTCTCTAGATACCTAACGGCACGTCCGTGGAATTCCTTCCTTTGACTGTCCGTTAACAGGTTATAAGTAGTTTCACGAAACGCCCCCAATCGAAACCTAAAATATCCGCAGGACGCGTATTTCGGCAGGTCCAAACAAGTTTCTACAACGACAGTTTTCTTTTTTAAGCAAAAGATCGAATAAAAAAGAACGGGTCGATTACCGTGGATTCGTATCCCCTTACAATCGCATTTGATCGCCGTATCCTTGTTCGGATTCACCAGACGCATGTCGAAAGAGACGCAAGCATCGCCTTGCGTGAAGTCCCCCTGGCGCAGCTCAACACCCTGATTTCGAAGAGCTTTTGTACGGCTTAAAAAAAAAGAATTTTTTCCCTCTAAATAATTATTTAGTTATTTTTCGTTTTTACCTCTAGCTGTCATTCTAGGATTCTTCTGATTCATGACGTAATTCAGCATGTCTCTCGGGATCATCTCCCCGATAACTGCGCTGCATTTCAGGAGCAATTGTTGATAGGATGATAGCGAGTCGTACGTTTTCATGATGAGAACTAGAGTTAAAGAAGAACTTATATCGTTAAAGTCGAAAGCTGGAGAGTTGGAACTTATGCTTAGAATACTGTCAGAAGTGACTAAAATCGACGTTGTTGGAAAGCTTTGGCCAAGCTGCAGTAAACACCATCCAGATTTGTGCGTACTTGAACTGGTTACTCGAAAATGGATCGGTGGTAATCATCGATGATAATCAACCGGCCCTCAAAACACTAACCTTCCAAAGTGTGTCGGGAAAGAACCAAAATCTAAGATAGCTTTTCCCCAACTGCAACTCCCAAAAAACGTCAAGAAGGAGGCCGTACGACCATTATGGACTTGTAGCCTTTTTGGAAAAACCTGCGAACTGAAGCATAAGATGATCTTCCGGACTTACCGGGCTAAAACTAAAGAAAAGCAAAAACAGGTCATTGCTGTAAACAATCCTACAAGAATTTTAAACCCGAAGACCAAAAAGAATTTGAAGTAGTAATCCAAGACAGCTAACTGACCTGAACTACAGGATCAATCCATGTGTGGTATCTGAGGGTCGAGATGCAAGATCTCGATAGCGCTAAGTACAAGGCCAACTATCTTTCAGGCTGAAATATATACCATTGAACATTACATCCAGGACTATCTGAAATGACGCTACCAGGACTCATTTCTCGAACAGTCAGACAGCACTAAAAGCTCTAGGCACATAGCTTGGAGTCTAAGCTAACTCGAGACTGGCTCACTCTCAAAGCTCTGTCTCAGAGGAATAGTGGATGAGGGTACCAGGTCACGCTCAGGGTTGCTGGTACTTCGAAAAGCACTCAGCTGCTGACCGACCGATAGGTATGCGGCGAAAACAGGGGATGATCACACTTGTCAGGATAAAAGTCGAGAGGACGAAAACCATCTTGCCCGCACGAGTCCGACACTTCCCGAGAGGACCGGTAAACCGATAAAAGACAAGTTCCCTTCTCAACGTTGGACGGGTCACCGCCGGAGACGCTTTCGCGAACTCCTACCTAACATCTAACCCCACGGCGCCTAGGCCTCCTTGCGGGTGGTAACTATCGGCCAAGCGCGGGAAACGGAATCTGGCCGTGAGGTACAACCAGCTCGCCCGTGAATTAGGCCTGTACTACGGGGACGGCCGGGCCGAAGCCCTACCCCGAAATGCCAACGTCGATGCTCTTTCTCCTAACCGGGACAGAGTTGCCTCAGCAGCTACAGTGACACCGTAGGGTCCCAGAATCATCGAGTTGTTTTAGGATGAAACCAAGGTTTCCCCAACCGGACAACCAGCTGCCGGACTACTCCTCGCCGAACCGATTTTCGCCCATTCCCCTGCGTACGGCCTGCAGGGATGGGGTAGTGAAGCTACAGAGTTCCCTATCTAACTTTTACTCCACGCCACGCCCGTTGCCCTGAAACAATGAAGTCATGGATTGGGTCAAGTGATTCAAGGAGTGTTAAGGGTGGAACGCAATAGGGTGAACGCCCACCCAAAGGATACCATGAATGAAAGTGCCGTTAGTTTTGCAAAAAAAAAAACGCAAAATCTCGACTCGCTGAACCAGAGCCATTCTGCGGCTTCAGTAAAAACCAAGCTAGATAGAGCTCTTCTTCAATGACGTGAGACTGAACACTGAGACTGAAATTTTCCAGATAATCTACCAGCTGGTTTCATCGACAAGAAGGTCATGAACAGTCTGGAAATGATTCGGCAGGACTTCAGTTTTAGAATCTTCATCATAGATTGCAGTCTCAAGGTCCTCAAGGGAGCTAACAGGATTAGGTCTGTGTCTATGTATGATGAATGATTCATCAGAAAGACTCAGGGATTGTCTAAAACGTCATCACGTCCTTATTTTAACCCGTTGATCGCTTGCACACCTGTAAACGTCCCTCTAAGAAAGCCAAAGCGAAACAGAAATCCCTTTTGGAACCCAATCAACGATCCTCAAACCAGACTTGGTATTGTAGTATTAACGGTTAGTACATCTGAGGTTACCACCTCAATAAGTTGGGGAAGATGGACAAAGATAAACAGCTCGACCAGGCTCACCTGAAGCCGTCTGAGTTAGAATCGTAGCCTCCAAGAAATTACTAAACTAACTAGGAGGTTTTCAATTTTAAAATTAGGATCACAGATTACATCCTCAGTGCTGTGACGTCATCAGTGAAGATCAGTATTAAATTCAGCAAGATTAAAAACAAAATAGTCTCACCATCTAACGACAATTCAGCATCAACATCTTCAATATTCGCCGAACCACTTATAGTACATATTTCCGCCATAGGATGTCCTTCCTTCTCTTTCTCGATCATCAATCTATCCAAGCTGCTTTGTATCGATATAGGCTATTAAACGATTAGCTGATGGTGTTACTGTGCGATAAATTCAACTACCTTATAACTGAACTCGTACATCCTCCAGCCGCGACCGTCATCCTGGGGCTCCCCACTTAACAGATAATCGCGAAGTTCCTTCGGGGACAATCTAACAAATCGAAATCAAGACGGATCGAAATCGTGGAAAATTGCAATATGAATACCTCGTAAGCATTTCGTCGGCGGGCACCACCAAACCTAAATCCTTAAGGCTCTCTTTAAGCACCTTCTTGATATTTAAACCGCCGCCTTGGACTAAACTGATCAAGAAGCTCTCGATCCAACCCGGATTACCATTACTTCTAATCTGGATCACCCTAAAAAATTGGAATTAATCCTGAAATGAATTCAGATCAGGTGAAACTGAATACTTCTCTAAATCGGCCGGTATCGCTCGGACTTCCAAGATTTGACAGGCCAATCCGGCGTGGTACCACTTATCTATGGCCGATAATTGAATGGTGCGGGCGTTGTGATGATGCATCACTTTCTTAGCATCTTCAGAGAGTTTGTTGATGAAAGAACTGTTTATGGTCATCACGATGAAGCACATATCCATGTCCAGGATTTCCTTGAATAAGGGCCAAGATTCTTCATCGATGTTGTTGGCATTTTCCATAGCCATGACCCAAAATACGACAAAACACTACCACCAAAATTATTAACTAAAATTTGTATAATTAATTATATCGATGTTTACCCCGTAACACAGCTGTTTAATCATCTTCTTCGTGGCGATAGTTTTCTGTTGCTCTGTCAATTTTTTAAACAAAGCCGTCTTTTCGAAATTAACGTTAAAGATGGGGTTTAACAGGCAGAGCAATTCGGGGACTTTCATTTTTCTCAAACGCGTCATTAACCTCAACTCCCTCTCTTTAGCTGAAGATCTGCTGGTAATCCCTAGCGTAGGTGCAAAAAATGATTGTATCGCCTTGTACGGTTTCTATAAAATGTATGCAAACAAAATAAATACAAGCTTGAAGATATTTTGATTAAATCTAACCTGTTTATCTCTGACAGTTACTCTGACTTTATAAATCGGTATTGCTCGTGGATTCAAGTATATGATCTCCTCCAATAATCGCTTCTTTCCTTGTCTAGCTTCGCCGGATAAGATGAGGGTGTTGTGGTGGCTTAACATCTTCAAACCGCCGTGGATGTGGCCCACCTTCTGCTCGAATATTTCCTGGCAGTCCGTTAGTAATTTAAGATAGAGACGCATCTCGTTGTCCCTACCTAAAATTGGGTAACGAGTGATGGTACCAGCTCCAGGTTCGCGATAATCTATCCTAAATTTAAATAAAACAAAGACGGCGGTTTAGATTGTACTTGCGGGGGAA
This sequence comes from Holotrichia oblita, assembly GCA_023690525.1. NCBI lineage: Eukaryota > Metazoa > Arthropoda > Insecta > Coleoptera > Scarabaeidae > Holotrichia > Holotrichia oblita. The sequence goes on along the minus strand of CM043016.1, from coordinate 13,029,673 downwards.
ATTCCAACGGTGGTTCTTGGGGTTAGAATCATCCTTTGGCGTTTATTTTTAAGAAACGCCGAAACACATCACTCCCTTTCGCCCTCTTATGGGTGCGATATTAAATTGTATTCGAAAAACCCAAGAGATACCGTCAATTGAGGTGAAATTAATCAAAAACGTTGCATCTTGCAAAAAAAAAATGAAAAGGTCGAAACCACGTCGTCCCTTTCTAATGCTTGATCTGTTTTCATTGCGCTCGTTTGCAGGGCCATTCTAACGCTATACCATGAACGCCTATAAGGGGTACTATGGGGAAAACCAATCAGCTGGATAAGACCGACCAGGTGGTTTTTATTTTAAAAAAAGCGCCAACAGTTGGTTGGTTTTACCCTAGCCCGTTGGGTTTTCCCGAAACCTAGAATTCTTGTTTTTTCTTTAGATGTGCTAAAAAATGCCGTTTAAATACAACAGAAAAACAAATCGAGGTTCATGGTTTCATATCGTATCACGTACCATATGGTACTGTACAGGACCGTCTTAGATGCAAAGTCGTCGACATGCAGTTCTCACACCTGCCCAGAAGGGGGAGCTGTCCAATTATATAATTAAAATGTCCAAGTTGTTTTACGGATTGTCGAGACTTCAAGTCGAAAAGATCGGTTTTCAATACGCGGAAGCCAACAATGACTGGTGCTATGGGTTCTTGAAAAGGCACCCTAATAGATCCCTGAGGAAGCCAGAGAGCACTTCGTTGAACGGGGTAAAAGAGTTTAACAAGAAAGAAATTGACTTATTTTTCTCTAACTTGTCCAGAGTGTTTGAAGCCTATAAATGACCTCACAAAAAATGATCCCACAAATATGGCTGGATCAACGAAGACCTCGTCTTTGAATGGATGGAACATTTTGCCAGACATACTAAATGTTCATTCACGGACAAAGTGTTATTAATTGTAGATAACCATACCACTCATTGTACACTAAAAGTGTACAATTTTTGCAAGGAGAATGGTATAACCATAGTGACCTTACCCCCTCATACATCCCATCGATTGCAACCACTAGATGTTTGCTTCTATGGGCCATTGAAAGCTGCATACAATCGCGAATGTGATTATTTTCTTAGGTCAAAAAATTGACCAGTCCGATATTGCCGAGCTGTTTAGAAAGGCCTACAACAAGATAGCAACATGATATCGAAGGCTTCCACTAATGTACGAGGGAGCGTTTTTATATTCGCGGAATGGGGGATAAGGGGTGGAAATTAAACAAAACAAATTATTTTTCTTTTTCAATATATTCACCTGCAAGACGGATACATTTTTCACATCTTTCAATTAATTTATTTATACCCTCATAAAAAAATGATTTCTCTTTATCTGCAAAATACGCCGAAACTACCTCCTTGACTTCATCATCGGCAGTACATTTTTTACCCCGCAGCTCTTTTTTCATTTTCGGAAACAGATAATAAGCACTCGGGGCCAGGTCTGGGCTGTAGGGTGGGTGACTCACAATTTCGAAGCCCACCTTATGCAGGGCAGCTAACGCAACGCGGCTCTTGTGGACGGGTGCGTTGTCGTGCAAAAGCAGCACACCTTTCCTCAATTTTCCCCGTCTTTTCTCTTTAATGGCTTCTTTCAGTCGCTCTAATATTGAAGCGTGATATTCTCCGGTTATAGAAACACCTTTATCTTTATAATCAATCAACAATATTCCTTCCGAGTCCCAAAATACCGTTGCGATGAGTTTCCCAGCTGATTGTGACACTTTAAATTTCTTGGGAGGTGCTGTGCCCTTTTTATGCCACTGCATGGAGTCTTGTTTAGACTCAGGTTCATAATGATGAACCCAAGTTTCGTCTCCAGTAACAATTCTATTCAATACACCATCCTGGTCTTCATTACAGAGGTCCAAAAATGCACGCGAACATTCTACGCGCTGTTTGTTACTTGGTTGGTTACTTGGTTTATGTTACTTGGTTGACGATAGCTCAAAGACTAACTGTCTAATAACAATGAAACTTCGTATTTATGCTAATTATGAGTCGCTGCACAGGCCACGCCCCCAATGCGCCTAATCACCCCCCTACAACCCGCTCATTCCGCGAATATAAAAACGTTCCCTCGTAAGTGGCTTCTTCAGGAGCAAAACTAGGTGAGGGGCGCCAGAAGGTCAAAACCCGGAAGCCCTCATAACAAACAAGATAGCAACAATTGAAAAAGGTGTACAGAAGTGTAGAAGAAGTACTGAAACGGGCTAGGTCCGAAAATTTGAAACTAAACAAGAACAAAAAGCAGATTGGAGTTAAGCAAATAAACTATGCCCTAGGTAGTTTACCATAAGTGAAAAATTCAAAAGTAGAGGCAATAATAAAGTTAGAAGCACTGAAGGATAAACGAGAGCTCCAACAGCTTTTAGGAACGGTGAATTTCTTAGGCAAGTACATACCATTGCATGTCAGAGAAAACGGCGCCTTTAAGAAAACTTCTCAATAATGACACAGCTTTTGTTTGGACACCAACAGAAGAAAAGTCGTTTTCCAAACTAAAGGAAGCTGTAGTTAAGGCGCCTGTTTTGCAATTATTTGACCCAAAGAAACAGATTACTTTATCCGTGGATGCCAGTCAACATGGAGTCGGGTCAGTGATGTTGCGAGATGGGAAACCAGTAGCATATGCGTCAGCTAAACGAAACTCAACCAATTACACCACATCCAGTACCAGAACTCCCCTGGCAAAAAATCGGCATAGACTTTGCATACATCAAGAAAACCAATTATTTAGTCATGGTCGACTATTACTCAAAATTTGTTGTTCTACATTCTTTGCACAAAAAAGATTCCAGTCGCGATTCCCCATATTTCCCCTACAAGCATTTTTTTGTGTCTGTCTAAACTCATTGTATTGCAGGAATCACCTTACAAACAAGAGCAATAAAAATAGATCAAGCATTATATGATTATATAATTGAGTAGTTGAGACTATATCGTGGCAAGAAACATTGAAGATTGGTATGACGTTTGGGAGGGAGGGGGTGTTGATGAAGCCAAAAGAATCTTTAATACTTACAAAGTTGATTCCTTAAATTCATAAACAGGTCCAGCTTTAGTGATGCCCTTTAAATGCTTGAATTCTTGCAGAATAAAATTAGTAGCTTGCAACTTACTATGCAAGAAAGTTTCCCTATCGCACGTCACCTTATTAGGGTAAGCACACATTAATCTAGCCGCCTTATTCACAGTTAAGCTGATAACAGTATATTCTCTCCTTAAAGTATGTCCAACGACACCGCAATACGTCATACCTGGCCGATAAAAAAGACGGATTAAACGCGCATTAAAAAAAAAAACGAATCACATAACCTCACCAGTAGTGACACCTATAGACGTAGATCTCACGTTAGGTTGGCAGTTTATCTGATGGTAACACTCGGTAGCGCATCTAAGTCCAATCTGACTGTCCAATTCGTGTTTAAATCCTCTGAAACCGAATATGACGACGAACATCAGATCCTTATCGAATAACGAGACTTTATTAACGCAACCCTCCATACGTTCGGTGGTCCTAAAACGGAGCGTAACATTTCCAAAATTTTTCGAACTATTTAAACCGACCTGCAAACGATCTTATAACAAGTATCGATCAAGTTGACGAAGTCGTTAATGGGCATCCTCTTCGTGACGACATTTATGAATAATATGACGATTTGCCGCATTTCCGTCAAGTATTCAAGAGGTTCGTCCATGTCGATGCCTCTCATTACCGGAGGAATGATGTATTTCCGTAGATCTTCTTTTAAACGCATTTTTACGGCCTCGTTAACGCTCGGACGGACTAAATTGCGTTTATAAAAATTTATAACTTTTAATGGACACTGACGTATAGTACTTACTGGAGAATTCTTCGTTCATGTTGTAGAGGTTAGTTTTAGAGTCGGTCTCCTCTTCGTCGACTGTAAAATAAAGAAAGATTGAAATCTGTTTTAGGTTAGTACATTCATTTTATTATGTAACACTCTTTATAACCGTCAAATGTCAAAGTTTAATACTCCATAATCGCTTAGAAAAGTCGATTCGAAATGTCAAATTTATCTACGCCTATATGTCAATTTTTTACATCGAAACGTCAAAATTATCCATATTTGCAAATTAAATGTCAAATTTGTTCATATTAGATGTTTTAATGTCAAATTTGGTTGTATTTGACATCTAAAGGCTAACTTGGTCAATTTTTGACATTGAACTGTCAAAAATCTTCATATTTGACGTTTAAAGACCAAACTAGACGTCAAATTTGTTCATATTAGACGTTTTAATGTCAAATTTGGTTGTATTTGACGTTTAAACGCTAACTGGGTCAATTTTTGACATTGAAATGTCAAAAATCTTCATATTTGACGTTTAAAGACCAAACTAGTCCATTTTTGACATTGAAATGTTAACATCGAAACGTCAAAATTATCTATATTTGCAAATTAAATGTCAAATTTGCTCATATTAGACGTTTTAATGTCAAACTTGTTTGTATTGGTCATTTAAACGCTAACTTGGTCAATTTTGACATTGAAATATCAAAAATCTTCATATTTGACGTTTAAAGACCAAACTAGTCCATTTTTGACATTGAAATGTTAACATCGAAACGTCAAAATTATCTATATTTGCAAATTAAATGTCAAATTTGCTCATATTAGACGTTTTAATGTCAAACTTGTTTGTATTGGACATTTAAACGCTAACTTGGTTGATTTTTGACATTGAATTGTCAAAAATTTTCATATTTGTCGTGTAAAGACCAAACTAGTCCATTTTTGACATTGAAATGTTAACAGCGAAACGTCAAAATTATCTATATTTGCAAATTAAATGTCAAATTTGCTCATATTAGACGTTTTATTGTCAAACTTGTTTGTATTGGACATTTAAACGCTAACTTGGTTGATTTTTGACATTGAAATGTCAAAAATGTTCATATTTGTCGTGTAAAGACCAAACTAGTCCATTTTTGACATTGAAATGTTAATATCGAAACATCAAAATTATCCATATTTGCAAATTAAATGTCAAATTTGTTCATATTAGATGTTTTAATGTCAAATTTGGTTGTATTTGACATCTAAAGGCTAACTTGGTCAATTTTTGACATTGAACTGTCAAAAATCTTCATATTTGACGTTTAAAGACCAAACTAGTCCATTTTTGACATTGAAATGTTAACATCGAAACGGCAAAATTATCCATATTTGCAAATTAAATGTAAATTTGCTCATATTAGACGTTCTAATGACAAACTTGCTTTTTGACATTGAAATGTCAAAAATGTTCATATTTGACGTCCATTTTTTTTTTTTTATGTGGTGGGTGCTTAGTTGCAGTGACTCCGTAAACTGTATCGCTTGTTTGGCTATCACTGCAACTCTCGCGGCGTAGTTTTTGTGTGTGTATGTTGTGTTCAATTGTTTAAAGACCAAACTAGTCCATTTTTGACATTGAAATGTTAAAATTGTCAATATTACGTGAACAATACGTCTAAAATCGTAGAACAAAAAAGAGACAGTACTGTGGTGGTAAGACTGGGCGACTAGTCGTTGACAGTTTGAAGCGGAAAGTGCGTCTGAAATTGAAAATCCGCTTCCAAGAAAGACGAAATAGCATACAACGCATCAGCAGCGTTGACAAATCCTAAAAGAAGAGATCAGATCGGAATTGACCTTGACAACATTTATTTCTAGACATTTAAATGCGTAATTAGTTCATATTTGACGTTGAAATTCCAAACTTATTAATACTTGACATTTAAACGTCAATTTAGTTGATTTTTGACATTGAAATGCCAAAAATCTTCATATTTGACATTTAAAGACCAAACTAGTCCATTTTTGACGTTGAAATGTTTAACATCGTAACGTCAAAATTATCCATATTTGCAAATTAAATCTCAAATTTGTTCATATTAGACGTTTTAATGTCAAATTTGGTTGTATTTGACATTTAAACGCTAACTTGGTCAATTTTTGACATTGAAATGTTAAACTTGTCAATATTACGTGAACAATACGTTTAAAATGGTAGAACAAAAAAAAGACAGTACTATGGTGGCGAGAAAATGATATCAGCAGCGTTGACCAATCCTAAAAAAAAAGATCAGATTGGAATTGACCTTGACAACACTTATTTCTAGACATTTAAGTGCGTACTAATTCATATTTGATGTAGAAATTTCAAATTTATTAATACTTGACATTTAAACGTCAATTTAGTTGATTTTTGACATTGAAATGTCAAATTTCTGAATATTATCAACATCCTTGACTGTTATATAAAATTGAATAGATACCCAGTCTTCACATTACGAGGTGTTTTGTGGTATGTTTGTTTGGTGTATGATTGTTAAGATTGCAGTGATGTATCGTTCGATATAACCCATTTTCAGTTGTCCTTGTTTTGCTTGCTGCACTTGCACCAATTTGCTTGGGAGGGGATGGGAGGAGGTTACTTGGAGTTAAGTGCTAAACAAAAACTTCAAATCCAGCCTTTCTCCAAACAAGACCATGACAAATCAATTACTCTTTTCCGAGTGAATGGTGCAAGAAAGGTTTGCTTCCTCTTGGACATGATACCCTCAAATTTACCAGTTCTTTTGCAGAAAATGACGGAATACCTCGGAAGCGTGGACTAATGCCGAGCTACTGGTGTGATGAGGAAGGCCAAGAAGTTAAGGAACCTGGTATCTTCGTGAATCTTTTTGATTCCTCCACAATTCCTTTTCCAAAAATTTAGCCTTGGCTTTCCTCATGACCTTATTGAATTCCGAAGGACTAGTTGTATAAGTTTAATGGATTTCTGCACATCTTGAAACACTCAATTGTCATAAAAAAAACTTACGAGTTTTCTGGTGTTTGTAGCTCTTTTGGGTGCTCCTCCAATTAGCACCAAGTCCATGCACCTACGAAAAAATATCCTCAACACTATTCGACCAAAATGAAGATCAAACCTTTATATGTAAGCCATCCTCCATGTACTCGGACAAGTACTCGCTAGGATTCAAATAATTCCAAGCCGTATGGCAGACGATAATGTCGCCGGCGCTGCTTTTCTTCTCAGCTTGTTTAACGTCGAAAATGGGTTGTCCAACTACTATGTAATGTGACGTCTTCAAATCGCCGATCAGGGAAAATATCACGAATCCAGCAGAGATGGCCAATTTAACTCTCAAGAAGACTCCTACGTCAGTTTCGTATTTCCCATGGGTTTTTTGAATGACCAAAGCGCAATCGAGAGCTTGATGGACGCAATCTTGCATGGAATCGTTAGTGCTACTCTTCCACATCGCTAGGAAAGCATCGCCGGAGAATTTAAGGACGTCGCCATTGTAGGACATGATTTCTTGCACCATCGTGCCTATATAACTGTTTAAGACGTGGGTTAATCTTGACGGCCCACCTTTTCCTGTTTTGTTGTATTTCTCGCATAAATCGGTAAAACCTAAAACGATGGATGACCATCAATAGTTTTGTTGTTAGTCTGAAATGTCGTGAGACCATCAAAAGATGTAAGAAGAAAAGTAGCTTCGGGATGTGAAGGAATCGATCTTTAAATATCTATACCTGAGACGTCGCCAAAAAGTAAACAAGCATCGTAAGGCCTGTGCGTATAATCGTTACAATCGAAAATGATCTCGTCGGGTACCAACGAAGCCAACACCTTCGTATTATATTCATCCGACGATGCCATACCGGCCTTTTGGTCCTGCTGTTTGCTCATGTAATCCGTAGAGACGTCGCTCAATCGTCTCTCCTTCCAATCGTCGGCATCTTCGCTGTACAGGCGGGTCCTCATCGCCCAGATGTACTCCTCTTGCCCGGAATAATCGACTAAAACAGGAGGTGCCATTTTCTTATGTTGAACGAACTCTATAACATTCAAAATTTCATATGTGACTTACAGGTTTCCATAGTCCTCACGATATTATCTGTATCGAAATCGAGTTCTTTGAATCAAAAAAATTATGCGTCGAAATAAATCTGTATATGTCAGTTTTATGTCAAATATAATAATGACGGCAGGTCACGTGACAGGTAATATTAATTTATCGTTGCGATTTAAGGTATGTAGCAATAAAAAGAAATGTCAAACGTTCTCAAATCTATAATTATTACAAACTTAATTATAAATGTATATGGTTATGCGGAGCAAGCACTTTAAATGCATGATTTTAAATTTGCCGCCCTATGGGCAGCATTCGGCGGGGCTAAGTGTAGGACCAATATGGTTGCCTCACCAGGTCCGGACTACTGGAAATTACAAGTATAATTTTAAGCCTCGACTTAACAGATGGCTTTATTTAAAATTAATTATATCATCCCACACCTGTTAGGCCCAAAGTCCAGAAATGTCATAATTTGACAATATACAGGGTGCGGCAGTTAAATTCGGACAAATTCCAATTTGAATTTCCCGCCATATCGTAGTTCCATCAGAGGTCGCGATTGAGGTTCTTGAACGCCATGGACGTTTAGTAAACAGTCATAATCTTAAAATAGCTGAGATGCTACGTACAAGTGCGGAGTACAATCGAAGAGCCGCGATTATTGAAAGCCTTCGCGCTGGGCGTTCGACGACCGAGATCATTTGATTCTTCCGGTACCCAAGTTCGACTGTTTATGATGTTGTGGCGAAATACAATGCTTCGGAAAAGTTCGAGGAAGGTTCCACTAACCCGGCGAGGAGTTCCCATTCGAGGGAACGCGTGTCACGAACTCCGGCGGTCGTGAAAAGGGCTCAGAAAGTGATTTCGGAGGACCCTGGACAATCGTTGCGGAAATTGGCGTCAGTGGTGGGTGTCAGCGAGCGAACAAGGCGTCGGATTGCAGAGAAGGATCTACGTTACAAGTCGTACACAATAAAGGTACGACAGATGCTGTCTGAGGCTGCCACAACAAAGCGGATTGCTCGCTGCAACCTGCTACTGAGTTCTTTGAAAAACGAAGCAGCTGGGCGAATCAGATTCTTTTCCGATGAAAACATTTTCACTGTTGATGCGAAAATCAACCGGAGAAATGATCGCTGGCTCGCCCATGACCCCGAGGGCGTCCCGATTGTTGCTCGAACAATATTTCCGGCTAGTGTTCACCTCCTAGGTGTTGTGTCCGGTGAGGGTGACGTCATGCCGCCATATTTCTTTGAAAAAGGACAAACTGTCACAAAAGAAGTTTATCTGAACGTTTTAAAGGATGTTGTGGTACCGTGGATGGTAATTGTGGCCACGGGGAGGGAATATGTATTTCAACAGGACGGTGCACCGGCTCACACAAGCCATTTAGTCCAAAACTGGCTATCAGACAATGCGGACATGTTGTGGTCCAAAGAGTTTTGACCCCCGAATAGCCCGGATTTGAACCCCCTCGACTACTATGTTTGGAGCGTTGTTGAACGGGTTACCAACAAGTCGCGACACCCTAATGTTGCGTCTCTACGCGCCGCTATCGAAGCAGCATTCGCCAATATGGACAGCGCTGCGTTACAGAGAGCGTGCGGGCGCTTCAGGACGAGGATGGAGGCGGTAATTAAGGCCAACAGCGGTTATATTGAGTAATTGTACTCCTGACAGGTCACACGAATATTGACTAAAAACATTTTCTTTTACATTTGTACTTATGTCAATAAATTATATTTTAATACAAAGTTTAATTTGTCCGGATTTAACTGCCGCACCCTGTAAACATTCAATATGTATAGTAGTTTATTTATGCACCAATTGAAATTATCCAATTACGGCCCCGCACATTGTTTTTGTGCCACACACTGACCTATGAAATGTTATGCTAACTGTAATAAACAATTAATGCAAACATACACTATAATCTATGTGTTTGACGTAAGTGTAGTACCAATATGGCCGACCTGTACCCGTTTTAAGCACGTGATGTCGTCTCCCTATCTATTATTCCTCAATGGTATATGACGATGGCAACGATCTTCGCAGTACCCACCAAAGATTACCCTTCTTGGGCCAGTCTATTTCTTATAAACTGGCCACTCTAAAAAACAACAATATACTGGTGCTGCCATCTATAGAATGCCGTAAAATATTACAAAAAAATGGCGGTATATTTGAAGATTAAATAAGTACTCCCTAATTACATGTATTTTTTTTGAGAACATGTATATTATATTCAATGAGATTACTTTTAGGAAAAAGAAAAAGTTAGAGAAACAAATAAATCTCAAAAGCTCATATTTTTATTCATACTGTAATGAAACTGGAGTTCGATTAAATAATAATAACGTGCCATCGGAAAAAAAAACATAATTGGTGTAGGCTATGTAAATGTTTTTGATCGTTGCTTTAGCCACTACCACATAATGACATTTATTATTTGACATTTTATAACCAAAGTTTATAACCTCTAATTAAATGTCAAGAAATAAATGTCATATTATGTGAAAGTGGCTAAAGTAACTCTCCATTCACATAGCCTACTCTAATTATGATTTTTTTCGATGTGCCTATATAGTTTATACAACGAGTCAATAATGACAGTTATTATTCCCGAGAGCTGAATTTACGAACCGAGCCGCGTAAGCGGCGGGGGAGTAACTCGGCGCGAGGGAATAATGGTTAGTATACACTACTTTATCTACGACTAACTGAAGATTACTAAAAAAAAACAAATCAATTAAACGAAAATAAAAAGCGCCGATACCTAAGGACTTGACGTTTGACTATTAATTAAATACGAAATACTTGGACTTGTTTATCGTTACTATGATAAAGTTGGTATCATCATCGACCAGCGAATAATGATAACGTTATGACTCATTATTCCCTGGTCGCATTTCATTATTCCCTCCGGGTATTATGAGTACTATTAACCAATAGTGATTAATATAATACCTGCTTTATTGTTTAGTCGTAGATAAAACTATTTATTTAATAACTTGGAAGAATAATTAACAAGTTTAAGTTTATTGACAGTAATAATGACAGTATTATAACTTACTAATTATTATTATTATAACTATAAACCATTGCAATGACAAAAATACAAACAGTCTTTATTAGTTAATAATATTGCAATTACAATAAATGTTGGAAATGGTGACCTTGACGCTGCAGACATAAATTAACTCTTCGTTTCATATTTTCGAAAACATTTTCTGAAGTTGTTCTTGTGTAATCGTTTGAATCTCATTTTCAATTGCTTGCATTAATTCATCTAAATTATATAACCTATTTTTATAAACATTATCTTTAAAAGCCGCTTGCCATAAATGCAATATCTTGCCTGCAATCTTTGTTAAGCTATGTATTGCATGTCAAGTACGAGAAGTGATGGTTTGACAGTGGTTTGACACTTACAATTTTGATGCATGCAATGCAAGAAAACGCGAATTGAAAAATCAGTGGCACCAACCAAATTAGTTGGTTGCTAAATAACTGCAGAGAAAAGATTACAGAACTAGACTAACTGCATAGTGCATGCGTTAAATATCGGTGGTCCTCAATAAGAAACGAAAAATACTAATTTCTACCATATTAGCTACAATGTTGAACGCAATTGAACCTTTGATTGAACGGAAATTGAAGTTACGTCACAGTTAGAAACGTACGTTTTTCTTGTTGTATTTGTGACAGTTAAAAAACCAGTTGGCAGTACCGGAAGTCACCATTTAAGTAATTTAGAATTGCATCTGCAATGCACGAAAATGAGAACATGTTTAAAACCAATGCAACACACAAAAACATTGCATTCAATACTTACTTTTGACAAACTGCTCCTGCGCCAAAATCAATATTGCATATTGCATGGAAAAAATTGCATAGTGTCATGCGGCCTTAAGGTAAATAAGACTGTCGCTTTCCTTTCAGTAAAAATAGCCAAAAGTCGCCAAAAGAACATTTCCCCTTTCCCCTCGAATACAAGCAAATTTGCTTGGTTCTCACGCCTAACGTTGAGATTTGAGGTTAAGAAATTATTACTTTGTTGTTGACAGTTGCGTATAGTTCCTTTCATAACTGCTCTGGGGCGCCTCAAATCGATACGCCCTGCGGCTTGATGTTCATGAAAGTAAAGCAACTATTAACACGTTGATCGGCATTTAAGAAAAAAAATTGTAACCCCACAGGCCACCGCCTAATTTTTTTTTACATTATATTAATTTTTCTCCAAACGACCACATTATAAGACAGTTGTTCGGATCTGCGGTTTATAAACAGGAAACACAGAATAAACCAGAAAGGACAATTAGCATCACGATTCCCGGAAGTTAAGGATGATGCCGGATGTACCCTTTAGAAAATATGGCAGTCTTTGTTATTGTTGTGGGTTAGAGGTACTCGCCGGTAATATTTACTGGTCATTTGTAATTAATAATTTGTCTGATAATAAAAACCTTTTTTGTGTATGATTCGAATTTTGTTGGAACAAATACAATGAAATTCGTGCCAAACATATTCAAGTCATGGCGGATCTATTCAAGGTCATCTAAATCTTTACCTGAAAGAAAGGATTTGACGTTTCCGTCCTTTCTCTTTATTCTGTGTGATTCTGTGCCGTAATACAGGCAGCCACTTATATGCAATTTGCAAGTGGATTCATATCTGTAACTATATTCTTGTTCTGTGTTTACTGGATTTGCATCAGCTACTGCCACATGCAGCACTTTTCTGAATAAAACTATTTTCAAACTACTCGAAATCATTTTTTGTGAACAAATAATTGCTCAAACTCAGCATTAGAATTGACATTTCAATTTTTCATATCGCGTCAAATCAATTTGTCGAGCGATTTTGACAACTAATACCAATAATGGAGCAATAATGTCAGTTGATAAACTAGTTTTGAAATACGGGAAAAATAAATGTCAATATTAACATGATTTACAATTTAAATTTCGAGCCAAGAAATTTTGACCCGATCATATTATATTATACCAAAAGAACAAACTTATTATTGTTTATTTATAGCAAATCGTCAATAGATGGCGCCAGTATAGCCGAGCGCTCGGCTTGTCGACTCAAACAGAGAGCGGATTACGTCACACGAGAATCGCGGATACTTTTCGGGATCGGATAATCGTGAGTGAACGCAGACGAGAAGAGGATCAGCGGTGGAGAGGTAGAGTGCGTTATATTGCTCGGCGCACTCAATATCACGGAACAGCTGTTCAGTGTTTTGATTACGACGCAACAGTATAATAGGAACGATAAATTATGTCAGACACGGAGGCAGCTACGGCAACGTCCAGCACGGAGACGATTCCCGAAACGTCAGATAGCTCGGAGAAAATGGACGAGATCAACGAACCCGAAACGAAACGTAGAAAATTGACCAGAAATAACGAGAATGACGAGAAAAAGAATCGTTTAGAGGAACGTTTAGGTAGTATCCTGTGCTGCGCAGTTTGTCTGGATTTACCTAGAGCCGCCGTTTATCAGGTGAGTCCGAAATTTATTTAATTGCTTTAATTGTTTTGTGTGTCGTTGCGAATGTGATATCGGTTACCATTTTGTGCAGAATTTCGATTTGTACTTCTTGTTTGTTCAAAATGATGTTTTTAAAGTAAATAATTAATCGTTTATAAATGTATAAATATTGAAATCTAGTGACCTTCAATTGTTTCTGTGATTTGGATTATCTAGCTGTCATTTAGTGTTGTATTTTAGTTTCTGCTATTAAAGTTCAAAGCTGCATTACATCTGCAACCGATATTGATTTCTTTTGTGCAATGGATAGATGTTTAATAGCGAGAAATAGATTTATTTGAAAGGAGATAATATATTTTCTACATATACGTTTGCACGATTTTTTTTATGATACGCTTTAGTTACCTACAAAATAAATATTCCTATTCAATAACTATTTATAGAAGTACTTTTTAATACTGCCGACTATAAATAACTGTTCTATTGTTCTTGTTGATATAATTCGAGATATTCAGTTCAAGTTCGAAAGAAACTCGCTTGGAAAATTGAAATAATATGGTGATAGGTAATATATTGCATATACAGGGTGTCTAAGAAAAGATGCGATAAAACGCTTAACGGAAATCTCAGATAGACATATTTGAAATTGTCGTATTAGAAATGAATCACTTGGTATATTAAAATGCGATCGAAAACATGATTTTGTTGGATTGGAAACTTGAAATTTGATATTACGTCATAGTTCTATCATCTGATTATGAATTTAAATAACCAAAGTTATTTTGACTTATCTATTACCGTTAGCTGGAAATCCAGTGGAACTCCTGAAATGGTTTATTTTGACAGCATCAGATAAGAAGATCAAATTTTAGATTGAGTTATTTTGACTCCTCTTCCAAATTATTTATAGCATCAGATGATATGATTATGGATCCTAGCTCGAGAATTAATTTCTCTCTTTTACTCGTATTCTCATACTCGTGTCTTAATAGCAATCATTAAATGCTCGATATACAGGCTGTTACAAATTCGCGGGTCACCATTGAGATCTCGAAAACGGTAAGAGATACAAAGTCGGTTAAATTGGGGCAAAGTTGCGGTTTTTGCTGCTGAACAATAATCCGTTTTAAAAAATTTCCTATGATGTGTAGTTTTTGAAATATTTTCGAAAAACACACTTTTCTTTTTTCTTCTGTTCTGAAGTTATTATTGCAGGGATGAAAACAAGATTAATACATTCTACAGGCACTTTTTTGATCTCTTTACGATGGTGTTATTAGTTTTTGCTTAAACCGTTTCGTCTCGCTTTGACCACCATCAACTTCATTTTTTCTTATGGCCGCCATATTAGATCTTGGCATCATTAAATAGATCAATTTTTTCTGATATTTTTTCATGTGTCACGTATCCTCATTAAAGCAAGTTAAATGGCTATAACTGCAGAAAATGTTAAAAATAACAGTACTAAGAAAAATATGGTGTGCTGTGATCACAAAAATTAAACGTTTTGACATTTCTCCGCATAGCTTAGTTTGTTTACTGTTTAATCATACTGAAAATCGTTTTACTTATTACAATGGATTTTTCCGATGAAGAAAAACGCGACATGTTAAAGTGTTATTATGCTAATTACAGCAATTCAGTAATAGCGAGCGCAATTTACTTTCAACAATATCCAGGAAGACAACAACCACATAGAGCATTCTTTAGCAAATTAGATAGAAACATTTCTCTTTATGGATCTTTTCGTAAAACTCGAAAGAAGTATGGAGATTGCTCTAATAATAATGAGAATGAAGAAATTTTAGAAGAAGTAATAATTTCTTCTTTTAGATTAACAATAACCCTTCCAATTCTACCCGACAAGTTGCAAACACTATCGATGCCGCGCATCTTGTTAAAATTTGGATACTCTTGAGAAAGAACAATTACAAATGCTACAAAATACACGTTTCGCACGCTTTACTTCCTGGGGATACCGAAAGACGTTTAGAATGGTGTCATTGGCTTAGCAACAGAGACGGCAATTTTTTAAATAACATTATTTGGACGGATGAAAGTAAATTTACAAATTGTGGATTATTTAATCGAAATATCAGAGCACGTCTGGTTGCTTGAAAATCCAAGAGTCAATAGACCAGTTCGAAATCAAGTTAGATTTGGGTTAAATGTTTGGGCGGGAGTTGTGGGAGAACAAGTTATTGGCCCATTTATTTATGAGGAAAACCTAAACTCAGAACGATACCTAAATTTTCTTAGAACTACATTTGCCGAATATTTGGACAATATAAATTTAAGGAGACTTCCAGAATTATGGTTTCAACATGATGGTGTACCAGCGCACAATGCAAGGGCGGTGTGTGATCATTTAAACGAACAATTTCCAAATCAGTGGATTGGGAATAGTGGAGTAATACGTTGGCCTGCAAGGTCACCGGATCTCTCGCCATTAGATTTTTTTTTGTGGGGTATTCTGAAAAATAAACTTTATGCTGAACCAGTTAATGGCATTGCCGAGCTACGCAATAAAATTTTGGTTTCATTTAATTCGTTACGAAGAAGAGATGTTCAACGTGCTGTTAATAACGTTCGACGAAGAATAAATTTATGTATAGCAAAGAACGGAGGATATTTCGAATATCTACTCTGAAAATTTTGTTTTGTTTGTGAACTATTAAATTTGTAGACTATAATAATTATGAATATGTCTATCAAGTAGGTACTTTCAGAACTGTCGAGTACACCGTTATTTTTTCTAGTTTAATTCGTTCGTGTTAATCACGTTTGGTATCAATGCAATGTGACGAGTATTGTAAAATATAACTTATTCAGAATTTCAAAGAATCAGACTACAGTATCGACATTGTAATACATATTTTGGGTTTTTTTCCTATTTGTGAATGTTATAATACCTACTTAATTTTTCAGCAATTAGCTGGATATTAAAAGTTGTTAATGAGACTGTTGTTTTCTGAATTTGTACTAAAATTCTGAAATTCCTACTTCCTTCGAATTTTACTAAAAGATCCATAAAGAACAACGTTTCTATCTAATTTACCAAGCAATGTTCTATTTGGTTGACGTCTTGATGGATACTGTTGGAAGTAAATTTCGCTCGCTGTTACTGTGTTGTTATTATTATAATAAAGTTATAACATGTCACGTTGTTATGCGTTGTTTTCATCATTTGAATAAGTTTAAAACGAATTGCATTTGAGTTAAACAGTAAACAAACTAAACTATGCGGAGATATGTCAAAACGTTTTGTTTTTGTCGTCACAGCACACCATATTTTTCTTAGTACTGTCATTTTTAACATTTTCTGCATTTATAGCCATTTAACTTTCTTTAATGAGGATGCGTGATACATGAAAAAATATCAGAAAAAAATGATCTATTTAATGATGCCAAGATCTAATATGGCGGCCATAACAAAAAATGAAGTTGATGATGGTAAAAGCGAGACGAAACGCATTAAGCAAAATCTAATAATACCTTCGTAAAGAGCTCAAAAAAGTGTTTGTAGAATGTATTAATGTTGTTTTGATCCCTGCAATAATAACTTCAGAACAGAAGAAAAAAGAAAAGTGTGTTTTTCGGTTTTTCGGAAATATTTAAAGAAACTACAAATCATAGAAAAATTTTTAAAACGGATTATTGTTCAGCAGCAAAAACCGCAATTTTGCCCTAATATAACCGACTTTGTATCTCTTACCGTTTTCGAGATCCCAATGGTGACCCGCGAATTTGTAACAGCCTGTATACTATTAAGAGATCATTTCTCTCGAACGTTTCGAATTGAAACACCTTCTTTGGTTTTCTATTCTTAAGTGATCGAGTAGATGTTGCTGCTAGTGTCATGGTCTGAATCTCTGAAATAAGCAGTTGCAATTTCCTTGTATTTTTTCAATTTCATTTGATCAAATATTTTCTCAGCAAACTTTGTTGGATCAATAGATAATAATCCAATTGGGAAAAAGCCCAGACAAAGCCACCAGCATGTTCTCTGCTGTACTGGACGATAAGCTAGTTTTAGTGAATTTTTAAGTTTGAGATTTTTCTGAAACAAAATGAACACGTCAGGGTTTTTTTTTTCTACAATGTAGTTGATTGACAGCTCGCTAGGGAGCGGCACTTAGAACGTGTTCCAAAGTACACTATGTTCAAAGTATAATCTATCTCAAAATAATATCAGTTTTTTTAAAACCATGTGCTACGAAAATGTCGTTTTTATCTTGTTTTCGATTTGAAATGGAAATTTTCTTTTGTGGGACAAATCTACCATATTAAAACAACCTATATGTATACGGCGTTAATTCAGAATTATATATAATCGATTGTGTTCTCTTCAATTAAAATATTGTTAGATTCATAGCGTTTCCGGTTATTCCGGAAGTCATCATCTACTTTGCTATTTTTAATTAAATATTTTTACATATTTGGGTTTACCTATTTTCATCCTAGCATTTTACGGTTATTCGATTTAAAAAAAAAAAGAATCAGAAAACACTCAAACCCATAAACGCATGTCTGATCACCAGTTAAAATGCGTTTTATGAATGTGGGGTTGGAATTGACTCATCCTAACATGTCTTCTTCATGCGATTCAATTTTTGCACAAAATTCAGGTCTTTCGGCACTAGTTGATGCGTTTAAGTCGTTAATAAAGATAACGAAGAGAAGAGGCCCCAGAATACTCCCCTGTGGGATGCCCAGAGATACCTCAAGGTCCTTCGACAGCACATCAACACCACCACTTCGGTTCTTGATTCCAGTGATTTGTTTTCGATCATCACATCATCACAGGGTAGCTAACACAAACGAACGCCCTTGAAAGATCCAGAAACGCTCCACACAATATTTTTGAATTTTAATATTTTTACGTCATTTATTTATTTTTATTTCACTAACGTCTATATCATTCGATTTACTGATTTGTTCCACCTAGAAAATACACGTAAGCAACAAGCAACGTTTTTAGAAGTTCTATCTATCTATAAAAATAAAATTTGAGCATTAAGAGTTTTTTTTTCATGTTTTTTTTTTATTATTAGGTTGATCATTTAATGGAAAATTAATTTTAAAAAGGTTATTTTATTGCATCCTTTCTCAGACACATTATTTGAAAAGTATTAATTGTTCTTCTATGTATTGTTAATTTTTTTTTTGTATTACATTTATTTACAATAAATATTGGTTTAAAATAATATTTAATGAAGTATTAATTAATTCCTTACCTGCGAATTTTAAGCTCGAATATAGTTTGGTAAGTAAATTATTATGTTTGATGTTATACGCCAAGAAAGTAAGATTAATCCTGAAAACAAAGGTAGGTGCAAGGGGATCAAAAAAATTTCATAATTTTCAATTCTTAAACAAAATATAGAAGAGTCCCCGTAGACGATTCGGCGGACACTTTTCTCTATTAAACATACAAGTATTCCTAGTCATATATCAAGTACATCTCTTTTATAATTTTCAGTGCAACAACGGCCATCTAATGTGCGTCAGCTGTTTCACTCATCTCCTGGCTGATGCTCGATTGAGGGACGAATCCGCCACGTGTCCAAATTGCAGGGTAGAGATAAGTAAGACGGCGGCGACTAGAAACTTGGCCGTGGAAAATGCCGTCTCCGAACTACCATCGGAATGCCAATATTGCGGCAAGGAGTTCCCGAGGAACTCGATGGAAAGGCACGAGGATCAGATGTGCGAGGAGAGGTAGCTACAGCAGACATTTTTGGCCTTTAATTTAATAATCCTTCTCGTTGCAGGACATCCGGTTGCAAATATAGCCGAATAGGATGTCCGTGGAGGGGGCCCAAGCACGAGAGTAAACAGCATGAACAGGAGTGCCCTCACGCGAATAGATCGGGGGCCGAGGTTATGGAAGCGTTGCAGATCATCGATCAGCAGGTCGCTGATGAGCGTAAACTGTACGAGAATATTTTCGAATTGTTAGGATATGAAAAAATCACCTTTAATGGTGTGTATTTTTTTTTTTTTACAAAAATCTCCACTTTTAGGTCGGATAAAATAAGAAAACGTGACAAAAGTTATGAGTTTAAATTAATAAACTTCAGGCGTGACGTAAATCGAATGTTGATGTTAAAATTGTCAAATGTCAGTGTGACCAACACTTGCATATAAAATTAAAATAATAATAAAATTAATTCATTAATTCGAGACATCAACTGAATGAACTAATAAAATTCTCCTCTAGTATTAGCCATCGATGATTAAAGAAGGGGGCAACCCGAAACACAAACCTGAAATGAGACAGATGTCTGGGCTTTATAAAATGCTCAACCTTTCCAGTGCTTCATTGCACATCCCAAAAGCAATTTTTTTGACTTCTCTTCATTGATTTGTCTTGAGAGTTTAAAAGCTTTCTATAAGCTGTAGTTTAATGATATCCCCAAATAAGGCTTGCTTTAGGACTTAGGAGCGAATGTTTCTGTGTTTTGAACTACTTGATTCATCTTTTTCTTTATTTCTCTGCGATCTTCAATGATTCAATGCTTCATCGTCAAAATTTGAAAGATATAATAATTGTTCCGATAAGATCTAGCTTTTTAATACACGTTTGTCCTTAAATATTGTTGTTTATTACAACGAATCTGCAACGCCCCTAAATCGCTCAAAAAGAAATTTTTTATCTTGCTCTGCAAACCAGATCTCCACAGCTTTTATCACCTCTTCGTTGGAAGAAAATGTACCTTTTAAACTTTTTTTTTTCACTTGTGGAAGGGGATGATGGTCGGACGGAGCCAGATCTGGTGAATAAGGGGGGTGTTCGAGTAATTCGAACCCTAAATCACGATTTGTTTGCATGATAACATGCGATTTGTGTGCAGAAGGATTGTCCTGCAAAAGCAAAACATCTTTGGACAAC
Source organism: Holotrichia oblita (assembly GCA_023690525.1). Taxonomy (NCBI): domain Eukaryota; kingdom Metazoa; phylum Arthropoda; class Insecta; order Coleoptera; family Scarabaeidae; genus Holotrichia; species Holotrichia oblita. The sequence continues at coordinate 13,009,367 of CM043016.1, read as the reverse complement.
ATCTGCATGTTGCAATGAAACAGGTAAGTCCTATTTCAAAGCACATGAAGGGAACGTTTGAAGTTCAATCCTGACACACAGACACATGTTTCGAACTTATTTGCTCTCATCAGTGTGTGTACTTCCTTACCCGTTATACAGGGTGTCCCGCATAGATTGCATAATAATGCACTGGCGTGTTCTTTGGTCAAAAAGAAACAAAAAAGTCCTCAATAAATCGAAATTAAACTTATACAAACTTGTGTATTACAATGAACGGTGTTTTTGACAATGCGTTGATCACTCAAACTGACCGTTACAGTAATTGATTAAAAAAGACGCTGTGATTGTTTAATTGCGTACTCTAATTCATGACCTACTGTTAATTTTGCCATATAAACATTTGCAAAAACTTGTCTTTTTCTTGCATTATTCCTTATTTAAATGTATGTTTGCATGACATTATTCGAATCGTGAGAAAATGTTCTTTTATAAAAATCAAAAAAAAAAATAGTGCAATTTATTTGATGCAGATTGTTGTTCTCCAAGGCCTAAGGAGAACAACAATCTGCATCATTTTCAAACCGAGCACAGATCGAACGTGATGCTTTTACTCTTCTGGTCAACATTCAGACATTTGAAGATCTACGAGGGAGCGTTTTTATATTCGCGGAATGAGCGGGTTGTAGGGGGGTGATTAGGCGCATTGGGGGCGTGGCCTGTGCAGCGACTCATAATTAGTATAAATACGAAGTTTCATTGTTATTAGACAGTTAGTCTTTGAGCTACCGTCAACCAAGTAACATAATCAGGAGTGAAAAGTGAAATATGAAAAAAATCGAATATCGTGCCGTTATAAAGTTCCTTACCAGGCAAGGAAAATCAGTCGCGACCATTATGAATGAGATGTCATTGGTTTACGGCGACTCTTGTCCAGGAAAAACCATGGTGTACAAGTGGCATAGTTTATTTAAACAAGGAAGGAAATCCCTTGAAGACGACCCGAGGCCGGGCAGGAGCATTGAGGTGACCACGCCAGCGCTTATCCAAAAAGTTGAAAAAATTGTACTCGAAGATGCTCGACTAAAGAAGAAACAACTCGCAGAAATGGTTGGAGTATCCGATACAACAATTTTTAAAATCCTACACGATCATCTCGGCATGTCTAAGGTCAGCGCAAGATGGGTGCCGAGAATGCTCACGCCGCCGCAAAAACAAGCGCGTAGAGTGTTCGCGTGCATTTTTCGACCTCTGTAATGAAAACAAGGATGGTGTATTGAGTCGAATTGTTACTGGAGACGAAACTTGGGTTCATCATTATAAACCTGAGTCCAAACAAGACTCCATGCAGTGGCATAAAAAGGGCACAGCACCTCCCAAGAAATTTAAAGTGTCACAATCGGCTGGGAAACTCATGGCAACGGTATTTTGGGACTCGGAAGGAATATTGTTGATTGATTATAAAGATAAAGGTGTTTCTATAACCGGAGAATATTACGCTTCAATATTAGATCGACTAAAAGAGGCCATTAAAAAGAAAAGACGGGGAAAATTGACGAAAGGTGTGCTGCTTTTGCACGGCAACGCGCCCGTCCACAAGAGCCGCGTTGCGTTAGCTGCCCTGCATAAGGTGGGCTTCGAAATTGTGAATCACCCACCCTACAGCCCAGACCTGGCCCCGAGTGTTTATTACCTGTTTCCGAAAATGAAAAAAGAGCTGCGGGGTAAAAAATTTACTGCCGATGATGAAGTCAAGGAGGCAGTTTCGGCGTATTTTGCAGATAAAGAGAAATCATTTTTTTATGAGGGTATAAATAAATTAATTGAAAGATGTGAAAAATGTATCCGTCTTGCAGGTGAATATATTGAAAAAGAAAAATAATTTGGTTTCTTTATTTCCACCCCTTAACCCCCATTCCGCGAATATAAAAACGCTCCCTCGTATTTCGTTTTTTGATTTATTTGTCTTACAAAGTGGAAATATATCTCGAATTAGAAACTACAAAAAAATTAAATAACGGTGTTTGTTCCAGATTTGCAACTCAAGCCATATCGCACTGAGGAGTTCGTACATCGTCTCTATTACGAATCGTCTAGATTTTCAGCCTTCAATAATCAATGGGTGGTTAAAGCTAGGATAAATAATAGTCAGAAGGATCCTACACAAAGTTCAGAACGGGATATTACATATCAAGTATGTTTTATATCAATCAGATCAATCGCGGAGGGGTGGGGGGGGGGGGGCTTAAAGTCAATTGATCAATGTTTGACGTTTTTGCAGCTAATCTTACGAACGAGAACTTCATGCCCGTTAAATATCAATTTTATAATTTTGCGAGGACCTTTCGGTGATATGAAGATCCATCCTCGAATCTATCGTTTCGATTTTACAGAACAGGATAATGAGAGTCCGTACATGCCTCTTTCGCTTCCAGATACGGCTGAATGCAATCGTTTATTGGCTGCTAAAACAATTAACTTTAGGTACGTAAAATTATTATAAGGTGATATTATGGATTTAAATTTGATTTTTCTAAATTTCAGATTAATCATGTTTCTGGCTTAAAAACGATTAACTGCGATACTTTTTTGTTATTTTTCTCTTTTTATTATTATTTTATTATCACTTGTAACTTCTGTGGTATAGTGATCTCTAATTTTTGATTTAATAAATATTATTTTATTTATTGTACATGTTCTTTTCGATTTTAAAAGGAAATTGTATTTAATCTTCTCGAATTTATTACTTTTTCGTTAAAATTGATGAAGAATTGAAAATGCATTTTGTGATTAATTTTTTTTTATGTATACATTAAATATTTGAATATATATTTTATATAATATAGATTATGTTGTACTTTTTGGTACGATCATTATGGACTTGTTGATATCTTCTGTTTTCTTTTTAGTGAAATTTTTTATGGTATATATGTATGTATGTATTTATAAAATTTACTATGTATATCTTAGGTTTCACGATAATATATATATATGTATATAAAAATATATAATATAAAAGGTTTTTTCTTGTATTATTTGTTGTAGGGTTATATTCTGTGTTAATTGATGTTTGTTTACTCATGAAATATATAGAAATACGAGTGTGTAAAGATCGAAAATAAATTCGAATCTCAATTGTCCCGTCTGTTAAAGACTTCTGCTGCATCATAACTTTTGTTCACTCATAGAACTTAAACGTGTAATTGCTAATAATTTTAATTCATTCAGCTATATTGTTTATTTACACATAATTGTTATAGGTAACTTGTGCATATCTGTATTAATTCTTGTCCTCTAATTGTATATTATTATTATATACAGGGTGTCCCAATAGTGCGGTGTCGGGCGATATCTCAATACCAGTTTGAGATACAAAAAAAAATTTTGAAATAGATGTTTAATTTTTAAAGGGGCATAACCTAAAAATGCTTTTGTTTATACAGAGTGTCTCAGAAAAACAGTACTGAATCGAAGGTAATTTTTTCAAATGGAACATCCTATATTTTATTACATTTTTAGAATCTACTATAAAATCAACATACTTTTCATATACCATTGTCTATACCTAATCCTAATAGTTTTTGAAATATTTGATATTTTCTCTAATAGATGTCGTATGCAGATACTATTTTTCTAAGTCATATCTTACTTATGTTTGACCCCAGAAACAAAATATTTGGTATGCGAGTAGTCTATACTTGCAATAATTTTTACAAATTGCTCAAACTATTTTATTTAATACAGAGTGTTCAAAAAAGGGAAAGCAACATAACAAATTTCAGATTAAAAAATCTCCATTTCCTTAAATGGAATACCTGGCGTTTTTTCATGCTATTTTACTCCTAAAGGAAAGCGCTATATTTTTCTTTAAGCATGTCATATACAGTTACGAACATTACGTTTCGTACAACATATATTTTAAAACTATAAAGTAATTAATTGTGGTTATTCAAAAGAAACAATTAATATTTGTCAAATAATTTTATTTTAGCATTTCAATAGAAAGCATTTTATACTAGTTTTCGTCAAAAAACTATATATTTATTAATAAATTCTGAGGTTTTCTTCATTTTTACGTAACATGGTAAACTCAAATTTAATACACAATATAAAAATAACGAACATTCAGTTTCATACAGTTCTTCTAAAATTACAATATTTGGATTAAGAAATCAGAAATTCTGTGTGTTTAATATCTTGTAGGGTTGCCTCTGGCTTTTATTACAGTTTGCAACCGTTTCGGTATAGAATTGACTAGTTTTTGCGTAACAGAAACGGGTATATTATTCCACTCCTGCATCAACACTTCTCTTAAATCCTTTTTTGATTTTATTTTATGATTAGCGCGTATTTGGCGTTCTAACTGCTCCCATAGATGTTCTATAGGGTTCAAATCTGGACTTTGTGGAGGGGTTTCAATAACTTTCGGACAATTATATAAAAGCCATGAGCGTACAATATACGATTTATGTTTGGGGTCGTTATCTTGATAAAAATGAAAAGAGTTTTCAATGCCCAATTTGGTAGCCGATTGTTTTAAATTGTTCTTCAGAATATTCAAATACATTTCTTTATTCATGTTTCCTTCCACAAATTCCAGATTTTCAACCCCATTATAGGACATTGCACCCCAAACAGTAACACTATCTCCTCCATGTTTTACACTACACGACATGTTTTTCAATGTATACGCTTCGTTACGTTTTCGCCATATTTTCTGTTGCTTTCTATCACTTCTAAATAATGAAAATTTGCTTTCATCGATGAATAAAACATTGTTCCAATATTGCGCTGTTTTCTCCTTATGTTGTAAGGCAAATTTTAAACGTTTTACTCGATTAACTTCACTTACTAAAGGCTTTCTACGAGCAATACGCGAAGAAAAACCCTGTTTTTTAAGATTCTTCTTATGGTAATGGGATGAACTTTTGTTCCACTGAATTCTTCTAACATTTTGACTAATTCCGTTGACGGTAGTCGCGGATTTTTGTTAATTTCTCTTAACACAAACTTAACATCTGAATTTGTTACTTTTCTTGGCGCCTTCGTGCTCGCTTTATTCTCTATTCTATCTTCTTTGTAATACCGATTACAGATTGATTGAACAGTCGATCTACTGAGATTCAAAATACGTGCAATTTCACCAAGTGATTTTCCTTTTTCTCGATGATAAATGACTAATGAACGTATATTAATTGATGTACTTTTTCTCATTTTTAAAGAACTTACATATATGCAATTGCACAAAATTTTAAAGTAATTGGTTCTGCCTGTTCTGCATTTCTAGCGCATTCAATGCAAAAAAAAGTATGATAAAACGAGTAAAGCAACACATTTGCGGTTTTTTTATGAATAGTTGTTTCTAAAGTATTTCTTTATATGCTATGAGAAAATTAATTTTAGTATGCTTTTTCACTGCGCCCAAATGTGTACTTATGTATATTAATAGGTACTGTACGAAAGTGTATGTTCGTAACTGTACCTATCTACAATAGATTTCGAGATATTTTCGTTTTTAAATTCGCTTTATGAAAGACTGCATTTCAAGACAGCAATATGTTAAAACTAAAATGGCCATGGAAAACAAATAACACTCATCATAACCCTAAACCAAAGAGTAACAAGAGAGTGCACTTAGCTATTGGCGCCAAAATAATCTTATAACCTTGGGAAATACTATATGTTTTGGCAAGAGTTCAATGAACCCACGCTGTCAATACAATCGATTGAACACACGAATTTATCCAAGCTTTATGCGGTTTTTTGGTTCATTTTAGCTGTGTGAGATTTTATAAAGTGACATTTATCTATATATGATTTTAAACGAGGCACATATCAAATATATTTAAAATTGAAGTACATTTAAAATCATCGTGTTGGTTGCATTTTTTTAAGGTTGGTAGTGCATAATTTCCTACACGATACGTTTTACATAGAAATTGAACGAAGTATTTCTTTTTTTAACTTTTAACATTCACTGTGTTTATACTTCCACATATTTAAAGTTTTAATTGCATTAAATTCTAATATTTTCAAACTTTCTCGGTTTAGTGACTTTGCAAATTGCGTGTTGGCTAAACTAATTCTGCAAAATTTTCATTAATAAATACTAGCCAATCAAAATTTGGTGTTCCACTTTTGGTGTTCCCAATCAGATCGCTCTATCGAGGTCATAAGAATTATTTTACGCATTCATTCATAATAGCGCTAGTGCACCCTCTTTGTAACTCTACTCTTTGCCTAAACTGTCAAATAGCTTACTACAGTATTTGCTCCGATTAAAATGTGTGTTTTTCTATGTTTTAAGGATGAATGTTGCTCTAAAAGAACTTACCAGTTCGAAGACATTATTCTAATTTGAATTGTTTGCGCATAATATTTTATCTTATTCAGTGAAATACCTATAATATAATTTTTATTTAAAGGAAGAAATAATAAGAAAATTAAACAAAAATATTACTGCGCAATTGCCATATAAACTGGAGATAGCGAACTGTATAAAGACTGCAGCCCAGTGGCGACTAGTACATAAGCGCTGCAGAGCTCCCAAAAAATCTTCTATTTAACTAAAATATTTCCTTCCTTTTATCAAATATAAAATTTATAATATACTTTGTGAGGTATTCGCATTGTCATAATGATAAAACAACTGCGAACACAAGCCACAGCTTGAAATAAACCAATTGCCGGCTAAGCGTAAAGCGTAAATAAAGTCCACCAGTGGAATAACGAACCTATTTCACGCGATCGTTGATATTTTATATGCTGGGCCACACGAACGTGCTCTGCGAGCTCTTTCAAACACCCGCGCTTCACACTTCTCCCCCTAGACCAGTGATTCTCAACCTGTGGTCCGCAGGCAATTTTCATGTGGTCCGCGAAACAAAACATCTAATTAATTTTAATCTTGAATCTGGACAAAAATTAATGCATCTACCGAAATTGGTTTACTCAACATGCAACTGCAATTTTTTTAGCGGTGAGTTTCACTCCTCCTGAAGTGTGTGTTTGCAGTATCGTGTTGACGGCAGTAGCGCTGGTATCAAAAGTTATCTGAGGAGTTCCTGACTTCAACTGCGTTGCAAAGTCACACAATAGGCAAAGACATTTTTAAAGCCATTGACGAATATTTCAAACTCAGAAACCTTTCCTGGAAAGACTGTGTTGGACTTTGCACCAATGGTGCTACGGCAATGACAGGACACAAAACAGGTTTGCCAAGTTTACTCAGGAAAGAAGCAAACAGTGATATTGTTTTAACACACTGCATTATTTGTAGAGAGATGCTTGCTGCCAAAGGTTTGAGTCCTGAACTAAATGAGGTTTTGACTACTGTGGTAAAGGCTGTGAACTTTATAAAAAGTAACGCTCTCAACTCGAGACTGTTTGCTATGTTATGCGAGGACATGGGATCTGTTCATTCGAATCTCCTTCTGCATACTGAAGTTCGGTGGCCGTCCAGAGGCCGGGTCTTAGCCAGATTTTATAAACTTAGAGAAGAAGTATGTAGGTATGTTCTTTGATGAAAAAAAAACCTGATTTAGCCAAAACACTACGTGACGGTAAATTCATCGCTAGGTTAGCTTTTTTGGCCGATATTTTCGAACAAATCAATATTATGAATCTTGGCCTCCAGGGACCATCAAAACTGCATTTGACCTATGGAACAAAATTGAATCATTCAAGAAAAAATTATAGTTATGAAAGTCTGAAACTGGAAAAGGATCGTTTGAAATGTTCAACTTGTTTTCAGATTTTATTTCTGAAAATTAAGGTTTAAATAAAGAAAATTTACATACAGTGGTTAAGCCCTACGTTGAATCACTTGAAAGTTATTTCGAGAAGCACTTCCCGGTTGATACGGATGTAAGGAAGAACAATCTGTGGGTACTTGATCCCTTTTTAGGTTGCAGTAATAATAATCTATCTATTCGTGAACAGAAGCAACTTATTGAAATATCGTCTGATGCCCATTTCAAAGTGATGAAATCTCACTCTGAAAACATTGCAGACTTTTGGGTTGGATTGATTGATGAAAGTCCACTACTCAGTGAAAAGGCACTGAAACTTCTTCCTTTTCATTCCACTTATCTCTGTGAAACAGCATTTTCGACTTTAAATGTTATCAAGAATAAACATAGAAATCGTTTATTAAATTTGAATGCTCCAATGAGACTGGCATTGACCCCTTTCAAGCCGAATATTGAGAAACTTTCAGGTGAAATGCAAAATCAAGGAAGTCATTAGAATGCAAATTTGGCAAGTTTGTAATTAATAAAATACATTGATAAAACTTTAGGATTCATTTCATTTTACCTAGTGACATGTATGAAAGTAGCGCTTATTTATTACATTTTATGGGCATGACATTCGAGCATAAAGACTTTAATTTAACATCATATTACAATATAAGCAAATAGTAATAAATTCAAACGAATGTACAAAGTAAGTTTGAATATTTTCTTGATAAATATAGAAAAGAAACAATTGAATTTTAAGTAAGAGTTTTCATACTTTTGGAGGGATGGCCGATTGATTTTATGTTGATATCCAATTTCTGTTACATATATGAACTATGAATGGCTGCAAAAAAAAACAATATTCTCATGAATCATTTAAAACCAACCTTTGTCCTATGTAACTGTTGTGGAAATCTTAATTCTATCGTATGTGGTCCGCCTCAGATTCTGAAGGGTACGAACCCAGACAGCAATAGATATCCCAGGAAAATTCAATGAATATACATTTTTGAATATTGATTATTCCTAGAAAATGTCGTATATATATACATCCTTTTAGGAATATTCTGTGAACTGTCGTTATGGGAATATCGTAGATAATCATAGAATATACTCGTAAGAATATTTTTGAAATATTCAGTATGTCTTTAGATTATACATAGAATATTCATTTGAAAAGAGCTTGGAATATATTCTTTGGAATATTCCTGGAATATTGCATATATTCTTAGAATATACGTGAAATATATAAAAAAATATAGTTAAGAATATCCACTAAGGAATAAAACTAGAATATTCTTAATATTCTATAAATATTCGCTGATTATTCTGAAAATATCCATACACGCAGAATATCCCATAGCTGGGCTCAAAATATTGTATTTGCTAGACTGATGCCCGATTTCTGAAACGTTAAACAGCAGTTATCTGTTTGGTACCTGGCGATTTAGCAAAGACAGTCCTTGTTAAATTGCCAGATACCAAACAGATAACTGCTGTTTAAATTTCAGAAACTGGGCATGAGCGTATTACATTGGTCGTGTTCAGTTAGTACATTGGTAAATCACTGGTAGGTACCACGGGTATTTCGTTCAAATTTGAAATTTCGGGCAAGATGTGCGCGCTATCTTTGATTCATATGGAGTACTAAATATTGTATTGTTGCCAAATCTTTGTAAGCTTTGTATCTAAATTGATGATAATCAAACATCAAAGAAGGTTTTAATATGAAGAATGAGAAAGTTTTTAGCGTTATTGTGAAAAAATCGTTTTTTATTGTTCTTATTAACAAGAAATCTGAATAAATATGGTTAGCTATAAAAGTGTGCGATATGGCAACAGTGCATGGTAACGAAAATATCTACAAATTAGTAGTGTTTACAAATTATTTTGTGAGGTTATATGGTTATAAAGAAAACAGTAAGAAGTTTTGGGTAAGTTTTGTTATTCTTACTTGTTGTTTTATTTGATTAATTGTTACTGGAGTAATAATAATTCATTGTAATAATTAGGTAAAAATTTATTTTTAAGACTTTTTCAAGTGTACACAAATATAAATGTAAAATTCCAGGTTGTGAAAGTCAATATTATTTCAATATTTTACCCGATTCGGGTTATCAAAATAGACATTTTTTCACCCTCCCTTCTAATGATAGAGAACAGGTATGGTTAAACTCTATTCAAAGTTCTAAGTTATGCAGATTTAGGCTCCAATCATAGACTTGTTGTGTGACTTGTAAATCAGAATACTTAAAATTGTAGTATGAAAGCCTTGAAAAAATTGAGCACTATCAATTTGAAAGTTACGTAAATTTAAGTAGCACACCGTACTTGAAACTTCCCTACAGTACTGTCATAAAATCACTACCAGTGAAAGTGAGTTGGATTCATATTCTTCGAGGTTTTATTTTCTTGTGCAATAAACTGGACACTTGCAAACAAGATCATTAATCAAGATCGCTTAGAGAATCTGCTTGGTGTATTATGTCAGTGTTATGGTCTTAATACAAATCCAAGTTTTCATCAATTTATTGCCAATTTTAAAACTTGTATTTTAAATAATTTTGTGTCTTCTCATTCTATCGGATTCAATTGTGAGCAAGATAGTGGACATATCTCATCTACAATCATATATGACTTCTATTGAACCTGAAAGTGGTAGAAATAGTACGTTGAATAAGAATGAATTAGAAGATTCTTCTCTAAATGTTCCAATTAATGATAAAATGATTTAAATTATCAAGTTGTCACCTTATGTACATACATATGTGGATTTTTCTAAGAAAGCTTAATTTACCTGAAGGTGATAGGTTTGTAAATCTTTTTTATTTTCTGCTAATGTAGAACTCCATCATACTTTTAGTTTCCTTTATCCCACTCTTAGTTTGGTATTACATATTAATAACATTTACGATAGAATGGTTGTGTTGTTGAAATCGTTTGATCATGTAAATTCTATTCAGAAAAAATTGTTGGTAACTTTGCGAAAGATTAGTTTTTCATGGTACACTTGTGTTAACAGCGATCAACCTTTAGTTCAAGAACAATTATTAAATATATCTATGAGTTTAATTATCAGGAAATTTCATGATGATATTTGTCGGTCTTCTAATGATAGATCCAAGAATCGAAACTCGAGAAAGGTTAGGCAGCTTATGCATGTCTAAGACACAAATTAAGTTATTCAATTAATTTTTATTTATATGCACGTAAATACGTGTCTGTGATTTCTATATTTATAGATATATCGCACTGATGAGATCAAATAAGATCGAAACACGCATTTAGAGCATATTTAGTACCAAAAGAAAATATTGTAGTAATTTAAAAATGCCGCCATCGTGGTTGTTTACGAATTTAGTACGCCATATGCCCGTCAGAGTGTGCTAGCGTAAGGGTCCAATTTTTAACGTGGAATGCGTCACTCTTATATGATATGCTCCTTGCTCACCATTATTGTTTTTGTTGTTATGGGTCGTAGACATCTTTTCGTAGTGCTAGTGTGTGACTTCAATGAATAGCTGTATTTATTTTCGCTGTATCTAATATTTTCATAGCATTTGGGTAACACAATAACTATTTCTATATCTTCATAGCGTTTGTGTGAAGGATATTGTAGTTTTTCTATCTTCTCATAGCGTTTGTATGACAGATAGTGTAGTTTTTCTATCTCTTCGTAGCGTTTGTGTGAAAGATATTGTAGCTTTGCGTAGTTCTTCTATTGTCTAAGACCCGATATAACTTGTTAAAAGTTTTAAAATCGTGTTTTATTTTCCCGCATTTACAATTATGTCCAAAAATATACAAATTTCTGTATTAATGCATAGACTTATTGTATATTTCTAATAAAAACAAGATATGTTTATACAATAGTTGTTCGTTTCACCGTTATTAACGGAGATTAATTTAGAAATCTAGTTCATCTTACTACTCACTGGTAGATTAACTAGGCATCTGAATTAATCTCTGTTAATAGCGGTGAATGAATACAAATTTTCAAAATACATCATTTAAATAATTCATATTACCCGCCTGTTCGATTTAGTTTATGACTAAGGACGTAAGAGGGAGTACGTGTACTTTGCTCCAAGTGTTTACACGTGAGTTTCCGATCTATTTGTACCTTATCTATGGCGTAAAGCGTAAATAAAGTCCACCAGTCGAATAACGAATCTATTTCGCGCGATCGTTGATATTTTATATGCTGGGCCACAAGAACGTGCTCTGCGAGCTCTTTCAAACACCCGCGCTGCACACTGCTCCCCCTTGACGGTCTAAAACTAAGCCGTGATTTTAACAGGATAGTTCGTTGCATTTGCTCCAGCGCATTGGCAAAAGATAGATAAAAACGACACTACATTGAACAGAAAAGGAACATTCTAAAGCCCCATCTATACAACTTGTAGAAAAAGTAACCCATGCAAAGAACTCTATAATACAGGTTTCATTAAAATGATCCCAGGTGCGCGGGTAGTTTAAATATAAATTTCTGTACTTCTATAATGAATCTGTGGAATTCCGTAGTATACCTGTAATTCGACATATCACCAAAAATTGACAACAGAACTGCTAAAAACTACAATGCAATGAAGAACTCTAAAATATAAGCAGAATAATGGCGGCTGGTGCATGTCAATTGTCACCGACAAGCAGACGAATTGTAACGAATGTGCAGTGAGAAAATGCGGGACATTTAAGAATTTATTTTTTAACAGCTCTATGCTATCTATTGAAAAAAAAAATATCTCCGAAATAGACAATTTTAATGATACAGTGATTATAACATTTGTGAACCGAAAAGAACGTAGAATAGACTTAATTTATAAGAAATACTTTGTTAGATAAATAGTGCCTATAGAGACTCTTATTTTTTGCGAACCGAAAATAACGTCGAACAGACTTAACTTATAAGAAATAATTTTTTGTTAGCGAAGTAGTGCTTAGTGCGTGACTCTTATTTTTCTTGTGTGGCAATTGACAATCGTTCTAGAAATCCAATATTTCAATACGGAAGGCGGAGAAAGGACGATAAAATCGATGGGAGACAACTCCCTTACAATATAATTTTTTTTTCAAAAATTGCAGAACACCTTAAAATTTTTACCACGAGCCGCCACTGCTGCAGCCTACTTCCAAGATACAAATTACTCCCCAATACAATACAAAACTATACCCCAATGACACTCCCTAGACAAGGTCTTCAATATGTCCACCATTTTGTTCTTGGCAGACAGTAATTCTGTGAATAAAATTTTAATGCACCCTTTGAAGCATATTTTCATCAAAAGTTGGGGCAGTTTTGTATACCTGCGTTTTGACATAACCCCATAAAAAAAAGTCTGGTTTCGTCAGATCCGGGCCATATCACTGGTCCTCCTCTACCGATCCATTTATTCTCAAAATGTGTGTTAGGATAATGCCTCACACGTCTGCTAAAATGTGGAGGAGCTCCATCTAATTGTAACCACATTTGTCTGGTAATTTCTAATGGTAAGCTGTCAACCATTTCCTCAAATTGATTGCGTAAGAAATTCAAAAATGATTCTCCATCCACCGTGATATCGAAAAAGTATGGTCCTATAACAAAACGTCCAAGAACTCCACCCCATACATTAAGAGACCACCTATGCTGATTATCCAGTGGAATTATCATTCTAGGATTTTCATTATTATAGCAGTGAAAATTGTGGCGATTAACAAACCCATTCTTATGAAATGTGGCTTCGTCTGTGAATACAACGTTATTGAAGAAATTTGGCTCCTGATAATTCTTGTCTAATGCCCAATTACAGAAGTTGCGTCTGCTTATAAAATCTTGTTGGCTTAGTTCTTGTATCGGTTGTACATGGTATGGGTGAAATTTGTGTTTCCGAATAATTCTGTTCGCTGATGTTTTCGGTATTCCAATTTCGCTTTCTAACGTACGTGTTGACGTATGCGGATTTCCCACTACAGCTTCCAATACTAGGTGTTCATTTTCTTCAGTGGCCACCCGTTTTTGTCTTTGCAATTTCTTTTCATAGTGCACGCTTCCAGTTCTCTCAAAACGTTCTTTTAACCTGGCAAATGCATAAGTATTAGGATGACGCTCAGCATTTGGAAATCTTTGCGCGTAAATGCGACTTGCAAGGAAACAATTCTGATCGCCCGATTCCAATGCGTAAACCATATTATGAAGAATGTTATTTGTTTTCCATGGCCATCTTAGTTTTGACATATTGCTGTCTTGAAATGCAGTCTTTTATAAAGCGAATTTAAAAACGAAAATATCTCGCAATCTATTGCAGATATATATATGACATGCTTAAGGAAAAATATAGCGCTTTCCTTTAGGAGTAAAATAGCATGAAAAAACTCTAGGTATTCCATTTAAGGAAATGGAGATTTTTTAATCTGAAATTTGTTATGTTGCTTTCCCTTTTTTTGAACACTCTGTATTAAATAAAATAGTTTTAGCAATTTGTGAAAATTACTGCAAGTATAGACTACCCGCATACCAAAAATTTTGTTTCTGGGGTCAAACATAAGTAAGATATGACTTAGAAAAATATTATCTGCATATGACATCTATTAGAGAAAATATCAAATATTTGAAAAACTATTAGGATTAGGTATAGACAATGGTATATGAAAAGTATGTTGATTTTATAGTAGATTCTAAAAATGTAATAAAATATATATGTTCCATTTGAAAAAATAAACTTCGATTCAGTACTGCTTTTCTGAGACACTCTGTATAAAAGTAAGCATTTTTAGGTTATGCCTTTTTAAAAATTAAACATCGCCCGACATCGCTCTATTGGGACACCCGGTATATGAATTAATTGCTAATTTCTGAACACCCTGTATAAATGTTGTTAATAGTTATGACAGTTCTAAGTAACTATGATCCTTTACTCTGATAAATTTTCCAATTTTGCGGGCATTTTAAGAGGGTACTCTATAAAAAAAGTAACTATATAAATACTGTACTATTTCACTGTCAATCACAACGAAATAACACAGAATTTAGTTACTTGCGACTGGCTAGAGTACCACCTTTAAATATATCTTATTTCAAAGAGAGGCAAAATTCCGAACAGACTCAAAGGACAGTCACTTCTTATTCGCTAAATGTCGGTTGATCCAAGTTTTACTTAAGGTAGAGAGGGTGAGCGTTGTCTTTATTTGTTTTAACGTTATCGGCGTTAAACCATCTTGTTGTTTCCGATGGTCCATCTATAAATACGAAATACAGAGTTTCCCAGGACTCTAATCTCGGTCCTTCGCTTTTCATAATATATATGGGCATGTTCGCTCTTTATTAGTATAAGAGCTGTGGATTTACAAATATCCTATCAAAAATAAATCAGCAAGAGACTTGTTAAAAGATAACCAATTAAATATTTAAGTCGCAACGAAACCTAATGATTTTTTTGAAGAAAATATTTGTTTAATAAAGTAATTCTCTTTATTTATATTATTTACAATCGATAAGGAAATGTTTCTGTAATGTTGCCACAACATTATTTCGAAATGTTACGACAAATTACTTCGTAATGTTAGTCTAATATCCCAGCGACGTATTAGTATGTCTTATACAATAGTGTTTAGAGCTAGATTTCAATCTATTTGTCCTGATGCTGTTGTGATAATCGAGATTAAATCTAATTAGTTCCGATCCATCTATATCTCGACCTTGTCCTTATGATGAGCTTTAATATGACCGTTCAAATGATGTGAATGTTTAAAACGAGCCGTGCAATATTTACAAGGATGCGGCGTCTCACCCGTATGTATCCGCATATGCTGCGTGATACATCCTTTCTGTCGAAACTTCTTCCCGCATAACCGACAGGCATACGGTTTTTCCCCGGTGTGTATGAACATATGTTGCTTGAGTATCGTCGTGTCGAAAAACGATTTACCGCATTTCTCGCAATCGTACGGTCGTTTTCCGTTATGCTGCCTTGTAATATGGTTCCGAACGCCTCTCTTATTCATATAAACTTTCCCGCAGATTTCGCACGAAACGCTGCGATTCCGACGGTCAGGATCGTGCTCTTGTAGCTTATGACAGTTTAAACCACTCGCGTCGACGTAACTCTTCCCGCAGATTTCGCAAATGTGGGTTCTCTCGTTCAAATGTGTGCGTATGTGGGTTCTCAATCCGCCGCTGGATTTAAAAGCTTTAGTGCAGAGGTGGCACTTCAACGATCGATCAGGTAAATGTTCCCTTTTATGTGCCCGCAGTACAGTGATCGTCTTGTACGCTTTGCCGCACTCCTCGCATTTAAAATCTCTAGTTTCGAGATGAGATCTCATATGATTGGTCAATACGATTTTCTTCGGGAAACGTTTATCACACTTGTCGCATTTAAACAGTAGATTTCCGGTATGAATGTGAGCGTGAACGTCGACGAAATATCTAAACGTAAACGATTTATTGCAGTCCGGACAAAATATCGTCATACGATTCTTCTGTTTCTTAGTGAGCCCCATCGACATTATCTTGTTATAATCAGCATTATTCAGTAACTCCACCTGCTGTTCGTTGACATTAACTTTCGTCTTAAACTTTGTTTTCGCAACTTCCGCACTAACCACCTCGTTATCGTCCAATTTCTCCAGCCTCGATTCAGTGTGAACTGCGCCAGTATCGCAAGCCCCATCTAGATTGATTTCGGGTTGAATCGTCGGCTCTTCTTTCATGATATCTTCGAATCCAACCATGGGACGATTCGATATAGATTCATCATCGTCGTTACTACATTCCATATGGATATCATCTTGTTCGATAGGTAGATTAGCGTAATCTAAAGAGTCGTAAGAATGCGGTTTATTTTCGTTTACGTCGTTGTTAACGTTCGTTAATTCTGCTTCGCTTAATTCGGATTTGATCGCCGATGATGGCGATGACGTGTCGTTTCTCACGTGATCGTACCGGTTATCCCTTTCGGTGACTTTGTTTCTAAAAAGTTGATGTAATTTAATGTCCGATTCCATCACCATCGTTTTAAAATCGTAGATCGAATTTAGTTTCTCGATGCATTCGTTGCAAGCGTTTATTGGATATCCATCATTTACGGCCACCTGTAAAATAACACAATATAATAAACGTTTGATGTAAATTATTATGTAATGCATCGAATAGTCGGGAAAATGGAACTCTACGGGAAGATCTTGGTGGACCGAACAACCACCCCTTGCATACAACATAATCTAGATGACGCATTTGGGTACAAAGCGGAGAGGTTAATCAGTCGAAATTAGTCAGTCGAATCGAATAGTTGACATTGCAAGACATCTCGAAGGTGTCGCCCTTCCCCCGCTCTCCTCGTTCCAGTTTTGATTTCAAAATCTTGTAATATTTGAGACAGCTAGATAAGGTTAATATAATAAACCAGGAGTGATTTAAGAAACTTTAATAAACAATATACAGGATGACCAATTTTCGTACGTTTTTGAGGGAGATACAAAAAACTGAGATAGATGACTACAGAGCTCTTTTTTCCTGATATCATTATAATACTTGGTTACCGAATGGATAAAATTACTGAAAATCTATTTCTGTAGAATCAATATAGTACACAAAATAAAATCTTTTCTTTTTCCATGTGTACTATAGATGTGAAATTCTCTAAATACTGAATTAACCATTTTTCAAATATCTCCCCAAAATAATATTATATCTAGATTATATACTTTTGGAATCGTTTTTCAGTTCTCTTTCCATTTTTGAAATAATATACAGGGTGTTCCGTATGAAAAAACAAAACTTGTGGTTATATCGAAAAAACGAAAAAAGAAATCAAAATAAATTTTATCCCACTGGATGTATATCGAAAAAGTGCCTTAAGGGTGCCTACACCATTTTCGATAGCAGCTAAGAAAATCGAGATATAGGGCTGGATTGATTTTTGTCAAAAATCGGAAAACACCCCCTGTACTTCGAAAACGGTAAGAGATAGCCGAGTTTGGTTTGCTCCATTATGTTTTTAAGGAGAAAAACAGCTCTAGAACAGTACCTCAGTTTTTTTTATATCACCCACAGATTCCCCGGAGTCATCCTGTACTTATACGAGTACAGTATTTTTTCTTTTTTCCTGAATATTTTTTTAATTCGTTTTTGTTTAGAAGTGTCATAAACAATGTTTTCTTTAGAAATATATGATTTTGGTGCCCGAAACAATAATTACAATTCAGTTAGGAAAGGTGATATCAATTCTGTCAATCACTGTACCTATGTATGATAAACAAGAAATAAACGTGAATTTAATTTTGAAGACGTTAATTTTTGTCGTCTTTTATCTTCTTTCTCTATCTTATCATCAAAATAAAACTCGATACATAACAAAAGTAATTGTTTCTTTTGTAATTAAATGTACTGTTACATTAACAATAATACTGGTTTAATTTAAACAAAACAAGCTAGTAAATACAGTGTATTACTTACCCTCATTGACGTACAATCCATTATTAAATTCGATATTAAATTATTGTTAGTCGAATGAGTAAATATATTATACGATGGTTTATTCGGTTTTAAACATGTTCGACAGATTAATTCGAAATTGTCACTCATCCTTAGATTTGTTCTTAACAGCTATTATCACAGTAATCTTCTTAATGTTGCTGGTGTTCTAAGTAAATAAATTTATTTATTTATTCTACCTACAAGGTGTACCAAATTCGTAATCTAAACTTACCAAATAATCTTAATAATCATGTTATCTCTTTTGATCCTGCATAGATTTTCTAAAATTTTAACAATATTGCAACAACTAAGGAATGTAGAATACCTGCAGAAATGTTCAAGCAAATATCAGTGCAAAATACCTTAAGGTGCGGTTAAAATATAGTAGATTCCTCGGTCGGTAACTGAATTAAACTTTTATAGCTTTTGGCCGATTTAGAAAGAATTAATTGTATATTTTGTATTAAACATGACGATATGATGCCTCCGGAGGGACTAAGCTATTTTGTTTGTAAAAATAACGTCAAAATTTATTTCAAACAACGAGTAAATAGCAATGAATTGAAATAATTTTGCATTTAGAATATAAGGAAAAAATCGTAGATGAATGCCAAATTGCGAAAATTGTAAATAAAGCATTCGTTTTTGCAAAAGCTATGTCAGTAGCTACAACAAGTTATATGATTAATATCTGTCAAATTAACTTTGGCACTTGTCTGTAAGATGTCGATAATTGATTGTGCGTATTAGGTTGCCTAATTTGATAAATTTAAGAAATAAGACAGAAAATATTTTAGAAATCGCTGCCAAAAACAAAGTTTATAAGGGTAAGTTAAAAAAAATCATAACTATGTAACGTTAATGTAGGTATGGACGTATGGAGATATAGACAGGGATTACAACAAATGTTTTCCGAATAGGTGCTTCAATGTTTGCAAGTTATCAAATTGTACGTTTTCTATTTAGTGCAAACAAAATCTTATGAGAAAACACAAAAAGATTAAATCCAAAATTGTTTACATAATTTTATGCAAGGTTGTGTATATATGTATTTGAAAGTTTACCTGTACTAAAAATAATTTATTTCGTTCTGCATAAATTATACATATAGTAAGAAATAAATATCAAATACAACAAACTTTAAATGTATTATGGATGAAATAGAAAATTTGTTCATTTTTAAAAAAACAAACGTTACAAAGAAATGAAAATGTTTGTGCAGTTCGTTGAAAAATATATTTTTTTGTAGAAAAATAAGACAAGTTTGATACACTATTATGTTTATTGAAACCAGGAAATATGCTGCAGATGTTAAGCAGTGAGGTACCGTTCAAAATACCTTACACACGCTACACCGAAGAATTGTATTATTATATGGGTACTTGATCTTCACAATATCCGAAATCAAACCGTGATAGCACTATATGCAGCTGCATATCTATATCTTCGAGTATACCAAGGCTTCAATGCGCACGCGTCACCTTTCTTTCCAGGGGGGTTATTCTCGAAACAGTGGAAAAATAGCACTCCCAGGGAGTAACTTTCACCGCTCACTCCTCGATACTACTCGTTATGAAAAAGTGAGAAAGTCAACTCCAGAATAAGAACTATTGAAATTGTAGGAATTTTTTGACAATTCTCTTGAAATTTCCATTCCCTCAGATTCGAGAATAACCCCCCAGATTTCTTGTTTACAAAAATGGTTTTTGACATGAATCCACCTTGATTTTTTACAGTATTTAGAATAAATATGTGAAAACGTGTGTATTTATTTTTTACCTTGGCTAAACTTCCGTATGTCGACCACTGAATTGACAATTTATATGCAGTTTAACGGAAAGTACACGTTTTACTGAGTTCAAAATGACCCCCTTTTTTGCGGAGATCAGTCTAGGAAAAAGCGATCTAAAAAGTGCTATTTCTAAGTTATGTTTCACTAGTGTTTTGACATTTCTGCGAGGATTTTCAGCTGATCCAGTCAGAATTATGAAAGATCGAGCGGCAATTTAAAACGTCGTTCGGGAATGAAAAAATAGTCATTTATATTTTGTAGTATATCTTTTAATACTGAAAGATTTCAGCAACTAAAAAACATATCTCCTCGTGTATTCTATTAAATTTAGTGAAAATACATTATATAAAATAGGAACGTATCTAAAGAATTAGTTTAGTTTTAATGGACCGGTTGCAATTAGGAAAAAATCGCTAATCGACATGCGCGGCGCGAACTAAATCACGCCCATTTTTTCAAATATTTAGTGGCTTATCCAGTGCATGAACTACGAAAGTTCCCCATGTCCGCGTTGTTCCCAATACGTTGATAACTTGTTAAAATTGAAGTTTTTTAACTTCCTCAAATCTTTCGTCCACATTTTTAATAAGAGAAACGTTCGAAGATGATGACAAGTTCCAACAACCGCATGCGATATTCACATTTGATTCACATCGTCCGCGTCCAGACTGCTACCAACATTGTAACTTCAAATAATCTAGGTGCATAACAGTCACAGTCACCATAGTTACCGGGCATAAGCAAAGAACATTTTTTTATAAATGAAATCGATGCATTGCAATTAATAACAATTAAGAGACATTTGACAAAATGTTAAATCTAATATTAAAAATATCTTCAAATTTAGCCAAAATAGTATGTAAATATTCATAATTTTTTTTCTTAATATTAACTTACACATTTAATTGTGTATATGACACGTAAATAATTATTTTAAAAATAAATTTTATGCCTTAACATCAAATTTCGCTGTTTAAATTTAATAAAACACAAAAGAAGAAATGTTTTTAGTCACTGAAATATACTTATTAATTGTATTTAAAGATACTGCAAAATCAAAAATGATTATTATTTTTATATTCCTTAACGACGTTTTTTAAAATTGGCGCTCGATATTTCGTAATTCTGACTGAATCAATTGAAAATACTCACAGAAATGTCAAAACACTAGCGAAACAAAACCTAGAAATTGCACTTTTTAGATCGATTTTTAGGTATCTTAGACTGATTTTCGCAAAAAAGGGGGTTCGTATTGAACTCAGTAAAACGTCTACATTCCGCTAAAGTGCATATCAATTGCCAATTCAGTGGTCCACATACGGAAGTTATGGGCTGTGCCACCACTCAAGATATCAAAGAAAAGTACGTTGAAAGTTTATTTTACATACGTATGTGTTCGTCATTGTATGCCAGACTGACATATGTATATCCAATGTATGCTATGTAAATATAAAATAATAAATAAAATTTAATTTGGCAGAGTTATTTATTTTGTTCCTAATAAAAAAGTTTGTATTTATCGCGAATATCATACCCGTCTGCCCGTATCCGCGTACATTTGCTTTAGTAGGTACATTGAGAGAAAGACAATACAGAATGTTGTATTTTCCTTCCTTTGATACTTTCGGTAAATTTTAACATAGGTGAAATATAAAATTATCCATATACCTATTTAGTAGTATTAGATATGTACTTTATGTACTTACATACATAGTATATGCATAATACACATTTCTTGTAAAACGTAGTCTAAACTAGATATTTGCATTTTTTTGCTGGAAGTACAAAACCGATCATTTCTTACAGCTTGAGAATAGTTTATATTCTACACTTTCGTATAGATCCATGTAATGAAAATCTGAAATACAAATATTGTAAAATAAAAGAAATAATACTTTACTTTGTTAATTTAATTAAATTAAATGCTTTAACTAAATACAAATAAACGGCTAAAACCGTCGATTATATTGTAGATATTTATAATTAATTGCAACAAGTTTATGGTATCTATAATACGCGAAGGCCATACACATCGTACGATTACATTCTCAACATTTTCTATTACCTGATAAATACGCAACCGTGGAAGCAGAGATGTATATTTCGAAACTGATTTTAGCTAATTTAATATATTTGTTGAGATTGATATTAGTAGAGTCCTCTATATACTGCTAGATGTTTTAAATCGGCCATTTTTTTACGTGATCATCTGTTACGAATCGTCTATGGTATTGTGCCCACCTTAACCTATAAATTGCAGCAGATATTTTACTCACGTTCATCCCCATTGCAGCGCTCTATTCTGCACTGCATAGGTGATTGGATATACCTGATATACAAAGTTGTCATTTTGAAGTGACCAGAGTTGGCCACACTGATTTTAATATGAGAGCACTGTTACGTAATTAGCGAACATTTTTATTTATTTTAGTGGTTAGGTTTATTATTTATAAAATGACAGATAATAGATAAGAATTAATAGTGGTTGTTTGTGGTTTAAATTCTGTTATAAACATAGAAGAAGATGGAAGGGATAACGATTGAGAAGAAAATATTTGTTTAATAATATCTGAACGTAAACGATTTATTACACTACGGATAAAATATCGTCATACGACTCTTCTGTCTGTTTCTTAGTAAGCCCCATCGACATTACGTTGTTATAATCGGCATTATTCAGTATATAACTCCACCTCCACCAGTGTTGCCAATCTGGAAATCCAATGTTCGTTCATAGTAGATGTCAATAGTTTTTGCTCAACAGGAAAATTGTAGCAACTATTATTTCCTATATATTGTTTAATTTGTAACAGTCCTATTTTTGATTTCGTGTTTAATTTGTTCCATTGCTTCGTTTTCATTAAATTTCTGGAGAAGAATACTCTTTCTACATTAGCCGACGAGTGTGGAAAAGTTAGTATGTTAAAAGCAAAAGAACTTAAAACATTAAAGACCCATCACCTAGCTCCATTTTCTTAACTTCTCGCTAAAATTCTACAGGATTATCTGGAAATGACTGAATTTCTCAATAACCTCCACCAACCTCCACTCAGAGTCAAGTGCTTGTAATAGAGAACCTATGTATTTTGTAATTATTCTTTAAATTTAAAGATAATCGTGAGAAAAAGCCATTTCTTTTACTCCCAGACGAAAAAATATATTTTTTCACCTAGAAATCGGGGAAGAAAGAAGCACGATTACAGCGCTCTCACAAAACGCGGCGTTTACGTGAACTACAACGTGTGACGTATGATATAGTGTTTATGTCTGGTTTATGTTATCGAAATCAATGGATTGACTAGTTGTGCCTTGTATTCGGACGATTTCTTTTTACTAAAAAAAAAAATGGTTCACTGTCATGAGGAGAGATGTACCTTTGGCAGAGAAGACTACAGGATATTGTTGTTCTGATCATTTTGATGTAAGTACAAGTACCTAACCTACACGAATACTATGGTATTAAAATTACTGATATTCTACAAGTACATTCGTTACAATAATATGTATTATATCAGGCATCTACACAAACTACTAATTCCATGTATTAATGGTTAAAAAAGGATCTTAATTTGTGTTATCATATTAGTCATGTCATAACCTTATAATTTGAGTTACAAGTTTTATACTATTTTCTACGTCACCTTGCGTTTTGGTCACGTGACCTCCTCGGGCAGTTTCAACTCAAAAAATCTCGAAAACCACAAGTCTTTGAAAAAAAAAATTCTGTTTCATTTACCGGCGATCTCAATCCTTTATAAAATGTTTAATTCCTGTTAACTTTTAAGAAATCTAGGTTGTCTGATACGTTTATAAAGGAATGATGTAAAAATTCTTCAATTTACTATTTCACAAAAAATACCTCCCTCAATCTTTTGTTCTTAAATTTCTGACTAAAATAAATCCAAAAAATCGGTAGATGAAGCGCCAAATCGGTATATCGATAGATTGCCTTCTAAATCGGTAGGGTTGGCAACGCTGATTTCCACACTAACCACCTCGTTATGATTAGCTTTGTTTCTGCAGCCGTTTCCAACGGTTGGAAGTGGTTGGACCGGTGAAGCGGTTGCAACCGTTGGAAACGGCTGCAAAAACAAAGCTAAGTTATCGTCCAATTTCTCCAGCCTCGATTCCGTGTGAAGTTCGCCAGTATTGCAAGCTCCATCTAGATTCATTTCGGGTTGAATCGTCGACTCTTCTTTCACGATATCTTCGCATCCAACCATGGCATGATTGGATTTAGATTCGTCATCGCCGTTACTACATTCTATGTAGATATCGTCTCGTTTAATTGAAAAATTGTGGTAATCTAAAATTTACGTCGTTGTTAACGTTCGTTAATTCTGCTTCGGTTAATCCGGATTTGATTGCCGATGATGATGACGTAGCGTTTCTTACGTAGCCGTCAGCCGAAATTTCAAATTTTGAAGTGTCCGTGTTTTTAATTGTCACATTTTGACAGTATTACAATCAATTACTATCAACAGGTGTGTTTTATTTAGCATGTTATAACATTAATGACATTAGCTTGACGATTTGAAATCTTAAATAATAAAATTTTATACTCAACTAAAATAGTGCGTTTACTATCATTTGCTCACGATTCTACGTCAGCAATGCACAAATTAATCGTGACCCTCGTCCATTACCTATCTCTCCGTGGGAGCTGGACCACGACCCCCAATCAAGAACAAGGTGCGTTCTCGAAGGGCCGACATCTAGAATCAAATCCAGAACGAGTCATCCATAGAAGCCCCGCCTATCTGCCAAAAACCTTAAAGAACCTCGTTTCCAGCCTTAGCAAGAAGACGAAGCCGAAGACGCATCGAATCGTTAATCGTATTATTATCGCTGATTATCAGGATCGATGTTTGCTATTTTACTATGAATTCAAAATCATTTATTAAAGTGACATTTCACCGCATAGAAATATCACTTTAATGTATTAATGTCACTGTTAATTTTTATTAAAAGTTTGAATCGCAAAAAGGAACCTTGTTTACGGGTTGTTATGTAAAAACAAAACCCTGCACAAATATTTATTATGATTTTATTTAATTTCAAACTACTACTTACGTAACAAAATGCGAAAAATACCATAAATAAAGCTCGTAAGAAAAACAGTTTTCTGCTTCGCTCTTTTAAACGTGTTATTTAATATGAACGTTTTGGAACGCAACTTATCCTATAAGCGCAACTTTGCGAACGCAACAAATCGCTTGCGCGTCGTAGGAACGAGGTCAAACTATTAAAATATGTGAGCGGGGAGTGGGGATAGAGGTCGCGGCGTCTGTCAAATAAAACACAGATCGGAGCCTCGCTGATACGTCACCGTCGCACAGCTGTTTTCTGGTTTCTGTCCGTGCGGGAGGAGCGTGTTTTATCGCCACTCCAACCGTCCGTTCAGCTGTTCACTGTTTTGATTCCGTTTTGCGACGCAGTTAATACAACGTTTAAAACAAACAATGTCAGACGCTGAGGCAGCGACCTCGAGCATGGAGACGGCGGCTGAAACGGCCGAAAACGTCGAGAAAATGGACGAGATCAACGAACCCGAAGCTAAACGTAGAAAATTGAATAAGAACAACGATAACGATGACAAGAAGAATCGTTTAGAGGAACGTTTGGGTAGTATTTTATGTTGCGCAGTTTGTCTAGACCTACCCAGAGCTGCCGTTTACCAGGTAAGTCACGATTTTTTTTTTAATCTTTTTTTATATATTACATACGTGGATATGAATAAGCGTTAGGGTTGGTTGAACGTGTTTCTTCATTTTAATTTCATAAAAGCTTCTTCGGCAGATCAAGGCGAGATATGTTGATTTAAACGTTGAAAAAATGGCCTTGAACGTGTCGTATTACGTAATATTTGTGCTTTATTTTCTTTGTTAAGAGCCACACACACACCGCAGTGTATCTGCAGACGATATTGATTTTTCGCAGCTCACAGCTGAAAGATATTCTATTAATATAAACACGTCCGCAGATCTCTTTTTAACTTGAATGAAACGATGGATGGGATGTTAATTTCTTTGTTCCATCTTAAGATATCTAAAGATTTTTAGATGAAATTCACGCATTTTTGACATGCTCTGATAATTATATAGTATTGCGCATTATATTTGTTTCTTATTCCCCTGCATATGTCATTTTTCAATAACTTAACAATAGAGAGCGCCGCGGTGAAATTTAAATGAATGTAGTGTAAAAATGGTAATTTTTATTTAATATTGTTATATATTTTTTTGTGTGTACTATTTTAAATATGATGTAATTTATTAATTTAAACTAAAAAAAAAATAACGGAAGTATGTAATTGTGTAATACTATATATTTACTTAGTAATAATTAATTAAATTATTTATTTATTGATGTTATAGTAATATATATATATTCGCATATTTTTCTCAATAAATCTTTAAATTTATATTTTAGTCATTTAATTATTTAACTTAGATATAATTACACATAAAACCCCCTCAAAAATCCCCATATTCCCTTAAAATCGAAAACGAAAAGGATAAAAAAATAGAAACAAAAAAAAATGGGAAAAATCTGAATATGAAACGAAAAATAAAAGGAAAGGTAGGTGTTCTTAGAACAGTAACTGCATTTTTGTTTAATTTGTAAATATGCAAATATCTCGTTTAAATCTCATATAGATAAATATTGAAATATATTTTTAAAAGGTAAGATTCTCTTCTAACATAGTTTTGTAGTGTTTGGATTCGTATGGTACCTATATTATGATTAATGGATGTTTCTAATCAAATTTTATTCCTGATTTTTCAATTCTTTTTTTAACGTGTTATTGATATTTACAGGGTAGAGAGAAGATTGGTGAGTATTATCCAGCATATGTTTTTATTTTAACATATATATAATAAAATATTAAAATTGTATCGACTCCATTTAATAAAAATAAAAAAAACTGGATGCAGCAGGCCCGATCAAAACTCATCAACACTTTTCGACGGTTGAAGCTCCGCCTCTCCGCCCCCCTCCCCCAAAAACAACTTAAGAGGAGCCTGCCAATCTCGATTCTTTATTTTAATTTAATTAAAAAAATAAAATAAAACAAAAACAAAACCTATTCTAATAGCCATACACATACATATATATATATTTTTTATTTACGATAAAATTGTGTTATTGTCACGTATTTACAACCAATCATTGAAATCGATATGTGCGTGTCTTACAGTGCGAAAATGGCCACTTGATGTGTGCCGGCTGTTTCAATCACCTGATAGCCGATGCACGACTTAGAGACGAGGCCGCCACCTGTCCTAGCTGCAGGGTCGAGATCACTAAGGCGTCGGCCATACGGAATTTGGCCGTCGAGAACGCCGTCTCCGAATTGCCGTCTGAATGCCAGTACTGCGGGAAGGAGTTCCCCAGGAACTCGCTGGAGAAGCACGAGGAACAGACGTGCGAAGAAAGGTATCGTTTCCCGTTATAAGTGGAGGTATGGAGGGGGGAAGTTAGAGTGTGCCTCCATGCCTCCACGTATCACGCCACCATCTCATCCTCGTCTATAACCTCTAATTTGAAACTTAAGGTTTCCGGGTGACTAATTTAAAATCTTGACGGCTCTATAGGTAGGTAGGTAGTACATCTTTGAGCTTACTCGCGATGAAATTTATATGGAAATATCGCAGAGTGGGGTATTTTGCCATTCTAGGCGGTCAAAAGTTTTCTTTTCCATAAAAAGTGTTGTGGGAGCCTTTTAATTAAAAAAAAAAGTCTCCCTGGACAACTTTCGGGTAAAATTCCGCCTGTATAGCCTGAAATGTTTATTTCGTGCCTTAACAGCCTCTTCGGAAAGCAATCCTATTGGCAGTAAAACATTTTCTATCACAGTAGCTCCGTGAACAAGAATTTTGTGCATCGTGGGAGTCATGATGTAAAGTTTTGCAGTTTCAATACAATAATCTGTAAACTTTCGTAAATGGACACTGTGACCACTTGATATCACTTCAAGGATTACTTTAATTTGATAGCTATATCAAATTCATTCTGGATTACTAAAAAATCTTGTGCTTGTATTAGCATCAGTGTTGCCAAATCCAGCTTTCTTGTCTAAATTTTTCTTGAATTTCTTTTTTTTTCTTTTCATAACAATAGCCAAGTTACCGCGCATGCGTAGCCGATGAGAGGCCAAAAAAGGTTGCGTTTAGCTCTCTGCTTATTTAACTTTATAAGTAACCGATGTTTTGGGTTTTTAGAAAATGATTTTTGGCCGCCTAGAATGGTAAAAAACCCCACTGTGCATCGCTTCGAAAGTTGACAGTTCTAGCTGTAATAATGCGCAGCCTCACGTCTTTTGCACATTCTTTGTACTGACTGTATCTTCTCCCCTAATTCAGGAACATTTCCTGGTGGGTCATCTGATCGGAAAACACGTAAGTTCTTTCAACATGCGTCGCATGTATGTATCCGCAACAATGAGATCATGGGAGTATGCAAAGTGATCTTCAAAGTGTTGTTGTAGAAGAGTGACTTCCTTACTGTATCCATTATCGTCGCAATGACAGATTTCTTGCGCTGCAAGCACAAAAGCGGCTGTGCATCACCTTCGACGTAATAAGGGTCCAATATCTCATCCCACCCGGATACGGCGTAATCAAATCCTAACCCGCGCACTACGCAGCAGTTTCTGCAACACAACACAACATTAGACCGTTCAAACCACTAGAGTTGCTTGGCAGTTGATGTAGTCATTAAGCTGAATATAGCTTTCATCTGAAAACCGTACGTTATTTAAGCAAATCATAGACAACAATACTCGGTAGCAATATCGTGATCGCGCTCGCTCATCCATGTGAGTAATGGCCGTTTGTACCCCATTGTTTAAGCGCCAAGTAGGTAACCTGTGGGGTTTCTAACGCAACCAGTCTTCGTGGACACGCTGTATAAGCCGTATTTTGACAGCTAAAACCTGTCAAACTGTCATAATTATGACAATTTGGTGGTTTTACACAGGTTTTAGCTGTCAAAATACGGCTACAGTTTACCATTAAGCTAGCGCAGCTTACCATTAAGCCGGACTTAAATTTAAACATTTGTTTGCACCGCTAGTTAAGCTTTCCTTAATTATCGTTAAGCGTAGCTTTACTTAAGCGGTCAATATTCTAGGCTTAACGATCCCTTAACTTTAAGGAACGTTTTTGTACATTGGTTATGCGCGTGCACAACATATTGCTGTCTATAATGCATTTAATTTAAAAATATGATCTTTTTCGACGAAGATGAGGACGATGCTTTGTTTTGAGAAGATTTGGAAGTTTTGGACATAATTGATTTTGGTTTCCCCAGAAGAATATACCATATAGGTACATTCATAACCTCAAATACACTGTAAACAGTGAATTGTATCGATGGATCGTTGAAACGACCAGGTCCAAGGAATGTGTATCGGGTACATGTATTCACATGTATCCAATACATCTAATACCGTACATTTTTGATCGCAATACAATATGTACCGGTTATTTAAGAATGTCTTGATACATTTACCGGCTGAACCGCTCCAATTTTCGTATACGCCTATTGGTGTAAATGACAAACGATATTCGATACGACACGATCAGATCACGATTCACACAAGACCTTTAGAGCAAATGTACTCGTAAAGGCGATGTTGCCGATTATCACTCCGGTTTAACTAAACCTATCCCAATTTTCGACGGTGCAATTCATTTGAAATTAAACTAAGCTTTGATACAAAACGGTGCAAACGGGCATTACACGCTGAGCAGCTCCATCTAGCTCTTTAAAAACATACGACTCACACCAAGTTTCAGCGATGTTCATCGTAGACTACGCTTTGGGAGCTCCTCCACACATGTTGAGGAAGTCGTCCTCGTGACTCTCGTTTGTGTTGACGGTCCTCGGGCGCTCCATTTTTCCCTTCACTTGACACAAGATTGATCCCATACGCTGGAACTTCTCGACTCTCTTGTTGTTTTGTTAAATGGATCCGTCTTGTTAAATTGCTTCTGTAATATGGGGTAGGCTTGTACAAATTCCCAAAAAATATATGCTTTTTAAAGCTAAGCTTTACTCGGGTAATTTTTGTTTAACACTTTTTGACGTATCTATTAAAATAAAGTGGTGGGGGATAATTCAATTTTTTTTTTATAAACAGCTGTAACTCAAGTTTCTCAATTAAAAGAGAGATGTCGGAATTCGAAAATTGTCTCCACAACAAGTTCATTGTCTCGCGAGTGGTGTAAATCATATTGCTGAAACTGTTCTATCACAAGAGTGGAAAAACGGAAGTCCTACGGTTCATAAATCTTATACGAAGTTGTGCACTACTGTAGAAGTGTGCGTGATAAACGTTGATGGAGATTTTGCGAAGCATGTATGCCCCAAAAAACGGAATTCTGCTTGTAATTCTTCGGGGGGATTCAGTACAGCTCTGCATCGTCTCGAAATGCAATGTCTGGTTAACGGAATAGAACTGAGAGACAACAATTTTCATTTCATTGTCCCTTGTGTTCAGCCATTTCTCTCTCTCTCTTTCTATCTTGGGGTTCAGACTTTTTCTAGAATTGCTTGACATCGATACAGTTACAGCAGAGAACTCTTAAACTTCTTTTGTGCCGATTCAATCAATCTGGTAGGAGCAATTGCAGCTCTTGGTGTATATTCTCTTGACTCATTCTTTTAATACGTCATGGAATTCTATTTTGTGATATACAGCAACTTCGGTAGTTCGCCTTGAATGCATGATAGAGCCCCACGAACTTGCTCTTTAGACTCTCGTCTACGTCAGGACTTTCTATCACAATCATTAACTCAAAAACACAACAGCTTCTACACACGCAACGATATCTTGGTCACTATCCCCGAATACTAAACTGTAGTCGCCAGTTCTGTTTAGACTAGCATTATCGCGAGCTTGTCAGCATAAATCTGTGACTTCAGATAACCTCGTAGTCAGAAGTCCGAAGGCGTCAAATGGCAATTTTGGTTACCAATCCAGGAAATAACACGACTGGGAATAAACTTGTGCAGGACAGTCAATGTTTCACTCACATTATGACTTCAGCACCGTCCTGCTGAAACCACATGTCGTACAATTGAGGCACAAAGAACTAGTACGGTGACGTTCGCCATTCGCCGTTGATGCATTTCCTTCCTCGTCTTCAAAGAAATACCGTCCAATTATTCCTCTAAGGCACGATGCTCACCAAAGAGTGACATCGAGCGTAACGAAGCCATCGAGGTGAAAATGGGCCTCAACACTGAAAATGTTGACGAAGGAACCAATCGGTGAACTGTCTTTGATGTGCATCGTCTGTTGGGTCAATTAGACTTTGGAAGCGTGAAGATGCAAATCTTTAGTGAGAATACGCTGAAGAGTGGCTGTTGTAATATCTAATTCTTGTACCACGATGACGAATCGACGACTTTGGACTCTCGGCCACGCTCTCGCGAACTGTCGTGATGTTTTGTTTGGTTTGAACGACCTCTAACAGCTCGTATCGTGTGTTTCACATCACTAATCGAACCAATACTTTCGAATTTTCGATTATTCTTTTTGGAGTAGATGAATAAGGAACATTCTGTGGACGATGTAATGCTCCATGTTTATACTAACTCCCATCTGTCAACTTTCGAAGTATTACGTCATAATCACGTGTCTTTATGATATGTCAAAACATGACAGGAGATTCAAATCTTGCGCTCTTATCTAAACACCCTTTATATCCTGTTTAACAATTTTATTGTTACATCAAAATACTAGAATTGCAATCCACGTCGTTTTTTTTTATTTTTCAGGATATCCGGTTGTAAATATAGTCGAATAGGTTGCCCGTGGAGGGGTCCGATGCATGAGAGCAAACAGCATGAACAGGAATGCCCTCATCCGCGTAGATCTGGAGCGGAGGTCATGGAAGCGTTACAGGTTATCGACCAGCAGGTAGCCGACGAACGGAAACTGTACGAGAACATATTCGAACTGTTAGGTTACGAAAAGATCACATTTAACGGTAAATTAAACCATAATTAGGGGATAATTCTTATGTCGATGTCTTTCGTACGATTTTCAGACTTGCAGTTGAAATCCTACCGGACGGAAGAGTTCGTCCACCGTCTCTATTACGAAACGTCTAGATTTTCCGCCTTTAACAACCAATGGTTGGTTAAAGCTAAGATAAATAATAGCCAGAAGGATCCTACGCAATGTTCGGAAAGGGATATCACGTATCAGGTGAGTTTTGTGTTTTCGATTTTGGCGCTCAACGTGAGTTTATTTCGTCTTTATATATAGTTGATCTTAAAATCGAGAATCTCATGCCCGTTGAACATCAACTTCGTGATCTTGCGCGGTCCATTCGGCGATATGAAGATCCACCCTAGAATCTATCGCTTCGATTTCACGGAGGAAGCGAACGAAAGTCCCTACATGCCACTCTCCCTTCCAGATACGGCGGAATGTAACCGATTACTAGCGGCGAAAACCATCAATTTTAGGTAAGAAAACGAATTCCGATTCTAAAACGAATTACGCCCGCAATAATTTATAGCGGATTAATTTCTCTGAATTTCAGATTAATTATGTTTCTGGCTTAAATGAAAAATAAAACCTGTAACTAATTTAACAAAAAATAATAATAATAATGATATAAATGTTTAAATCAAACACAAAAAAAAAGGGGAAAATAATGATGTAATAAATATATTAGACCGTTTCCAAAATGAGAGAAAGAAAAAAATATTTATTAAATGTAACAAAATGCTTTTCACGATGACAGTATTTATATTTTAGTGATTTTATTTTTCCACCGTAACCGTATATGTTTTGTAATGTAATATATATGTGACGATATTTTGTTATGTTGGATTTCCCTTTTCCTCGCACTTAAAATATATTTTACCCCCTTCCTTTTACCCTCTTTTTTTGATATTTTTCTCCCCCAAGTACAATTTAGGTTTATTAATTAATTATTATATAACTTGTGTGGTATATAACGATCTCTATTCATTTTTGTTTTTTTTTTTTTTTGTAAATTAAATATTAATTATTTAAGTTTTTATTTATGGCAAATTTTTAATTATTTAATAGAGGCTTTCTTGTTTAAATTTAAACTTTTAAACGTATACAAGTAGTAGTAATCGTTTGTAAGTTTTCAATTTTCAATTGAATCAAGTTTAATAGCGATTAATTTATTTTTTTAATATCTACCTAATGATAATAGATAATTTTATTTCCCGACATTATTGAGAATTGAAAATTAATGTTTTCTCTTTACAATGGACTTTTTATGGAATATTTTACTCGAATTGAAATTTATAATTTTTAATTTTGGTAAATGATATTAATGTATTTTTTTCTCTTTTTTTTTAAATTAATTAATTAATTAATTCTTGAGTAGCGTGTTTTACGAATTTTGTCTATGCCTTAGTTTTTACGAAATGAGTATAAATATATAAAATTAACAAAATAAACAGTGTCTTTCATTTATTTTCAACCTTCTCGTTTAAGACAAGTAAAAAATTAAGTTTATTTAAATGCGCTTTCGCAAGTAGTGTTGAAGATGTTAGATTTAATGGTTTTATCGTCTTTTTCTTCGTTACAAATTTCCAGGTTTCATTATTTAACAAATTTTCAAATTCTTCTTCTACCGCATTTTTCCATTTCTGCGAACTAGATACTCGTTGATGCTTTCATCATTCTTCTTTTTGGTGGTAACGAAATCTTGAAGCAGTAACAAACCAATGCCATTCATCGTATTTTGTATGAATTTTCTTCAATGTTTCCCAAATGTCTTTTGCCGTCTTGCATTCCATGATATCGTCTAAGCTGTCATTATTCACTAACAAATATAATACCGATTTTGTTTTATGATCACTCTCCTTGTCCTGATTCGACCATTCTTTTGCATCCTCATTGAAACCAGGTTCAATTGCTTTCCATAACCCTTTTACTTCCAGCAAACCTTGTGCACGTAAACACCAGTATCTGTAATTCTCGCTATTCAACTTTTCAATTTTTAGCTCGTCCATTTTATTGCTTCGTAACGTTCTGGTTTTGCCGTCTTCTCGTCTTATAATATTTTCTTCTATTTTACGTGTTATACGTCGTCTAACTCGTCTTACCGTTTCCCGAAAGGTTCTGGGCCCATAACCTGTTAGATTTAATGGTTTTTGGTAGCAGAGCGTAGTTTCGATCTACGGACCTCTGGGCCCTGTGATGTATGTCATAGAGGTAAATTGAAATCGGTATCTTTCCCTAAGCACAGTGCAAGTAGATCAACCGCTGTGTTACAACTGATTCATTCAGATGTAGCAGGTCCAATAACTCCAATCTCAAAAGGCGGAAGCAAATATATAGTAACTTTCATTGATGATTATTCACGATATTGTACGGTGTATACCATTAGTAAAAAATCAGATGTTTTGTCAAAATTTACTGAATTTAAAAATAGAGTAGAAAATTTACATAACACAAAGATAGTAAACATAAGAACCGACAACGGAGGTGAATATTTATCGAACGAATTTAAATTATTTTTGAAAGATCATGGTATAGGTCATCAATTAACAATACCTGGCACACCTCAGCAAAATGGCGTAGCCGAACGTTTTAACCAAACCTTATTTGATACTGCAAGATGCATGTTAATACAATCGGGTCTGAAATTAGATTTTTGGGCAGAAGCCATTATGACAGCTTGTTATATTAGAAACCGTTGTCCAACAGGTGCAAATGAAGGAGTTACACCTATCACAAAGTGGAAAAAATGGAGCGAATAATATTGATCATTTGCGTGTCTTCGGTTGTAAGGCATGGGCGGCAAATAAATTTCGACCTAGTAAGTTATCACCTAAGGGAATGCCATGTATATTTATAGGATATGACGAGAATGCTAAAGCATACCGATTTTACGATGATTTCAAAGATGAATTTTTTATAAGTAGAGATGTTAAATTTGCAGAAGATGTTTTTCCTATGAGACAGCAAGAAGACGAATTGCTAAATTGGAAATTAACAACACAAAAAATCGTAACTGACGAAACCAAAGAAGTATCCATCCCAATCCCAACAGAAGAAGGGTTAGATTTTTTAGGAAATCAAGACCATGAAAAGGATGATCTAAGCATAAATCAAGAAATGGAAAACCAAATAGTGTTGGACGAAAATGAAGAAAACGAAGAAAAAATTGACATTCCTAGAAAAACAAAAAGTGGACGGACGATAAGAAATCCAACATGGCTGGAAGATTACGAAATAAATGAAAGCGCAGACGACGAAATTCCAGAAACTTATCTAACATTAATGAACGAATGTGGAGACCCTAAGAATATGCATATGGCGATGCAAGATGAAAACAGAGAAAAATGGAAAAATGCGGTAGAAGATGAATTTGAAAATTTGTTAAGAAATGAAACCTGGAAATTTGTAACGAAGAAAAAGACGATAAAACCAATCAAGACGAAATGGGTATTTAAGACGAAGAGAGACGAAAATGGCGATGTGATAGCACATAGGGCGAGAGTTGTTGCATTAGGTAATACTCAAAAACCTGGAATAGACTTTGATCAGACGTATTCTCCAGTAGTGCAGAAGAAAACTATGAGAATGTTATTCGCATTAGCAGCTGTACTAGACTGGGATATACATCATTTGGATATCAAAGCAGCTTTAGAAGAAGACATATACATAGATATTCCAGAAGGATATGATGAAGTATTGAACACTTTACGAACAAAGTTTGATAATTTACCCACGACGCACGATCTCAAAAAGAACAATCTGATATGTAAACTGAATAAAAGCATGTATGGTTTGCATCAATCTGGTATCATGTGGAACAAGACATTGGACAATTTCATTAAATCCGAACATTATATTCGTTCAATAACCGACCCATGTGTATATCATAACAAAGAAACTGCGGTATTATTATAACCACATATGTCGACGATATTTTAATTTTTGGAAAATTAGAACATATAGAAAATTTCAAGAACAAAATCAAGTAAAAGACCTAGGAGAAGTAAAACATAATATGTTATCCATAAAAGTGACACGCGAGGATGGAAAAATAAAGTTAAATCAAACAGCATATGTAAACGAACTATTGAAAGAAACTAACATGCAAGGTTCAAAAATCGCCAAAACACCATTGCCTTTAGGTCTAAAATACGATGAGGATGAACAACGTGATAAAAGTCTCAATGAAGATCAAAAGAAGTTATATCAGAAAATCATTGGAAGTATTCTTTATCTGGCAATAGCTACGCGACCTGATTTAGCATTTGCAGCAACATTTATGTCTCAATTTAATCAAGATCCAAAACAACAGCACTGGACTAGTGTGAAACATATATTGAGATACTTAAATGCCACCAAAAACTATAGCTTAGAGTATAGAAAAGTTAACGAACAGTCTGTAGCGTTTTCCGATGCTGATTGGGCATCAAATCAACTAGATCGAAAATCATTTAGTGGGTATGTGTTTGTCCTAGCGAATGGAGCTATATCATGGAAAAGTCAAAAACAAAGAAGTACGTCACTGAACACAGCTGAAGCAGAATTAATAGCCTTGACAGAAACCGCGAAAGAATACATTTTTTATAGAAAACTCGCAACCGAAATACAACAGCAAAAGTTCTTCGAAAAAGGTTTTTGTATAAAAATGGATAATCAGAGCGCTATAAAACTTGCTGAGAATAAGATGACATCAGAAAGATCGAAGCATATTGATCTTCGATATTTTTTTATTAGGGACATGACAGAAACAAATGAAATACAGCTGGAGTATATTCCATCGAATGACAACCTTGCTGATTCATTCACTAAAACCTTAAGTGGAGTCAAAATGCAGGAACATTTAAAGAAGATGGGAATCCTGGATTCGGTGGGGGTGTTAAGAGTTGATCATAATGAAAATTGAACTGTTGGCTGCATTATAGCACGAACCGTATTATTGTTAGCATAGTTACCATAGAGTTGTTATTTGACATGTAAAAACATATTTTTATGTAAAAACGTCAATTTTGCAATATACTTATAATATTAATAAGAAAAACGTGTTTATTCTATCAGAAAACCATTAAATCTAACAGAAGAATGGCAGGATCTTAAGTTATATTATTGCTTTTTTGGAGGAGTGACAGCTTTCATAACATGCGTGAAGATAGGTAAGCATTTCGATGAATAATTTCTACACGCCTTTATTCTTTGATCTTTATAAAGTGATACTTTAGCAATTTTTAGGCGCATTGGGGGCGTGGCCTGTGCAGCGACTCATAATTAGTATAAATACGAAGGTTCATTGTTATTAGACAGTTAGTCTCCACCCAAAGTAAGAATCAGGAGAGTGCTTGGCATTGCGAACGACTAGAGACCAAACCACATCTGTAGATCACACCTAGAAGCTACAAGCAGGGAGACGCAATCCCTGCTCATTCTAAAACAATCAAAAGGGTCATGACGGACCCACCCAGAGACTGCAGGGCTTAAGGGTAGAAAAACCCAACCCTAATAAAGAGAAGTGGATCATCGTCGTCAGTGCCGCGCCAAGGTATATCGGCGCCCGGGTGCCAAGTAAAAATTGCCGCCCCCCCTAAAAATTATTTTAATCTGATATCACTGAAAATAGAAACGTTCTAAACGTTTCAAAAAAATGGAATAATTTTGTATAGGTATAAGGTTTGTGAAATGAAAAAAATTATATTTAAAATACTTTTAACAATTTATAATATAATTATTGAAATATATATATTGACTATATACCTACCTATATAAATACATAAAAAAATTATACATTTGCATCATTCGTCTATCAATAATGTACCGACTCCTTTTCGGCGCGCGATAAAGAGACGGTCATGTACGCATTATTTATTGCCTAGTACTCTACTACCTGGTATTATATATAGAATATAGAATAAACAATGTGCAGTAACTACTAATTTCAAAATACATTAGATTTTGTATTATTTGCAGTATATAACATATCACTCATGCTTTTTCTTTGGTTGTTTCAATTTTTCCAGTAATTTCTAGTATTGCAAAATAAAGTAAAACACAATTTTGTACTATGTAATTTTTTTTATTTTAATCTTTTTAAATAATTTTTAATATTTTTTTCCGCCCCCGAAGACCTGCCGCCCGGGTGTTGCGCACCCCCAACACCCCCGCTTGGCGCGGGCCTGATCGTCGTCATTAGACAGTTAGTCTTTGAGCTATCGTCAGCCAAGTAACCCTAATATGTACCCCAATAAGGTGACGTGCGATAGGGAAACTTTCTTCTTCTGCAAGAATTCAAGCATTTAAAGGGCATCACTAAAGCTGGACCTGTTTATGAATTTAAGGAATCAACTTTGTAAGTATTAAAGATTCTTTTGGCTTCATCAACACCCTCCCTCCCAAACGTCATACCAATCTTCAATGTTTCTTGCCACGATATAGTCTCAACTACTCAATTATATAATCATATAATCCTTGATCTATTTTTATTGCTCTTGTTTATAAGGTGATTCCTGCAATACAATGATTTTAGACAGACACAAAAAAATGCCTGTAGGGGAAATATGGGGAATCCCGACTGGAATCTTTTTTGTGCAAAGAATGTAGAACAACAAATTTTGAGTAATAGTCGACCATGACTAAATAATCGGTTTTCTTGATGTATGCAAAGTCCATGCCGATTTTTTGCCGGGGGAGTGCTGGTACTGGATGTCGTGTAATTGGTTGCTTATTATTAGCTTTCATAAATCTTAAACATATGTTACAGCTTTCTATTGTTTCTCTTATCTGCTTACTCATACCAGGCCACAGGTACGCTTGTTTAGCTTTATTTACGCAAAATTGATGTGCATAATGCACAGCATTGATCATGCATCGTATTTGTTTTTGTGGAACTAACAATCTGGTATGTTATGCCTTACCTGCCAGTACGGTCGTACTTCAGTAGGTAGGTCCGTCTTGTATTTTGGCCATCCCCTTAAGGTATATTGTTTCACCTGCTTTAGAATGGGATCTTGCATAGTATCTTCTCTAATTTCTTCTTGCTTTTCTTTTGACGCCGTCACTATAGTGCAAATAACACCTGCTTCGCTTTCTAAGTATGGGCTATCACATTGTGCTTGTATGGGGCTCCTGGATAGAGCATCGGCTACGTATAGCTGTATTCCAGGAACATATATTTTAAATTTGGACGATACTTTAATAATCTCGAAACCATCCTTTATATCCTAGGTGTTAGCACACCCATGCTTTTAGTGAATAATCCCAGTAGAGGTTTATGATCGGTTTCTACCGTGAAAGTGCAACCCTATACTTGATAGTGGAAGTGTTCACATGCTAGCACTATAGCTAGTAGCTCCTTTTCAATCTGGGCATATCGACGCTGCGAGTTTCTCGCTTGGACTAGCTGACGCATATGCTACTGGCATTGATAAATTGATATATCATTCAATGTAATATTTTTCGACCCGATTTTGGGCTCTCGTTTTAACTACCCACGCGCGAACGAGCGCCCAGCGAATCTATCAGTGTGCAAGACAAGGAAATCAAAGAGTGGGATAAATTGCATGAGGCGGAGTCTTAATGCATTGATAAACTTAAAGTGCAAAATATGCTATTTTGATGATTTATTCATTCTGTCCTATTTTAAATATAGATACCAGGTTTTATATTTTCTTACAGTTAGTCTTTCATTGCATTTGTGTTGAAAGCATTATTAAATTAGATACTTTACTTCACTTGTTACATGTTTGAATTTCGATCTAATAAGTACATAATATATGAATAAAAAATCTTGACACATAATATATAAAATAGTATATATTTTATAGTCATTTTGGTAGAGAAAAAAAAAATTTGACCTGTTTAGGAGGGCGTTGGAACTTGGAAATTTTGGAAATCGGTATTGTTGATTGATTTTAGCTTTATATTTGCATTTCTAGCATCTTTGCAATTTGTAAAAACATACAGGATGTCTCAGCGAGACTGTTAATTAGAAGTTTATGGAGTTCTGGCCAAAATATAAATTTGAAAATTCAGAATCGCATATATAATCGATTATGTTCTCCATTAAAATATTTTTAGATTTCTAGCGCTTCCGGTTATACCGGAAGTGGTCATCTACTTTGTTATATTTAATGGAACACCTTATATAATTTTACATAAATTTACCTTTTGTCATTGGAGGTAAATGTGAATAATTTTCATTAAACACTCTGCAAGTTCTACTAAGAATTTTGGCGCATTTTCCGCACTCAGAAAAATTCATGCATTGATTTAACAAAACATTTCTTAATGTGAAATAAAACATGTGTTTTATTTCATATTGAAAATGGATTTACATCAAGTAAAGACCGACTCGATCCAAGATTTAAAACATTTTTTGTTATTTTATTTTATTTGAACCAAATACATATTCAGTGGTTCCAACAAATATTCAGTTATTAAATCAACATGCAAGTTGTGTTAATATTTTAATGTTGCTGCAACATAAAAATTACGTTGTAATTGTCTTAACAACCAAATGGAACGTTTACTTCAACCTAATTTTATTTTTGAACTAACAGAAATAACGTAACATTAATTTTAATGTTCATTCAACCTCTTCGCCGTATTTAAACGAAAATTGTTCTTGGATTTACCATTTTTTGTTGAATCAATGCATGAATTTTTCTGAGTGCGTGAATAGAAAATAAATTAAGAATTTCTTGATATGTGTAAACATCATTTTCGTTATTGTTATCCATTTTAACTCTTTATAACAATAATATAAAAACACTTAATATGCTACTTAATTATTAGCAAGGATCAAACGACGATGTATGACTTTGACGTTAGACTTTGACAATAAATATTAAATAAAAAATTTTAGAACGCTTAGTTTCCATGGCACCCTGAATAAATATCGATGAGTTGTGAGTGCATGTTTTCAAAAAAACCTAATTATCTCGTAAACTATCAATTTCAGGTATAGGACATGTGGAATGTAAA
This sequence comes from Holotrichia oblita, assembly GCA_023690525.1. Taxonomy (NCBI): domain Eukaryota; kingdom Metazoa; phylum Arthropoda; class Insecta; order Coleoptera; family Scarabaeidae; genus Holotrichia; species Holotrichia oblita. The sequence goes on along the minus strand of CM043016.1, from coordinate 12,968,421 downwards.
AGATGTAAAATGAGATGCCGACTATGACTAAGTAATAAAATATGTGGGGTGCTATTTGAAAAAATTAGGTTATGGTTCCTCAAAATTTCTAAAAGTTAACGTGCCACAGTAAAGGAACCACGCAATATAGACAGGTGTTCTCGGCGTTAAAATATACTCCAACATGTTGTTTAAGCATATTATGAATTCTAAATAGATATCCGAAAAAATCGAGTGTTCTCTGATTTTTTGAATAAATGACCGCTATAGTAAATTTTTTTGGAAATAGTTGAATAACTACAAAACGCCGGAATCACATTGAAAAAACTAAATACATTTATGAAGCCTAAAAGTAGGCGAATCCAAATATGTAAAAATATACAGACTGTTTCATAAAAAATAAAGTAGACGGCCGGCGCCTTCCGGTATAACTGGAAGCGCTAGAAATCTAAAAATATTTTAAGTGAAGAGAACACAATAAATTATATACGATTCTGAATTCTCAAGTTTATATTTTGGCTAGAACTCCATAAACTTCTAATAAACTGTCTCGGTGAGACACCCTGTATACGTGCCTAATAATCACATCAATTTTCTGATCCATCACACTATTAACGTTACGTTATTTAAAAATTGCAAATTTTTATCGAAACAATGTGCACAAACAAAAAGTATAAAACTAAATATACTAGGAAATAAATCATCATTCTCAGCTTTTTTTTACATTTCGAGCTACTTATATATTTGTATATGTATATAAGGAAAAATTAAATATGTGTTTTCTTTGTATGTTGGTAGTAAATAGTCCTATTCATTCGGAAATAATTCTGCAGGTGGTCGTGTTTAGGGCGTTGACGTATTTCGTCGGCAATTACTACTACGTGTTTAACCGCAAATGAATATTCAGGAAGGCGAGGCATAACAAACATTTCTTGATAAAATACTTTTTTTCAGATTATGCAACCAAACACACGATGGTCGAAAACCTGCCATAAGAGTGATATATCAATTTATCAATGCTACTGGTTTCCCATCTTGCAACATCACTGACCTGACTCCATCTTGACTGGCATCCACGGATAAAGTAATCTCTGTTTCTTTGGGTCAAATAATTGCAAAACAGGCGCCTTAACTACAGCCTCCTTTAGTTCGGAAAACGACTTTTCTTCTGTTGGTGTCCAAACAAAAGCTGTGTCATTATTGAGAAGTTTTCTTAAAGGCGCCGTTTTCTCTGACATGCAATGGTATGTACTTGCCTAAGAAATTCACCATTCCTAAAAACTGTTGGAGCTCTCGTTTATCCTTCAGTGCTTCTAACTTTATTATTGCCTCTACTTTTGAATTTTTCACTTATGGTAAACTACCTAGGGCATAGTTTATTTGCTTAACTCCAATCTGCTTTTTGTTCTTGTTTAGTTTCAAATTTTCGGACCTAGCCCGTTTCAGTACTTCTTCTACACTTCTTTACACCTTTTTCAATTGTTGCTATCTTGTTTGTTATGAGGGCTTCCGGGTTTTGACCTTCTGGCGTCCCTCACCTAATTTTGCTCCTGAAGAAGCCACTTACGAGGGAACGTTTTTATATTCGCTGAATGAGCGGGTTTGGAGGGGGCTGATTTGGCGCATTGGGGGCGTGGCCTGTGCAGCGACTCATAATTAGCATAAATACGAAGTTTCATTGTTATTAGACAGTTAGTCTTTGAGCTATCGTCAACCAAGTAACCAACCACATAACAAACAGCGCGTAGAGTGTTCGCGTGCATTTTTTGACCTCTGTAATGAAGACAAGGATGGTGTATTGAGTCGAATTGTTACTGGACACGAAACTTGGGTTCATCATTATGAACCTGAGTCCAAACAAGACTCCATACAGTGGCATAAAAAGGGCACAGCACCTCCCAAGAAATTTAAAGTGTCACAATCAGCTGGGAAACTCATGGCAACGGTATTTTGGGACTCGGAAGGAATATTGTTGATTGATTATAAAGATAAAGGCGTTTGTATAACCGGAGAATATTACGCTTCAATATTAGAGCGACTAAAAGAAGCCATTAAAGAGAAAAGACGGGAAAAATTGACGAAAAGTGTGCTGCTTTTGCACGACAACGCGCCCGTCCACAAGAGCCGCGTTGCGTTAGCTGCCCTGCATAAGGTGGGCTTCGAAATTGTGAATCACCCACCCTACAGCCCAGACCTGGCCCCGAGTGATTATTACCTGTTTCCGAAAATGAAAAAAGAGCTGCGGGGTAAAAAATTTACTGCCGATGATGAAGTCAAGGAGGCAGTTTCGGCGTATTTTGCAGATAAAGAGAAATCATTTTTTTATGAGGGTATAAATAAATTAATTGAAAGATGTGAAAAATGTATCCGTCTTGCAGGTGAATATATTGAAAAAGAAAAATAATTTGATTTTTTTATTTCCACCCCTTATCCCCCATTCCGCGAATATAAAAACGCTCCCTCGTAGTAACGCCTCTGTCACTTTCAAATATCTGTTATCTGATCGTTATGATCGTACTTCCGACTTCGAGCAAATAAAACATGTTCCCAGCTAGGGAATGTCTCTCTAAAGGCACTTTTTTTTGGGACTGCACGGCCGGGAGAACCCTAAAGGCAGGTTTGCCCCCCCCTCTATCGCCATTATAGTCCTCTTAACCTGGTTGCACTCGGACAAAAAAGCCCGCAACCTGGTCGAAAATTAGTTTACTTACTTCGGAATCATTCAAACGATCGACTCCGAAGTAACTCCGCCTCTCCCTATACACTGTCGGGCAGTCGGCAAGCAGATGGATTAAAGTTTTCTCTGCATTCCCACAGTTTCTGTACAGGGGAGAATTTTCTATGCAGATGCGATGCAAGTATTTATTCAGTGCGCAGTGACCCTGAGATCCCTGTAAGTAACCTCAGCCTGTCCCAAGAGTTTTACATGCCGGCAAGTGCATTCCAGTATGCCTAACAGCGAGTTCGGATCTGACAAAAGCCTTTAATGCTGCCATAGAGGTTCTGGACTCACGCTAGTGGTGATTCGCTGGCACCTCTAACCAGTTTGTCAGCCATTTCATTGATGGTAATATTCAACCAGTTTTACTACAGTCCTATGGCAGTGTAATACTACTTTGGAGTAAAACCTGACAACGTCTAGTACTCTAAAGATAGCCTGACTATTAAAAAGGCTTTACAGTGCTCCATTAACCCGCGGGCGGTTTAATATGCCCTCTGCGCAGGTCTGGATGGCGATTATTTCGGCTTGGAAGATAGACGAGGAGCTCTCTAGGCTGAAGGCTTCGCTAAAGCCACCTTAGGTAAAATTTAAAATTTTATCAAGTCTCGTAGGCCGGGCAAAGCTCCAGGGTCAGATTCTATTACTAATACTGCCATCAAGAGATTCCCAGACTCTATTCTGGAAATGCTAGTACACATCGTCAATGCCATACTTCATGTTGGATATTTTCCCTAATAAGGTATGGAAACAAGCCATAGTAGTCGACATCCCAAAAGGAGATCAGGACTAGCCGAATCCACCATCTTCAGCCACCTTCAAGATGAGCTGCTGCACAATATAATCTAGGATGAGCAGTTCGGCTCATCCACCGACTATCAGCTCTTCCGCGTTACGGAGGCAATTCGTAATACCTCTAAGAGACGATGGGTGCGGTGTGTGTTGACTTTGCCCGGGCCTGCGACACTGTTTAGCATCGCGGACTTGTTTACAAAATGGTGTTGGCGAAGTTTATGGTCATATCTTCAAGACAGATTCAATGTCATCACCAAGAATTGCGTTCCCCATACGCCCTTTAGTCCACGAACGCACCACAACCTCCGCTGAAGACTTAGAAAGAATAGAAAGATCGTCCAACGCGATTGTGGCAGAAACGGTAAGGCGTTCAATGTTTGATTGAGTGCTAAATGAGTAGCCTTTTAAAGATTTTTTCTACAGAAAGATGTTGCAACCAATTCTGCTGATGACTCTAAAAAATGTGAAGAACCGATTTAATGTTGAAAAAGCGCTCCAATGTCGGCCATTTTTTTACAAAAATATCGAAAAATTAAAGAATTAAATCCTTAAAAAAAAATAAAAATTATTCATTTTGGAATTTGGACACAGTTTTTTTAGTTTATTCTTAAAAATTGATAAGATGGGACACACAAAAAGTTGATAAAATCGCCTTTAATATTGAAAACAATATACAGGGTGTCTCAGCGAGACCGTTCATTAGAAGTTTATAGGGTTCTGGCCAAAATATAAATTTGAAAATTCAGAATTATATATAGTCGATTATGTTCTCTTTAATAAAAATATTAGATTTCTAGTGCTTCCGGTTATACCGGAAGTCGCCATATACTTTGTTATTTTTAATGGAACACCCTGCATATTTTTACATATTTGAATTTACCTATTTTTAAGCTTTGTAAATATCTTTAGTTTCTTGAATTTGATTCGGGCGTTTTGTAGTTATTCGATTTTTTCTAAAAAAAATTTACTATAGCGGACATTTATTCAAAAAATCAGAGAACACTCGATTTTTCGGATATCAATTTAGAATTCATAACAGGCTTAAACAACATGTTGGAGTATATTTTAGCGCCGAGAACGGCTATCTACATTGCCAGGTTTCTTTACTATGGCACGTTAAGACTTCGAAATTTTGAAGAAGTATTAATATTAATTTAATTAATTAATTAATATTTTCATTGAAGAGAACATAATCGACTATATATAATTCTTGAATTTTCAAATTTATATTTTGGCCAGCACCCAATAAACTTCTAATGAACGGTCTCGCCGAGACACCCTGTATGGGGGTATTCAACTTAAGAAGACCAAGTCACAAATGACTTTTAGATATCCCTCCCCAAACGTCGATTTAACATCCCTCCCTAAAAGTCAATACGACGTACCCAATGACCTCTATAAAATTTTTAAAATCCACAATCTGCCAGTAGTAATTTCCCCAACAAAAGCATCAATTGTACGTCAAATTTAATGTCACTGGTATGTCCGTAAATAACATCTTCCAGCTGTAACAGATTAATGTCAGTTTCTGGTACTTTAGACGCCTTTCGTACTACTGTTAAAAGATGACAAAAAAGTTGTTTAAAATAAAAAACGAACAATCCAGTAGAAGTAAGTTTATTAAAATCATTACACGGATCTCTTATTCACAATTTTTTCCTTTTATTGTTGATTCCAAAGTTTGTTTCCACATTCCATATATCGATATTACCACCTTCTCCACCTGTTATTAGTATATTGCTCTGAAAAATACACTCCCGTTGGTCGCCAATCTAAATATCTGCGGCTAAAACTTTATACTCACATTCTTTTGCAACCAGCTACACCTAACTCTTTGTTCATTTCCTCTAACATCAAACAACGGCAATAAACTCGTTTTATCAATCCCGAATCCTCTTAAACAATCCCCATTTGCATAATTCGATCCGATTAAAGTCACCAACCTATCGTCCCTATTAATTTCGATACTAGCGATGTAACAATAATCCTCCAATTTTCTCTGCGGAGGGTGAGCGGTGGACAAAAAACATTAAATCATAAAAATGCCGTAACTCACTGGAATAAAATCACCTTTAATTCTTTAGCGATCTCCTCCTTGTGAAAATGACCGTACGGCTGAGCATCTTCCAATCTCCACGTCTGCAAATCACTCGTATGAGTTACACAAGCGATCATATCTTTATTATCCTCGCGAAACCATGATAATTGCTCGATTGACGATTCTGTATTTAAACAGTCTATGAAAGCGTCATCTTCGGAAGATTGCGATAAATCGTATAGATTAATTAAACCGTCGGTAGATCCTGAAATTAATTTATTAGGATCATCCGGATGGAATTTTACCTAAAAGCACATCATAACGTTAAAAAATTTTTTTTAAAGGGATTATTAAAACTTACTTGCGTGACATCGTCCGTATGCGATTCCCAATAAGCTCCGAGTAATTTAACTTTACGTATATCCCAAAATAAAACGTAAGCATCTCCGGCATATAAATCCGTGCCTCCGCATAAGAGAAGATTGTTCGACGATATATCGAAACAATTTAAAGGTTTGTTTTCGGCATCGGCTTCGAGTGTCGTATCTATAGAGAATAATTTAGTCCGAAACTTTAATTTGAGTTCATTAAACGTACCTTTAAATGTTATTTTTTTATCGCTACGTAAATCGATAATATCCACGCAACAATTCTCATTTCCGACGTAGAAGATATTATCGTTTTCCCTGCTCGATTTTACACCAATTACATTATCGCTAACATCCAATGTTTGTAATTTTCCTATTTGATTATTACTAAAATTATAAATCTCGACAGTATTGTCGGATAACCCTACGACAACATTCGGACTTGTGTTTCTGTTACGAAAATTTGTTGTTAAATTAAATTATTTACAATTTTATTGTAAAATACTTACAATGTTCCATCTAAATACAGCACATATTTATCTTTATCAATAGTTTGAGCGGTGATAGGTTCACATTTTAGGTTAAATAATCGTCGTATTGTTTCCTCATCACATACATCACAATCAACTACATCTTCGGTATCATCAACACCACTTTCGCTATCTGAGTCTGCAATTTTCATTTTGTTGAAATTTAAATAAAACGCAATGATTAATATGTAATTTACCAAGACGGTAGCTGCTTTCGTTCGTCGCAATCACAAAATCATAATCACTCTGAACAGGAACATATGTTCCTGTGATCATGTTTATAAGTTAACTTTCCAACGAACTAGGCTGTGTTCAGTTTGTTGTTGTTATAGTGTAGATAACCTATCGCAATTTCGAAATATGGATATTACAAGAATTTTGTTAGTAAGTATTATTTAACACGATAAGAAAACTATCGGTAGAACTTTATTTTCATGTTATAATTTACTTATTGTAATACATTACTACTATTATAACATAAATAAAATATTTCACTAGAAACAAACCTGTCTTTTTTAAGAACCTAAACTCAAAATAACAATAATAATACTTCATCTTGAGTACAACAAAAATAATTAAATAACACTACTCTTTATTCAATTTAGATAAAATTGCTTTCAGTACTTGCACTTTTTCATCTTCGATTGCAAAATTGATTAATAATGATTTATTTGAAATAAAAAATGTTATTTTACCTTCGTCAATACGATTAATTTCGTACGGATTTAAGTTAAGTATATATTTATATTCACCGTGGATGATTTCTGTACGCTGTAACTCCATGCTAACGGTCGTACTTTACAATTGTTTACAATTTAGGTTATATGTGAACATAAACATGTATTCGAAACACACAAAATTGATGTTTCACAGGGGCAAGGGGATTTCTAATCATGATTTAAAGTTTTGGAGTGGGAGAAAATGTGATCACAACTATTCTGTGTCACAACGAAAGAACAGAATCATATAGAACATGTTCACTATGTTTACGAATCATTGCGACGAACGAAAGCGGCTGGTGTTGTTGGTTGTAAAATAGATTTGAAACCTAACCTAGAATCACTCAAAAAAGTAAGCATGTCAAATTCGATTATACTAACGCGGGAAATTTAAAAAATGATGAAATTTAAATCAAAATTCCTAATTAAAATTAAACCGGTTAAGTATACCTCTGAAAATTGCAACTCAATTAGATTTTAAGTTTTATTTTAATCAGTTTGGATTTAATATCTTTTTGTGTTAAATAATAAAAGCGCTAGAATGGGATGGATGAACGCCAGTAGAATCAAGAGAATTGTGTTTGTTGTTATACCCCAATACCCGGTGGGATTTTATTAAAGATTTGTGTAAAATAATTTGATGTTAAATTTGAAGAATATTTTATGCACGCACAAAATCAATCAATCATTAAGATTATATGGTAAGAATAAATTATGGATTTAACTCATCTTTATATATTAACTCAGAATTTGTTTATTTTACAGCATTAACGGCAGCATTAGCAACATTAAGAAGATTACTGTGATATTAGCTTTAAATAATAAAACCCTAACGATGACTGATATCTTTGAATTAATTTGTCGAACTTGTTTAAAACCGAATAAACAATTGCATAATATATTTACTCATTCGACTAACAATAATTTAATATCTGATTTAATAATGGATTGTACACCAATGAGGGTAAGTACCTAGTACATTTTATTTATTAACTTCTTCGATTAACTTAAATACTATTACGATAGATAGATGTAAGGGTAATTAATTGAAAGAAATGATTATTTTTGTTACTGTTAAAAGATTTCGCTTGATCCTAGAAGAGAGCGGGCAGATAAAAATAAAACTTTATAGGTACACAAGTCTACACTCTTTATGGCTGTTAAGTGCAGTACAGAAAATTGTAGTGTATTATACAATATTGTAGTTAGTGCAGGTGCAACGAACAAACCTTTAGGCCGCTTTCACATACACCGGCAACATCGGCGCAGATTTCAGTGCCGTTGCCGGTCAGTGGCTCTTTTCACACAAGTCGGCATTCTCGGTGCCGACTTGTGCAGCGGAGTCGGTTTTACCGGTATGTGTGAAAGCGGCCTTGCACTTTAAGGACTATTCTATGAACCAATCATAGGCACGCCGCATAAATGTCATCGTTACTATAGAAACGTCAATAAAAACTAATCAGTGTTGCCATATAACCCCTATGTGTATGTGTAAAGTGAATATAGTATAGTGCGTTTCAAGGTGTAAGTTATTATCAATAAATAATGTCATCCGACCCTCATAGTTTCCATATACTTAAAATTTGTCTTTTCTACTGTCGGCTTATGGCGATACAGTTTGTGGAGTCTAAGCATCCACCACATAAAAATAAATTAAGGTTACCGCACTATAACTTTCACCTATCTTTTTTATGTAGAAAATGGTTTACTGCATTGTTGCTGAGGAGGAAATTTTGAACGAAGATCAGATGAGAACGGAAAATGTTGTTCTGACTGATCTTTCGTTCCCGAATACATTGCCATGTATAAAGTGGTTATGCAGGAGGCATCTTTTACACAATACTTAAATATACGCGTCAAACATGTTTGAGCCCGATGTCGTTAGTAAAAAGAGCACAATTGAGTGACGGCTATAGAGTACGACCAGGTGAACATGACCCCTCAAGCAGCACCATCGATTTGTCATGTACATTCCCAAACAAAAACTCAGCGTGCCAAAATTTAAATGTGATATAATCTTATGTGAGATAATTCTCACAATCTAAAGAAAACAACCTAGAACAAGACTGTACCCAGCTGTCAAACATTCAAAGTGACGGATAGCGGGGGTGCGAGGTAAGAGGTTGGCAAGTTAGTTCGCATATTTTCCGCGGGCCAGATTAACTTGGTCGCGCTCTAGATGGCAGTGCAAAATATGTCGGTCGGCGGATTCGTTTTTCACGAGAAGCCACTCGTCGTTAGAGAGAGACTGGTCACAAAAAGACATTGCTCACGAAGCTCGTCTAGGAGAAAAGTCTACTCACATCATTATCGACTGGTGTTCGTTCTGTCGGGATGTGTGCGAAGAAAATTTCGAAGAGCATCCGATGGAAATGGGAGGACTCGATGAGAACTTGGAGGCAGAGGTGGTGGAAATTGAGGAATCGAAATTCTTTCACCGGAAGTACCACAGAGGAGAATGGAGACCAGGCCACTAGGGGGAATAGAAAGGAGATCTGGTAGATGTTTTTTTGGTGGAAGTTCCAGATAGAACTGCTGAAACATTAACCCTCTGTAATAGAAAGGTATATATATATACAGGGTGTCCCTAAAAGATGCACACACATTTCTGAGGGCAAAATATGGCGATCTAAACCAACTTATCTCGGTCCAAACGTGGATGTTTTCGGAGACACAGAGTGTCAAAAGTTCAATTTGTTTTTAGTTTTTTATAAATACTTTCTATAATAATTGGTATATTGTTACAATATTTGGGTAGGGGGCGTTTCGTGGGGTAAAAAAATTAATTCTACTCTCATTTTCATTGCAAAATGTAGAGGGCACCACCTGCGGCATATTGTATCCATTTGAAACGTAATCACTTTTTTGAGACACACTATATTTAACTTTTAAATAAAAATTCTTATTCTCCAATGTTTTTTTACCCTGGTAGGAGTTGATTGGAGCAGCCGTTTATAAGTAATTTGGATATAAAAAATTCATTCCGTATATGACTTCAACTGGACACAATTTGAAGAGATGGCATTACTAATTTGCACAAGCTGAAGAGAATCCTCATGCAATTGAAGTAACCCATTATCAGCATGAGTTTAAGATTAATGTGTGAGCAGGAATTATAGACACATTCATAATTGGTCCTGTTATTTTACCATCTCGGCTAAATGGCGAAAATTATTTACCAGACTTATTAGATCCTCTGCCGTTGCAACATAGAAGAGGAATGTGGTTTATGCATGACGGTGCTCCTCCGCATTTTACGTTGAACGTACGTAATTATTTGAATGAACAGTATCCAAATAGATGGATAGATAGAGGCAATGATGCCCCCGCAAATTGGCCAGCTCGATCGCCTGACATGACGTCGATGGATTATTTCTTATGGAGAGCTTTGAAAACCGTTGTGTATTCTCGGCCAATAGATACTGAAGATGAATTAAGGGGACGTATTCAAACTGGAATTGACACTTTGAGAAATGATGAGGAAATGTTCCAGAGAGTTCAGTTTAATTTTTTACGACGTATTAATCTTTGTACACACGAAAATGGAGGGCATTTTGAACATTTGTTGAAGACATTTAATTAACTGTTTTTGTTCGTAACTCTCTTGTTGACTGTTTTTATTCGAAAATAAAATCACATTTACTGCTTTTGTAATGTGGATGTTATTCTTGTGGCAATTCAATGCAATGGTGCATCCATTTTTAGACTGAGGTAAGTTGGGTTAGATCGCCATATTTTGCCCTTAGAAATGTGCGGTAGCGTTTTTTTTTTTCGCACCTTTTAGAGACACCCTGTATATATATAAATATACATAAAATTATCTAATTATTTAATCATTAATGTTTAATTATTTATACAAATATGTTTTTTTTTAATCTATACAGAGTCGATTGAGTCGCTGTTTTTGATTATTACGTTAATAATATAGATATTTTCTTTATTTAGATACATTTCTATTATCGTCTCTGATGGTTGGCGAACCTACAACAACCAAAACCAAATTATCGAAGGGATTTATGAACACCCAGTGGTGATGATTGAAGAAAATTTTGTAGATCCTGAGAATGCCGATATACGACGGAGCGTTTTTATATTCGCGGAATGAGCGGGTTGTATTGGTGTGATTGGTGATTAGGCGCATTGGGGGTGTGGCCTGTGCAGCGATTCATAATTAGCACAAATACGAAGTTTCATTGTTATTAGACAGTTAGTCTTTGAGCTATCGTCAACCAAGTAACATAATCAGGAGTGAAAAGTGAAATATGGAAAAAATCGAATATCGTGCCGTTATAAAGTTCCTTACCAGGCAAGGAAAATCAGTCGCAACCATAATGAATGAGATGTCATTGGTTTACGGCGACTCTTGTCCAGGAAAAACCATGGTGTACAAGTGGCATAGTTTATTTAAACAAGGAAGGGAATCGCTTGAAGACGACCCGAGGCCGGACAGGAGCATTGAGGTGACCACGCCCCAGCACTTATCCAAAAAGTTGAAAAAATTGTACTCGAAGATGCTCAACTAAAGAAGAAACAACTCGCAGAAATGGTTGGAGTATCCGATACAACAATTTTTAAAATCCTACACGATCATCACGGCATGTCTAAGGTCAGCGCAAGATGGGTGCCGAGAGTGCTCACGCCGCCGCAAAAATAACAGCGCGTAGAGTGTTCGCGTGCATTTTTGGACCTCTGTAATGAAGACAAGGATGGTGTATTGAGTCGAATTGTTACTGGAGACGAATCTTGGGTTCATCATTATGAACCTGAGTCCAAACAAGACTCCATGCAGTGGCATAAAAAGGGCACAGCACCCCCCAAGAAATTTAAAGTGTCGCAATCAGCTGGGAAACTCATGGCAACGGTATTTTGGGTCTCGGAAGGAATATTGTTGATTGATTATAAAGATAAAGGTGTTTTTATAACCGGAGAATATTACGCTTCAATATTAGAGCGACTAAAAGAAGCCATTAAAGAGAAAAGACGGGGAAAATTGACGAAAAGTGTGCTGCTTTTGCACGACAACGCGCCTGTCCGCAAGAGCCGCGTTGCGTTAGCTGCCCTGCGTAAGGTGGGCTTCGAAATTGTGAATCACCCACCCTACAGCCCAGACCTGGCCCCGAGTGATTATTACCTGTTTCCGAAAATGAAAAGAGAGCTGCGGGGTAAAAAATTTACTGCCGATGATGAAGTCAAGGAGGCAGTTTCGGCATATTTTGCAGGTAAAGAGAAATCATTTTTTTGTGAGGGTATAAATAAATTAATTGAAAGATGTGAAAAATCTATCCGTCTTGCAGGTGAATATATTGAAAAAGAAAAATAATTTGCTTTTTTTTTCCACCCCTTATCCCTTATTCCGCGAATATAAAAACGCTCCCTCGTACATACTCAGAATGTAGAAAATATGTGGATGAGAGCGAAACGGAAGCTGCGCTGCCAATTTGGTACATCAGAAGCTTTATTTCCATCATACCTCCACGAATTCATCTGGCGCAACAAATACAAGAATACCAACACATTCAGTGCTGTATTAATTAATATTTGTGAACAATATACGGTCTAGTGCTTGTGTGTGTACGTGCAGAATTACGATAGGTACTGTATTCTTATAACATTCAAATTCCACTTTTAAAAATACTGTCATATATGGCAACGCTGTAAGAGCATCAATCTAAGTTTCCATAGTTACGAATGCATGCTTAGATTTTGCTTAAAAAGAGTCCTTAAAGTGCAGGTTTACCTTCCTTTGTATGAAACTTCAAACTTAGTTCTTGTAATAGAAGGAGTGTCGACAATATTTACACAGGAGGATTATTGAGGATGTTAGAGTTGACTTTTTTTTACCATATTTGCATGTATCTTACGGTTCTTACAGATACGTTTTTAACCTACATTATAAACAGAGGCAGCCATGATATAATTGTAGGAATCACCCTCCAAGAGCAATAAAAACCGATTATTTCCAACTTTATCAGCAATCTCTTCAAATGCCATCGAAGTGAAAAATCGTTTTAGCCGAGAAGTTGACCTCTACATATTACCTAGCGAAAGAGCCGAGAAGTTGGCCTTCACTTCACGTTCGTTTCTAGCGGTCTAACTTGTATTCGAATTGTGTGCAAATGTAGTTCATGAAATTAATTAATTATCTAATCATTTGAATTAAACATTTATCCTCGTATGTTATTTTACAGGTGGCAGTAAATGATGGATTTCCAACGAACGCATGCGACGATTGCATCGAGAAACTAAATTCGTTTAACGATTTTAAAACGATGGTGACGGAATCGGACGTTAAATTACATCAACTTTATAAAAATAACGTCTTCGAAACGCACGACGGATGCGACGATAACAGAACTGAGATTTCGTCGGCGATTAAACCGGAATTAAACGAATTAGAATCGGTAAACGGTAACTGCGATATAAACGAGAGTAAACCGGTTTTGAGCGACCCTCTAGATGTAAACAATATTAACGATAACGAATCCGCATCGAATAATTGCACGATAGAATCTGAAGAAGTTATCACGAAAGAGGAGCCGTCGATTCAACCCGAATTGAATCTAGAAGTCGTTGGCGATGCTGGATACTTAAACGATGATGAGGGAGCTGAGGAACCGGGAAGGAATACGAAGTTTAAGTCGTCTAAGAATGTCAACGAGAAACAGGTTGAGTTATTGAATAATGAGGATTATAACAAGATAATGGCGATGGGACTTACTAAGAAACAAAAGCAAAATATGACCGTATTCTGCCCGGATTGCAATAAGACGTTTAAATTTAGATATTTCGTCGACGTCCACGCTCACGTTCACACGGGAAATTTACTTTTTAAATGCGAAAAATGCGATAGACGTTTCCCGAAACGGACGGTCCTGACGCAGCATATGAAGTCTCACATCGAAACTAAAGATTTCCAATGCGAGGAATGCAGCAGAGCGTTCAAGACGATCCATTTATTGCGGGCGCATAAACAGACACATGTGAACGAACGACCTTTTAAGTGCCACCTCTGCAGTAAAGCTTTTAAGCTTAACGCCACGTTACGGAATCATGTTCGCGTGCATCTGAACGAGAAGACTCACGTTTGCGAAATGTGCGGGAAAAGATTCGTCGACGCTGGTTCGCTGCGCACTCACAAACAGAACCACGAGATGACGCGTTTAAACAAGAGTATCCCGTGTGAAATTTGCGGGAAAACTTACTCTAATAAGCGTAGTGCTCAAAAGCATATTACAAGACAACATAATGGTAAACGGCCGTACGTTTGCGATCAATGCGGACGATCGTTTTTCGACATGAAAACGCTCAAGCAGCACTCGTTGATACACACCGGTGAGAAACCGTATTCTTGTCGATTATGCGGGAAGAAGTTCCGACAACAAGGTTGTGTATCACAACATATGAGGATACATACGGGTGAAACACCCCATATTTGTAGACATTGCACTGCTCGATTTAAACATTCACATCATCTACGCAGCCATATTAAAGTCCATCATAAAGATCAAGTTGATAAATAAGTAAATCTAAACTCGAATATGTGATAAACAGTTTTTCGTTTAACTTGAGAAAATTGCCAAAAGATTTATTATGAATTGTAAATAGTATAAATAAAAGGGATTAATTTGTTAGCCAAATATTTTATTCTTACCCTCCACCCCCTCTATTACACAAGATTTGACGAATGAACGAATGAATATAATTCAAAACTTAGCACCAATTGTTTTATTTTTGATAGAAGGCTTTTATTTTTCTGCAATATTTCGATAGTACTTCCATTGTAGTTGCTAACGACCCAAATAATTTTTCTGTAATGTCGCCCTCTCTTCCTAAAATTGCTTCGAAATAAAATTTTATTTATTATTTTATTTTTTGCAAATAATTCTAATAACGTTAATTTTACGTCTATCATTAATAAGAACTTTTTTGTTCAGATTAATTCATACTTTCAAATTAATATAAAATATACAGATTGTTCCATTAAAGAAAATGTTATTTTCTCAAATAATACAGTAATGCGATGCTCGTTTGTTTATTTTAATTAAATATTCTTAATCCGCAGAAAAAATACTCCAATTTTAGTAATTTAATCGATTTTCTATCTCCAATAATAACAAAGTTAGCAATTAATTTCGAACGAACTGTATGTAAAAGCCAAAGAAAGAAATCTCCAGAGTTATTTTCTTTATATCGACTATAACGCCATCTATTTGTGCTTCTTCGAGAGTGGTTCAGTGCTGCCATCAAACGATAAATTTAAGTAGTACTGGCTGATTAATATCGAAGATATCCAAAAGAGGTCGCAACTTGTGATGTTTGTTACGATACTATAACAAGCGAAACTTCTAACTAAAATATTATTTTTGTTTAAATTAAATTAGCGATAACACAACATCAAGGTATAACCCTTCCTAACCTAACACTTTCCAAATTTTAAATTGGCCAAACTGCAATCTGACAAGTCAAATGACATGAGGTCGATGCTGCCCCGTATTAATTAGACCGGTATAATATTTCAGATTTGTTTTAATATATTGGTTTATAGCTCGTTTAAAAAGCAAGAATATTAAATCAACCTTCAAATTAAAACGTTTCGTCTTTACTAAATTGGGTGGCATAGACTAGACTGGACGACTAGACGAGTGGATCTCCAACCGTTGATTCTTCCTGAATGCGCACAATCGCCTAATTTTACAAAATTCGCACTGTATATTATGTAATGAATACAGCCAGCAATTATATTTCCATCTGTCAAAACTGATACGAATAGATTTATCAACCAATTTGCTGTTTGTACGAAATTATTGTTGATCGCAGTATCGAATGGAGCGCTCCGATGGGATGAACGCCAGTAAAATTTCTATTTAGTGCGATAAGATTTCCGTATCTCGACCACCGCATTGACTATTTATACGTAGTTTAATGAAAAGTACACGTTTTACCGAATTCAACACGGGTCCCCCTTTTTTACGGAGATACCTAAAAAATGATCTAAAAAGTGTTATGTATTTGTAGGTTGTGTTTACGAGTGATTTGACATTTCCCTAAGGATTTTCAATCCAATAAGAACTATGAAATATCAAGCGGCAATTTTGAAACGTCAGAAATATAAAAAATAATCATTTATATTTTGTAGTATCTTAATACAATTAATAGATAGATATCAATAACAAAAAAAAACATATCTTCTCTTGTAGTATTTTATTTAATAACATTTGTAATAACATTTAAGAGACGTTTAACAAGATGTTGAATCTGATATTCAAATTTAAGTCAGAATCCTTTCTAAATGTTCATAATTTTCATCTTAATATTAACTAACGCATTTAATTATTGTGTATGACACATAAATAATAGTTTAAAAAGTAAATTCATGTGCATTAACATTAAATTTCACTTTCTAAATTTAATAAAACACAAAAGAAGATGTTTTTTTAGATGCTGAAATCTATCTATTAATTGTACGAGTATTGACTAATTATTGACGTTTCAAAATTGCCGCTTGATATGTCGTAATTCTTATTGGATACAGTATTATTACCACCTGAAAATCCTTAGGGAATTGTCAAATTACTTGTAAACATAACCTAGAAACAGCACTTTTTAGAACGTTTTTAGGTATCTTAGAAGGATCCCCGCAAAAAATGAGGGGCCGTTTTGAACTCAGAAAAACGTGTACTTTTCGTTAAATTAGGTACATACTACATTCCTTAATTGTTGCAATATTTGAAACTTGATGCAGAAAGGTAAGAAAGAAAATGATTATTAAGTTTATTTTAGATTGTTTTATTTAGTACACCATTAAACAACATTAAGAAGATTACTGTGATAATTGCTGTTAATAATAAATCTAACGATGAGTGAAGACATTTTTACATTAATCTGTCGAACATGTTTAAAACCGAATGCACCATTCAGTAATATATTTACTCATTCGACTAACAATAATTTAATATCTGATTTAATAATGGATTGCACACCGATGAGGGTAAGTAATACACCTTATTTACTTGCTTGTTTGCTTGAATTAAATAGTATTACTGTGAATGTTTGCAAGTGCAATTTAGGTTTGTAGTTTCCACAAGGTTAACAAAAAGATTCCAGATTCATGACATAAAATTATGCCTTTAATATGATTCGATTAAAATTTGAGTCTATATAGGATGTCCAAAATTAATGGTACACCATTGCTAGCTCATCTTATTATTATGAAGTTGGTTGAATGAGGGAGTTTGAGATACTTTTTATTTTAAATGAGATGAGAAGTAAGTTATCAGAAAATACAGGATGTCCCATTAAATCTTAATACCACAGTTTTTGAATTAAAATTTTACCAAGCGAACTTTTCCATTAGACAGCTTTGCGTGACGTCGTATCCCTTGTAATTTTAGCTTGTTGAGTTATTTGTTGAATTACATAATAATTTAAATTAAACGTGTGTTATCTTATGTTATTTTACAGGTGGCTGTAAATGATGGATATCCAATAAACGCTTGCAACGAATGCATCGAGAAGCTAAATTCGATATACGATTTTAAAACGATGGTGATGGAATCGGACATTAAGTTACATCAATTTTTTAGAAACAAGATCACCGAAAGGGATAACCGGTATGACCACGTAAGAAGCGAGACGTCATCACCATCATCCGCGATCAAATCCGAATTAACGGAAACAGAATTAACGAACGTTAACAACGACATAAATGAAAATAAACTGCATTCCTACGATTTATGATAATCTACCTATCAAACCAGACGATATTCACGTGGAATCTAGTAACGACCATGATGAATCTATATCGAATTATTCCACGGTTAGATTCGAAGATATCACGAAAGAAGAGCCGACGATTCAGCCCGAAGTCAGTGCAGATGGCGTTTGCGATACTGGCGAAATTCACACTGAATCGATGCTGGAGAAATTGGACGATAAAGTGATGGTTAGTGCGGAAGTTGCGAAAACGAAGTTTAAGACGAAAGTTAATGTCAACGAACAGCAGGTGGAGTTACTGAATAATGCTGATTATAAGAAGATAATGTCGATGGGTCTCACTAAGAAACAAAAGAATCGTATGACGATATTTTGTCCGGACTGCAATAAATCGTTTACATTCCGACATTTCGTCGAACTTCACGCTCACGTTCATACCGGAAATGTACCGTTTAAATGCGACAAGTGTGATAAACGTTTCCCGAAGAAAGTCCTACTGAAACGGCATATGAGATCTCACTTCGAAACTAGAGATTTTAAATGCGAGGAGTGCAGCAAAGCGTTCAAGACGAGCACTTTACTGCGGGTACATAAAGGGAAACATTTACCTGATCGTCCGTTTAAATGCCACCTCTGCACTAAAGCTTTTAAATTCAACGCCGGATTAATAACCCACATACGCCTACATTCGAACAAGAAAAACCATGTTTGCGAAATCTGCGGGAACATTTACGTCGACGCGAACAGTTTATACAGACATAAGTTGATTAAACACGATCCTAACCGTCCGAATCAGAGCGTTTCCTGCGAAATCTGCGGGAAAGTTTATTCGAGTAAGAGCGGCCTTAAAAACCATGTTACGAGACAGCATAACGGAAAACGACCGTACGATTGCGAGAAATGCGGTAAATCGTTTTTCGCTTCGACGATGCTCAAGGAACATATGTTCATACACACCGGGGAAAAACCGTATGGCTGTCGGTTGTGCGGGAAAAAATTTCGACAGAAAGGATGTATCTCGAGGCATATGAGAATACATACTGGTGAGACACCGCATCCTTGTAAATAGTGCACGGCTCGTTTTAAACATTCACATCATTCGAACTGTCAAGGTCAAAAGTTAGATAAATCGGAACGAATCGCATGTCTCAGCGGCATAGAGATAAATGACTAATAAACTCTAACGTTAAACAGTGCTGTAATACGTCGCTGATATTTTAGAGTAACATTACAAAGTAATTTGTCGTAATATTTCGAAATAATGTTGTAGCAACATTACAGAAACATTTCCTGGTCGATTGTAAATAATATAAATAAAGAGAATTACTTTATGAAACAAATAGTTTCTTCTAGAAGCACTAACTCATGCAATTGAAATGCACTCTCCTAAAATTACCATGAAAGGAAAAAAGATGCAACATAAAAAATGGTTAACGCCAGAACTTAGAAATAAATGTCAGGTGAAGCGCCAATTGTACGAGGGTATGATACAGAACAAGATAGATAGACACTATTGCACGTATCTGACACAAGAAATAAAAAATACAAAAAAGAGAATAAACTCTGACTATATACTGCAATCAGAAAATAAGACAAAAGCTACGTGGAATCTAGTAAAACAGATAACAGGAGTTAAGTAAAAACGTGAAGACATTGATCTAGTTGCAATACGCGAGAAACATAATTTAGAAGACAATACAAACGTGACAAATTATATAAACAATTTTTTCTTAATATAGGTCACACACCTTCTAATCCCAACCCCAGCTACAAACATGTAAAATACAACGATACAACGTGTTTCTTGTCTCCGGCAACGAGAAGCGAGATATTAAGTGCTATAGACTCTCTAAAGAATACTGCATTGGTGGGGCACGACCAAGTACCTAATGTCATTCTAAAATATTCGGCGCAACTTTTAGCAGACCCCCTCCTACACATGATAAATACCATGCTGACAACTGCCATATATATGCAGCCTTAAAAACATTCCATAAAACTCGGAATGATCACAAGTGGCAATATTACAAAACGCTTAGGAATTACATTAACTCGGCAGTGAAAAGGGAAAAGAAAGCTTATTTTAATCGCCTTTTCTCTAACAATAACAACAAACAACTTTGGAAGTGTTAAGAAGTGTTTCACTCCCAAATAGAAAACAACGTAATTCCATTCCTGAGTGTTTATCTAACCCTGACGATATTAATAATCACTTTCTTCAAAGTGTACCAAAAAACTCGCCCGATCCAGAATACTTATCTTATTATGCATCTAATAGATTTTATGGTTTTTCTTACGAATTTTCACCTCATGATGTATCCCTGGAAGAAATTCAGAACATAATTACTGGTATAACCTCCAATGCCGTTGGAAATGACGGCTTAAGTATTGCTTTTATCAAATTGTGCTGTCCATTTATATTACCTTTTATCGCTCATATCATTAATTTTTGCTTAACCGAATGTGTGTTTCCCGATGCCTGGAAGGAGGCTATTGTCATACCAATCCCTAAGGTTAGTAACCCAACTGAATATAAAGATCTGAGACCCATCAGCATCCTTCCGGTCCTCTCTAAAATTCTTGAGAAAATAATTGAAAGACAACTTCGGCAGTTTTTAGATGATAATGCATTGCTTCCAGAAAACCAATCAGGGTTTCGCCCTGGTCATGGTTGTACTACCACACTGTTGGACGTCAGCGATGACGTTCCTTAACTTTTCTCATCTTGCTCGACTACACCAAGGCATTTGATACCCTGAACCGTGATCTTCTATTAGCTATTTTACATTATCTTGGTTTTAGTCAAAACACACTTACATTTTTCTCCAGTTATTTAACAGGTCGCAATCAGGTAGTCAATATTAACAACAACGTTTCCACTAAACTTCAAGTGGATACAGGTGTGGCTCAAGGAAGCATCTGTGGGCCTTTACTCTTCATTCTCTACACTTTGCTAAACATTTAAATCACTGTAAAAGCCATTTTTACGCTGATGACAGTCAGCTATATCTCTCCTGTTTGCCATCAGAGATTGGAACTGCATGCTCTCTAATCAATAAAGATCTCGCTATTCTCGCCGAAGTGTCGCAAAAACACTGTCTTATATTGAATCCAAGTAAGTCAGTGGCACTGATTTTTGGTAGTGGTAAGGGAACTCAGGATGTGACTGGTTCTTGTTTGTTTTGTGTTGGGGGGAGTGCTCTGGATATCAAACATAGTGCACGCAATCTCGGGCTGATATTTGATGTTGATATGAAGTTCAAGACAAACGTTAACAATAAAATTCGAACTGCTTACGGGCTACTGAGGACTATTTACGGTATGAGATCGATGCTTTCAATAGAACTTCGTAGACTCTTGTGCAATAACCTAGTTTTGTCGCTATTCGATTTTGCTGATGTGGTTTATGATCGTTGCCTTGATTATGAAACATCTAGACGAATACAGGTTGTTCAGAACGCTTGTCTTAGGCTGATTTATGGGGGGCGTAGCTATGACAGAATATCTTATAGGCTCAATGATGCCCGTTGGCTGAACATGTCAAATCGCAGGCGGCTGCATGCAGGTGTGATGTACTTTAAGATCTTAAAGTTCAAATCTCCTCCTTATCTTTACAACAAAATTCGATATCGTACCGACGTGCATAATTTAAATTTGAGGCACAAGAACCTTCTAACTGTACCTCCACATACCACTGCTGGCTTTCAGAAAAGTTACTCCTATGGCATGGCAACCTTTTGGAACTGTCTTCCCGATAGAATGAGAAATGTCGATCTAAGCGGATCGCAGTTTAGAGCATGCTTAAGATCTATGCTTTAGGATGGGCTGGCACGCAGTATTGCATAATATAGAGCTTTGCTGTTACTTGCTTCTGTATATGTACTTGGTGTTTGTTATTCGTGCTTTTAATTAATCAATTTTCTCTAAAAATGTTGTGATTTGTTTGTTTATTTTTTGTAGTTCGGATGGAAGATCAGACACTCCCTTCGGGATCGTCTGAATCCGCACTATTTGTAGTTCTAGTTTCCTTATAATATGGTATAGTAGTGTGATTTTTATGCTCTCTGTATATTGGTAAACTACAATAAAGGCGTATTATTATTATTATTATATTTCCTGACAAACTCAAAAGGACAACTATAAAGCCAAGTTTTAAAAAGGGAGATGCGACCGACCTTTCCAATTACAGACCGGTCGTTCTACTGTCAAATGTGTCTAAGATATTTGAGAAGGTCATCCTAACATGAGTAGAAAATTTCTTAAACAGGAATAAACTCTTGCACCTTAGGCAGAGTGCCTACCAGAAAGGTAAATCTACGCACAATACAATGTACCAAATTGCAACTGACATCTTTGATGGTATAGATAACAAAGAAGAGGTTCTGGGAGTGTTCTTGGATCTCTCGAAGGCATTTGACAGAGTAAACCACAACATACTCTTGGGAAAAATGAGTATAATGGGCTTCCGAGGGAATGCACAGGCGCTCATTAAGTCATACTTGGAAAACAGGCAACAGCGCACTGTTATAGAACAGAATGGTAGGAGAACCTTTTCCTCGTGGACGACAACCGAAAAGGGCATACCCCAGGGGTCAATACTGGGTCCTATACTATTTTTGATCTATATGAACGACTTACTACTTGGCACTATTCGCAGATGACACTTCATTGATCATCAGATCACCAACCACCCACTCCCTTAACTCTGAGTTAACCCACACACTGAAAATATTAAACAGCTGGCTTACTCAGAACACCCTAAAGCAAAATATATTGATAAGACAAAAATTATCTTATTCAATGGCGCTACCAATGACACGACCAGTTTACAACATAAAGGTAACATACTTACCACATCAACAGACACTTGTTTCTTGGGGTTACTCATTGATAACCAACTCAATTGGATACCCCATGTCCAACAACTCGCTAAGAAATCGAACAGTTTCAGTTATGCACTGAAAGTAATTTCCTCTACAGTGAACGCAGAGGCCGCGATGTCGGCTTATTACGCATACATTCAATCCCGTATTTCGTATGGACTGATTTGTTGGGGGCATAGTGTCGGTATTAGACGTGTATTGGTGTCACAAAAAAAGTGCATCCGCAGCATATTCCAATTAAAACAACGAGACTCTTGCCAACCCACCTTCGCAAGGGAAAATATCCTCACAGTGTACGCACTGTACATCTTCGAGTGTGCAATATTTGCAAAACGCCAGTATGCAGACTATTTTGCGAAGCGTGAACTTAAGCATACGTATGGCACGAGAGGAACTACCCGAGCGTTCTTAAACCCACCTCAAGTCAAACTAACAAAGGTGCAAAAAAGCGTCGAACAACAAATCATAAGGATATATAATCATATTCCTG
Source organism: Holotrichia oblita (assembly GCA_023690525.1). Lineage (NCBI taxonomy): Eukaryota > Metazoa > Arthropoda > Insecta > Coleoptera > Scarabaeidae > Holotrichia > Holotrichia oblita. Next base: position 12,945,187 of record CM043016.1, on the reverse strand, counting down.
ATGAATTAAAACGTCAATCGATAAACTTTTTTAAAGTCAACTTGAGGAATCGGCTGGCCCAGAAAACATTGTATGGGCTTGATGAGTTCTTCAGCGATACTTTTGTTAATATGTAGTGACTATGTATGTTATGAATATTTTTATAACACAATTGTTATTTTCACCTATAACTGCTTCTATTTGTGGAACTGACATTTTCTATACGTTATTGTATGACAGAAATAAATAAATTCTTCTTCTCAACCGCTATCCTTTCCATCTTCTTGTATTTTTATAACAGAATTTAAACCACAAAGAATCGCTATCAGCTATTATGTATTATCTGTCATTATATAAATAGTAAACATAAGTGGTTTACGAAAATTGGATCGGATATATACCGATATACTGACAACGTTCGGAAATTGTATCAGTTACAATATACTGCACACTACAATCAGCTGTTTACCGGTAGGAACTCAGTAGATACCTTGCAATCCAATTTTCGTAAACCCCTATAGCCACTAAAATCCGTGTGGCCAACTCTGGTCACTTTAACATGATCACTTCGTATATCATCTATGGTAAAGTCCCTAAAAACTAGGTGGTTCCTTATAAATAGCTCCATCTCGCGGGGATCAAGAACTAAAGGCGGTAAAATTCAAATCAGTCGGGGTAAAATTTAAATTTTGTATAATAAGTGTGTATGTATATACGATTAGTTACATAAAAAATTAGTTTGCTGATTTTTGTATTAAGTAATTATCGGGAGAATATCAAAATTTAGTGAAAGAACTACAACTATTTTTTCAAATCAAAATTATCTCTTTGAAGTCAGAAATAGTTTGAGTTTTCACGGCCATACATCAAACTTTACTTTTTTTTAGGTATGTGTACTGCACTATCCACCAATAAGGCAATAAAAACAAATTCAATACTTACAAATTTATTTTTATATTTTTGCTACATTCATCTAAATAAATCCTGAAAACTTGTATAATTTGAATATTTTATAACTTACCTATCAAAACAAAGCTTATTTTAAAGTCTTTATAATTGTTTATAATACACTAACACAATGATACTAATACTAATCATTACTAAATACACACAAGTTGATCGATATTACGATATAACAAAATACAGAATCGAAAACTAATATAGACCATATGGTGTAAACAACACAACAACACGCCACAATACTTTGGTTAAATAATGACAAAGGACATGGCGTCTGCATTTGTGACGTTCGTGATTGATAGCGACCTCTTGCGGATACCAAGAATTCCGTCGCCATGACAATTCCAATTGGGATCTTCGACCTTACACCCCCTATATGTAGTCACAGCAGTGCACAATAGAGTACCAATGGGATGAACGCGAGTAAAATATCTACTGCAATTTATAGGTTAAGGCATTTTGCACTGATATTTTCTTGAACATTTCTGCAGGTATTCTACATTCCTTAGTTGTTGCAATATTGTTAAAATTTTAGAAAATCGGTAAGACTTCCGAATGTTGAAATCTATCAATTAATTCTATTAAAAGATACTGTAAAATAAAAATCATTATTTTTATATTCATGAGCGAAGTTTTTAAAATTGCCGCTCGATATTTCGTAATTCTGACTGGATATCAACTGCAAATCGTCGCAGAAATGTCAAAACACTAGCGAAACATAACCTAGAAATAACACTTTTTAGAACGATTTTTAGGTATCTTAGACTGATCTCCGCAAGAAAACGGGAGCCGTTTTGGGCTCACTAAAACCTGTACTTTGCGTTAAATTGCCTATAAATTACTAATTCAGTGGTCGACATTCGGAAGTTTAGCCAGAAAATCTATGCAGGATCAAAAGAGATAACATGATTATTAACATTATATGGTAAGTTTAGATTATGAATTTGGTACACCTTGTAGGTAGTATAAATAAATAAATTTATTTACTTAGAACATCAGCAACATTAAGAAGAATACTGTGATAATAGCTGTTAAGAATAAACCTAATGATGAGTGACAATTTCGAATTAATCTGTCGAACATGTTTAAAACCGAATAAACCATCGTATAATATATTTACTCATTCATCTAACAATAATTTAATATCTGATTTAATAATGGATTGTACGCCGATGAGGGTAAGTAATACACTGTATTTACTAGCTAGTTTTGTTTAAATTAAACAGTATTAGTGTTAATGTAACAGTATATTAATTACAAAAGAAACAATCACTTTTGTTATGTATCGTGTTTTATTTTGATTTTAAGAGCAGGAAGATAAAAGAGGACAAAAATTAACGTCTCCAAAATTAAATTCATGTTTATTTCTTGTTTGTTGTCACATAGGTGCAGTAATTGATAGAATTGATTTCACCTTTCCTAACTGAATTGTAATTATTGTTTCTGGGCACCAAAATCATATATTTCTAAAGAAAACATTGTTTATGACACTTCTAAACAAAAACTAATTTAAAAAATATTCAGGAAAAAAGAAAAATACTGTACTCGTATAAGTACAGGTTGACTCCGGGGAATCTGTGGGTGATATAAAAAAAACTGAGGTACGATTCTAGAGCTGTTTTTTTTCCTAAAAATATAATGAAGCAAACCGAACTCGGCTATCTCTTACCGTGTTCGAAGTACAGGGGGTGTTTTCCGATTTTTGACAATAATCAATCCAGCCCTATATCTCGATTTTCTTAGCTGCTATCGAAAATTGTGTAGACACCCTTAAGGCACTTTTCCGATATACATCCGGTGGGATAAAATTTATTTTGATTTCTTTTTTCGTTTTTTCGATATAACCACAAGTTTTGTTTTTTCATACGGAACACCCTGTATATTTTTTCGAAAATGGAAAGAGAACTGAAAAGCGATTCCAAAAATATATAATATAGATATAATATTATTTTGGGGAGATATTTGAAAAATGGTTAATTCAGTATTTAGAGAATTTCACATCTATAGTACACATGGAAAAAGAAAAGATTTTATTTTGTGTACTATATTGATTCTACAGAAATAGATTTTCAGTAATTTTATCCATTCGGTAACCAAGTATTATAATGATATCAGGAAAAAAGAGCTCTGTAGTCATCTATCTCAGTTTTTTGTATCTCCCTCAAAAACGTACGAAAATTGGTCATCCTGTACATTGTTTATTAAAGTTTCTTAAATCACTCCTGGTTTATTATGTTAACCTTATCTAGCTGTTTCAATATTACAAGATTTCGAAATCAAAACTGGAACGAGGAGAGCGGGGGAAGGGGGACACCTTCGAGATGTCTTGCAATGTCAACGATTCGATTCGACTTACTAATTTCGACTGACTAACCTCTCCGCTTTGTATCCAAATGCGGCATCTAGATTATGTTGTATGCAAGGGGTGGTTGTTCGGTCCACCAAGATCTTCCCGTAGATTTCCATTTTCCCGACTATTCGATGCATTACATAATAATTTACATCAAACGTTTATTATATTGTGTTATTTTACAGGTGGCCGTAAATGATGGATATCCAATGAACGCCTGCAACGAATGCATCGAGAAACTAAATTCGATCTACGATTTTAAAACGATGGTGATGGAATCGGACATTAAACTACATCAATTTTTTAGAAACAACGTCACAGAACGGGATAACCGGTACGATCACGTAAAAAGCGACACGTCATCATCATCATCGGCGATCAAACCCGAATTAAGCGAAGCAGAATTAACGAACGTTAATAACGACGTAAACGAAAATAAACCGGATTCTTACGACTCTTTAGATTACGACAATGTACCTATCGAACAAGATGATATCCATATGGAATGTAGTAACGACGATGATGAATCTATATCGAATCATTTCATGGTTGGATTTGATGATATCATGAAAGAAGAGCCGACGATTCAACCCGAAATCAATCTAGATGGGGCTTGCGATACTGGCGAAATTCACACTGAATCGATGTTGGAGAAATTGGACGATAACGAGGTGGTTAGTGCGGAAGTTGCGAAAACGAAGTTTAAGACGAGAGGTAATGTCAACGAACAGCAGGTGGAGTTACTGAATAATGCTGATTATAACAAGATAATGTCGATGGGGCTCACTAAGAAACAGAAGAATCGTATGATGATATTTTGTCCGGACTGCAATAAATCGTTTACCTTTAGATATTTCGTCGACCTTCACGCTCACGTTCATACCGGAAATCTACCGTTTAAATGCGATAAGTGTGATAAACGTTTCCCGAAGAAAGCCCTACTGAAACCGCATATGGAATGTCATCGCGAAACTAAAGATTTTAAATGCGAGAAGTGCGGCAAAGCGTTCAAGACGATCACTGTACTGCGGGCACATAAAAGGAAACATTTACCTGATCGGCCGTTTAAGTGCCACCTCTGCACTAAAGCTTTTAAATTCAGCGTCGGATTAAGAACCCACATACGTCTACATTCGAAAGAGAGAACCCACATTTGCGAAATCTGCGGGAAGAGTTACGCCGACGCGAGCGGTTTATACAGTCATAAGCTGAAGAAGCACGATCCTAATCGTCCGAATGAGAGCTTTTCCTGCGAAAACTGCGACAAAGTTTATTCGAATATGAGAGGTCTTCGGAACCATATTTCAAGGCAGCATAACGGAAAACGGCCGCACGTTTGCGAGAAATGCGGTAAATCGTTTTTCGACTTGACGATACTTAAGCAACACATGTTGATACACACCGGGGAAAAACCGTATGCCTGTCGGTTATGCGGGAAGAAGTTTCGACAGAAAGGATGTATCACGCAGCATATGCGGATACATACGGGTGAGACGCCGCATCCTTGTAAATATTGCACGGCTCGTTTTAAACATTCACATCATTTGAACGGTCATATTAAAGCTCATCATAAGGACAAGGTCGAGATATAGATGGATCGGAACTAATTAGATTTAATCTCGATTATCACAACAGCATCAGGACAAATAGATTGAAATCTAGCTCTTAACACTATTGTATAAGACATACTAATACGTCGCTGGGATATTAGACTAACATTACGAAGTAATTTGTCTTAACATTTCGAAATAATGTTGTGGCAACATTACAGAAACATTTCCTTATCGATTGTAAATAATATAAATAAAGAGCCAATTACTTTATTAAACAATATTTTCTTCAAAATCATTGGGTTTCGTTGCGGCTTAAATATTTTATTGGTTATTGTTTAACAAGTCGCTTGCTGATTCTTTTTTGATAGGATATTTGTAAATCCACAGATCTTATATTAATAAAGAGCTAACATGCCTATATATGTATATTATGAAAAGCAAAGAACCGAGATTAGAGTCCCGGGGAACTCTGTATTTCGTATTTATACAACAAATAAAAACATTTAAAGGTGGTACCCCAGCCAGTCGCAAGTAACTAAATTCTGTGTTATTTCGTCCTGATTGGCAGTGAAATAGTACAGTATTTATATAGTTACTTTTTTTATAGAGTACCATCTTAAAATGTTCGCGAAATTGAAAAATTTATCAGAATAAAGGATCATAGTTACTTAGAACTGTCAATTAATTCATATATAATAATAATATGTATACATACAGGGTGGGCCACTTAAAATGATGCATTGAAATTATGGCCAAACTAAATAAAAAATTTAACATCGGACCAGGTAAAGTTATAGAGTTCTAAGGGAAGCACCTTTTAATAGAAACGCGGATTATATACCATCCGTCATGACGTCATAGCGAAATCAATTTGCATTTATTTAAATGGAATGTGGTATTTTTATTGTACATTTCTGAAACAGCTAATTATTTAACGTATAACTGTATAAAATATGATAGATTTTAATAACAAATGAAATCAACTACTTTTTCAAATTGCCGCCAATATTTCAAATTTTGAAGTGCCCAAATATTGTTATTTACCTGATGCATATTTGCGTAAAACGCAAAATTTGAATTGGCCTGTCATTAAATGTCACTTGACAACCGACAAACATTCAAAATTAATTATTCGTTTTGTATCTTTTCTGTCTAGTGTCTTATTATGTTTGACGGTGTATTCCTTTTTTACTCCAATTAGTAACCTTATTTCAGCTAAAATGTTTGTTAGATTGGCTTAATAATTATATTACAATTGATTGAATTGATAGTTTTACAAACTTACTGCAATACTGACAGCATGGAAATTTTAATGTTTAACTTATGTAGAAACAATAAGTTAGTGCTGAGTGTTTAACTTATTAATCAACTTGCATTAAATCTGCATCGGCAAATGCAAAAACATTTGCCGCTGGCGGTATTAGCTCGTATACTGCGCGATAAAACTCCCCGACTTTTATAAACACAATATTTTAGTGCAAATAGTAGTTGTATGGGCATTATATTCAAATAGTTATGATTAAATTTCGTAGTTTACACTTCATATTTTAAATTTAGCAAGTTACACTTTAAAATAAGCAAATGGCAGAATTATGTAGTGATTTAAGTCAAATCTGACAAATGTCATACACATTAACATGCGTTACGTAAAATTTCGGTCAACTAAGCTTGAAACTTCGAAGCCGCGAAATTTAAATAATTAAATTTCATTCTTTGTTATTACAAATACAGTTGGATAAAATATTTAATAAGTGATTGTGATGTGTTAGAAATACCATCTTCTTACAATACAGTGACAGAAAACATACATATGCTATTTAATAAAATACAAATTGATTTCGGCGTGACGTCATCTGAAGGTTATAAAATTTACATTGTTATTAAAATGTGCTCCTCATCGAACACTATAAGTTTACCTGGTCGGATTTTTTAATTTTCATTTAGCTTGGCCGTAATTCTAGTGCATCATTTTAAGTGGCCCACCCTGTATATGTACTTGCCCAACAGAGAATACAACTCCAATTAGAGGACAAGAATTAATACAAACAGATATGTACAAGTTACCTATAACAATTATGTGTCAACAAACACTACTATAGCCATTTAACTTTCTTTAATGAGGATGCGTGATACATGAAAAAATATCCGAAAAAATTGATCTATTTAATGATGCCAAGATCTAATATGGCGGCCATAAGAAAAAATGAAGTTGATGGTGGTAAAAGCCAGACGAAACGCTTTAAGCAAAATCTAATAATACCTTCGTAAAGAGATAAAAAAGTGCCTGTAGAATGTATTAGTCTTGTTTTTATCCCTGCAATAATAACTTCAGAACAGAAGAAAAAAGAAAAGTGTGTTTTTCGGAAATATTTAAAAAACTACAAATCATAGAAAATTTTTTAAAACGGATTATTGTTCAGCAGCAAAAACCGCAACTTTTGCCCCAATTTAACCGACTTTGTATCTCTTACCGTTTTCGAGATCCCAATGGTGACCCGCGAATTTGTAACAGTCTGTATACACGTGTAAGTTCAGTGAATGAACAACTATTGAAATTAAGGGTCATTATATGTACCTATGGATGACTTGAGTAAGATATTTGTTCTGGTCAGAGGCAAATAAAAAGTATCATGTTGACGCGAATTGAATCGCGGAATAGGGAATTGAAGAGAGTGAACTAATGTTGAACAATCATAACGTCGTTGTGTAAAATTCGATATAGATAGCTAATACTGAAATCTAATTCTTCTAAATTGAAAAGATGTTAGGTTAAATTTAAATAATAGAGAGGAATGATCGAAATTTCTTGGTGGATACACACGATCAACTATACCTAAATCCCTAATATAATATCGCAGCTTGAAAGTAGATTGATGTTCACTGTATGTTGAAAATAAAAGATCCCAAGTTTGAGCCTTGGGGAACCCTTGAAGTAGCGATATAACTTTTAGAAGCATAAGAATTATAATATACGTATTGAACTCGGTCAGCTAAGTACGACGTAAACAATTCCATTAACGCTTCATTAAATCCAAACAATCCTAATTTGAAGGGAATAATGCTATGGTTTAAATGATTTAAGGGTCATATTTATAGTCCGTGCTTGAGGTTGTGTCGATGCTTGAGCACGCGTTTTCGACAGATTTGTAATGACATTTACGTCAAAATCGCGTGCTCAAACATCGACACAACCTTAAGCATGGACTATAAATATGACCCTAAAGGCTTTAGCGAAGTTCGTGTAAATACTATCCACCTGACCGTGCCTATCCAAGACGTTAGAAGTAAATTGCGCATAGCAAGATAAGTTGGAGGTCGTATATCGTTTTGCAACAAACCCATGTTGGAAAGGAGACGAACTGGTTGCAATTATCGGATAAATTTTTTGTATACAAACATTACTTAAATATTTTTGCAAAAATGCATGTAATCTATACGGCCCTATAGTTAGTAACATTCTTAGAATCTCCACTTTTCAGTATTGGTATGACGTGTGCATATATCTTCAAAATATAAATTTTTTTTTTTTTTTCAAATAACGTAGTACCTAGTTTTTGTCGTAGCACTTTATTCGTCAAGAGGTTCTAGTTTGCCGTGAGAACAAACTATTTCGATAAAAATTGTCAAATGGGTGACACTTTTGAGCGGAAGTCTGTTTTAGTTGAAAATATTTTAAAACAAATTAAGGGGTTTCGCGAAAGATCCTATAAACGTTAATCGTAAAGTAACATAACTTCTTTTATCGTCAAACAATTAAACATAGTGCATATATATACATAGAACATAATAACATAATCTATGCAATACAGAATAGAGCGCTGCAATGGGATGAACGCGACTAAAATTTCCAATACAATTAGGTTAACAACCAGGTATTTTGCCTTGAGATGTTGAAGATTTTTGCAGGTATTCTACGTTCCTTAGTTATTGCAATATCGTTAAAAGTTTAGAAAATCTATGCACGAACAAAAGAGATAACCATGATTATTAAGATTATTTGGTAAGTTAAGATTACAAATTTGGTACACCTTATAGCTAGCATAAATAAATAAATTTATTTATTTAGAACACCAGCAACATTAAGAAGATTACTGTGATAATAGCTGTTAAGAATAAACCTAACGATGAATGACATTTTTCGAATTAATCTGTCGAACATGTTTAAAACCGAATAAGCCATCGTATAATATATTTACTCATTCGTCTAACAATAATTTAATATCTGATTTAATAATGGATTGTACGCCAATGAGGGTAAGTAATATACTGTATTTACTAGCTAGTTTTGTTTAAATTAAACCAGTATTATTGTTAATGTAACAGTACATTTAATTACAAAAGAAACGATTAGTTTTGTTATGTATCGAATTTTATTTTAATTATAAGATAGAGCAAGAAGATAAAAGAGAACAAAAATTAACGTCTTCAAGCTTAAATTCATGTTTATTTCTTGTTTGTTGTCACACATAGGTACAGTGATTGACAGAATTGATATCACCTTTCCTAACTGAATTGTAATTATTGATTCTTGATACAAAAATCGTATATTTCTAAAGAAAACATTGTTTATAACACTTCTAAACAAAAACTGATTTCAAAAATATTCAGGAAAAAAGAAAAAATACTGTACTCGTATAAGTACAGGATGACTCATTTTCGTATGTTTTCGAAGACTCCAGGGAATCTGTGGGTGATATAAAAAAAACTGAGGTACGGTTCTAGAGCTGTTTTTTTCCTAAAAACATAATGAAGCAAACCGAACTCGGCTATCTCTTACCGTTTTCGAAGTACAGGGGGTGTTTTCCGATTTTTGACAAAAATCAATCCAGCCCTATATCTCGATTTTCTTAGCTGCTATCGAAAATGGTGTAGGCACCCTTAAGGCACTTTTCCGATATACATCCGGTGGGATAAAGTTTATTTTGATTTCTTTTTTCGTCTTTTTCGATATAACCACAAGTTTTGTTTTTTCATACGGCACACCCTGTATATTTTTTCAAAAATGGAAAGAGAACTGAAAAACGATTCCAAAAATATTTAATAGATATAATATTATTTTGGGGAGATATTTGAAAAATTGTTAATTCAGTATTTAGAGAATTTCACATCTATAGTATACATCGAAAAAGAAAAGGTTTTATTTTATGTACTATATTGATTCTACAGAAATAGTTTTTCATTAATTTTATCCATTTGGTAACCAAGTATTATAATTATATTAGGTAAAAAGAGCTCAGGAATCGTATCTCAGTCTTTTTCTATCTCCCTCAAAAACTTACGAAAATTGGTCATCCTGTACATTGTTTATTAAAGTTTCTTAAATCACTCCTGGTTTATTATATTAACCTTATCTAGCTGTTTCAATATTACAAGATTTCGAAATCAAAACTGGAACGAGGAGAGCGGGGGAAGGGGGACACCTTCGATATGTCTTGCAATGTCAACGATTCGATTCGACTTACTAATTTCGACTGACTAACCTCTCCGCTTTGTATCCAAATGCCGCATCTAGATTATGTTGTATGCGAGGGGTGGGTGTTCGGTCCACCAAGATCTTCCCGTAGACTTCCATTTTCCCGACTATTCGATGCATTACATAATAATTTACATCAAACGTTTATTATATTGTGTTATTTTACAGGTGGCCGTAAATGATGGATATCCAATGAACGCCTGCAACGAATGCATCGAGAAACTAAATTCGATCTACGATTTTAAAACGATGGTGATGGAATCGGACATTAAACTACATCAATTTTTTAGAAACAACGTCACCGAACGGGATAACCGGTACGATCACGTAAAAAGCGACACGTCATCATCATCATCGGCGATCAAACCCGAATTAAGCGAAGCAGAATTAACGAACGTTAACAATGACGTAAACGAAAATAAATCGGATTCTTACGACTCTTTAGATTACGACAATCTACATATCGAACAAGATGATATCCATATGGAATGTAGTAATGACGATGATGAATCTATATCGAATCATTCCATGGTTGGATTCGAAGATATCATGAAAGAAGAGCCGACGATTCAACCCGAAATCAATCTAGATGGGGCTTGCGATACTGGCGAAGTTCACACTGAATCGATGTTGGAGAAATTGGACGATAACGAGGTGGTTAGTGCGGAAATTGCGAAAACGATGTTTAAAACGAAAGTTAATGTCAACGAACAGCAGGTGGAGTTACTGAACAATGCTGATTATAACAAGATAATGTCGATGGGGCTCACTAAGAAACAGAAGAATCGTATGACGATATTTTGTCCGGACTGCAATAAATCGTTTACGTTTAGATATTTCGTCGACGTTCACGCTCACGTTCATACCGGAAATGTACCGTTTAAATGCGACAAGTGTGATAGACGTTTCCCGAAGAAAGTCGTACTGAAACAGCATATGAAATGTCATCGCGAAACTAAAGATTTTAAATGCGAGGAGTGCAGCAAAGCGTTCAAGACGATCACTTTACTGCGGATACATAAAAGGAAACATTTACCTGATCGGCCGTTTAAATGCCACCTCTGCACTAAAGCTTTTAAATTCAGCGCCGGATTAAGAACCCACATACGCCTACATCTGAACGAGAAAACCCACATTTGCGAAATCTGCGGCAAGAGTTACGCCGACTCGGGCGGTTTGTACAGTCATAAGATGAAGAAGCACGATCCTAACCGTCCGAATCAGAGCGTTTCGTGCGAAATCTGCGGCAAAGTTTATTCGAGTAAGAGCGGCCTTCAAAACCATATTTCGCGGCAGCACACGGAGAAACGACCGCACGTTTGCGATCAATGCGGTAAATCGTTCTTCGACATGACGATACTCAAGCAACATATGTTCATACACACCGGGGAAAAACCGTATGCCTGTCGGTTATGCGGGAAGAAGTTTCGACAGAAAGGATGTATCACGCAGCATATGCGGATACATACTGGTGAGACGCCGCATCCTTGTAAATATTGCACGGCTCGTTTTAAACATTCACATCATTTGCGCGGTCATATTAAAGCTCATCATAAGGATAAGCTCGAGAAATAGATGGATCGGAACTGATTGGATTTACTCTCGAATATATCCAAACGGCATCAGGATAAATGCGCTGAAATCTAGCTCTAAACGGTATTGTAAAGACATACTAATACGTCGCTGGTATATTAGACTAACATTATAAAGTAATTTGTCGTAACATTTCGAAATAATGTTGTGGCAACATTACAGAAACATTTCCTTGTCGATTGTAAATAATATAAATAAAGAGAATTACTTTATTACACAAATATTTTCTTCAAAATCATTGGGTTTCGCTGCGGCTTAAATATTTAATTGGTTATTGTTTAACAAGTCGCTTGCTGATTCTGACCATAAATGTTTATGCAGCAATGGCTTATCTTATTTATCCTACATCTTTGGACGGGACTAATTTTGCTTGATTCTCGCTTGCTTTAGTGTGCAAATACGTATATGAAATAATATGACGATGATATTATAATGCAATTTATTAATATAAGAAAATGAAATGAAAAAAATAGGTACAACATTATAATTATTAAATCGTGAAATTTTGAATTATTACAAACTACAAAAGTTAAATAGCGACAACAAAATCAGTGAGGCACTTGAGCTTGAATTTGTGAAACTAATCCATCAATGTTTGGATTAATTCCACTCTGATACAAAGACAAAGAATTTTCCAAACTATCGACAGTCAGCCTTGTACGATGTTTTGATTTATTAGCTTTCATCATTGAAAAGAACTGTTCGCATTTATAAGTGCTGCCAAACGCACAAATCGCACAACTCCACGTCTTCAAATTTAGGTTTTACGAGTGAGTTTTCTTGAAGGTTGATCAACTCCATTTGCAAGTGTATTGGAGCATTTTGTACATCACTTTTTGTTGGAGTAGCAAATACATTGAAACTGTCTTCTATGTTTTTAAAATCGGTAAATCTGTTCGAAAATTGCTCCGATTGTAACTTCAGTTCTTCAGGATATTGGACATAAATACGCAAATGGTGAAATGATAACTGTTACCAGAAAGCATCTCTGTCTCCCACAAGCGGATTTTTTTTTCTGAAACGCTTTCAAACGCCTGTACAAATCGTTTACTAACTGCCCTTGTTCTTGAATTTTCAAATTTAAATCTTTCAAATAGACTGTAAGGTCGACCAGAAATGCTAAGTCACATATCCATTTTGGGTCACTCAATTCAGATATAGTGATTTATCATTTATTTGAATAAAATCTCATTTCTAGCCTCGTAAAACCGTTTCAGCATTTTCCCTTTGCTTAGCCATCTGTCTTCACAATAATACGTTACGTCGTCATATTAACTACTGACGATGGTTAAGCCCTCGGGATCGAATAAAATTGATGGTTTTTACTACCACATTCATAACATTCTGGAGTCGAATTGACTTAGAACACAAGTTCTGTTGGTGGATAATGCAATGAAGGACTACCAAATCATTTTTTTGCACATTTAATTCAGTTGCTTTTTCATACAAAATTCCGATGAAACCTTTACGTAAGCCGACCAGAGAAGGTGCACCATCTGTTCATGCACCAACTAACTTTGACCATGGCAAGCCAAAACTTGTGAATACCTTTTGAACTTGATTAAAAATGTCCTCTCCTGTAGTATGGTTCCTTTTAGCGGCTGTAAAGCTAGCAATTCCTCAGTATCAGTGAACTTTTTATCAACACCTCGAATAATAACCAGCTGAGATGCAGTAATCTGCTGGATTTTGTCTTTTATATTGAACTCTTCTTCTGAACTGCTTCTTTATATTGAACTCTTTTATCACTGAAATGGATTCATTACACAGCAAACAAATAGGCTTGCCATTGTGCAAGATAAAAAAGAATTCTTCAGTCCGCATTTTTCTTGAATTTGGCGACCCTCTGTATCTACTTTTCATTTCTTCCACCATCATCATTTTCGTTTACTTTTCGTTCGATAAACTTAATAACAAAGGATTTTTCAAAATATCTCGCGGGACTGGTTTTTGCCCAAATATGTTTTACATTATCCGATTCTGTTTGAAATAAAATTCTCAAAAACAAAATATGATAGTGTAAAACAGGCTTAGGGCCGGTCTTTCCACCTCCTTGTAAAGTGGCCCATAAACTTATCTGCCTTGTAAGTCGAAAATCCGTCTTTTCAGTTCTCTGTAACTGAAATCCTCTTTTTAAATGTGTTTATCTATCTTTTAACTTAGCGGCTACTTGTACAGGCCAATAACTACATTATAACTGTGATTATAACCTAAAAATCTACTATAAACATTTTATAAATAATTAAATAAATAATGGAACATATATTTATGGAGGAAGAACAAATCATATTAGATAACGATATAATAAATTTAGTAAATCGAATAAATCCTGAACGTAAAAAATATGTTATAAAACCTCATATGGATAATTTAAATATTTGGGACGACGAAGAATTTTTAAAACGATTTCGTGCCTCCAAAACCACAGTATTGAATATTTTAGAAAACATTGAGGAAAGTTTAAAACATCGCACTAATAGGTAAAATATTTCTATTAATGCATTGAGTTGATGGTGCAAGTAAAATTATACATTTTTAGATATCATGCTGTTCAACCTCTTCAACCTCAAAACAATTCTAACCATATAATTCTATTGTTCAAAGTAAGGTTATTCCAAACATTCGATATATGTCACGTGCTTTATTTCATTATCTCTCTCTAACACATGCTTTACATACAGCCTTTCTTACTCTATCAGTATGGCCAACACACGATTCGTTCCTTAAAGTTCTCTTTTGTTATAGGCAAGTTAAATCATATTGGAAAGACGCATTTTTTTAACTGCCAGATAAATCTGTCTATTAAATTAATCTACACATTAGTTAAAAAGAACTTTAAAATGAAATGGAAAGACCGGCCCTTAATCCTATTTGCGGGATTTTATAAACGTCCCTCAGCCAACCTCAGCTATATAGCTGTGTTATGTTGGTAGTTCCGGTGTTTATTATTAATGTCAGTTGATGTCAGTGACAGTTTGTTTCAAGTGTACCATCAAATTAGGTTAGAATTAGAATTCTGATCATTTCAACTGTTTCCGCGACTTATAACAGGTAGGTAATCGCAATTAAAACACGAGGTAGATAGAAATGTAATTAAATTTATTAATATTAAAATAATTAAAGCGAAAATTTTAATATTTAAAATAATTATTCAAAATTTCTGATTGTATCATTTAAATTATCCAGTGATATGGCTATTAAATTCATCCCGTTTGTAATACTATCTTTTATATCTTGTAAACCAGCTGTAAAACTATCTCTTATATCTTGCAAACAAGTTAAACTTTCCCGATACAAGTCGAGTTTGGACATCTTTTCTATTTTACTTCTTTTATTTGCTGTATATTCATGATCTTTTATACTATTATCACTGTTTATAATTTCAGGTCGGACACAGGTTTTCTTCGAGGGACCAGCTTCAGGTTCTATTTTAAGTTTTCTTTTATTAGCTATATCTGATACTGATACCACCTAAAATAGATTTAAAAGTAATTATGTTTTTATAAAGATTTTTTTTTTAATTTACTTTAAATTCTTCTATTCCAACACCCTGGAAGAATGTAGCACCATATAACTCTAATAATCTTTTCTCATAACTGTTTAATTTTGATGCTTCATAGATATCAGCCTCTACAGTATCTTTATCTCCTTTTAAAGCTGATGCTTTCTTCTTCATGTGATATTTAATATCAGCCCAAGTCTACAAATTAAGAATTTTTGAAATTTGCGTTTGAATTGAAATTTCCCCTTTATTTTATATACTTTTTGCCACTTTACTACACTTTTCTGTCCTGCACCCACACCATTTAACTTCCCAGTTAATTCCTCCCATAACAATTTTCGTTCGTGTTTTCCATTGGGGCCGTTGAATTCGCCCTTCAACAAATTAGGATGTTCGTCCATAAATTCGATTAAGATCTCCCAATGTTGTGATGATAATCCCTTAGACATGATTATTATTAAACGGATTCCTTATTTAAAAGTTAAAAATTAATTATTATTCGATACGACACGCCAGTACGATATGTCACTATAAATCAGCTGTTGTAACTCAGTCGATATCGAACGAGAGATTGTTATTTTTTATTATATCAGTATATTAGACGATTTTATAGTGTTTTTCCGCAATTTCATTAAAGAAATGATCTTTTAAATGAGAATTGATATATTTTTCCATTACATTATTTAAAATAATAATAATACGTTAATTTGTATTTAATAAGTTGGTTAATTCAGTACGGTATGAAGTTGGTAACATTAAAACATTTTAATTGACAGCTGACACAAACAATACTGATTTTCCAAATACAACAGAAAAAGGTTGTTGATTGCTTATAAATTACACGATTTTACCGAAAAAAAATGTAAAAATGCGTTTTCATTGCAACACTCACTAATTATGGTGATCTAATTAGTGTTAATGGTGTCTTATAATCGTATTACGGGACTTAACCTAACTCTAACATAAAGTAATGGCTCAAAGTATGGCTTTAGCATCATTAACTGCAACGTACACCGATTCGGAAGGTGAGGACGAAACTAACGAAGATGGACATCCGAATACCGGTTCGGTAACAATAAACACACCCGATACATCCCCTAGTAAATCGACACCCACTTCTCGACAAAGTTCACCTGCCCCTTCGAAGATTAGAATGCGAGTAGCTAAATTAGTTTCATATCTAGATGATACGATTGTTTCCGATGATGAAGGTGAACATGATGTTGTTAACGAACCGGAAACTATGGTTATTACAGAAAACGATACCTCTAATAACACTGATGTTGAACATTCCGAAGAGGATGGTGTACATATACCACCCGAACCGGCTGGACATTGCTCGGCTGATATTCAGGAAAAAATCGCTAGGTTATACGAGAAAATGCAAGTCGAAGGGTTGGATATGAACGCGTTAATACAGCAGAAGAAGAATTTTCGAAATCCGAGTATTTACGAGAAACTAATCCAATTTTGCGGTATTAACGAGCTAGGTACGATCACAAATATATAACTCGGGATATATTTACGAGTTAAATTCGATTAATTTTAGGTACAAATTATCCACCGATCATTTACGATCCGTTGAAATGGAGTAAAGAATCTTATTACGAGGATTTAGCGAAAGTTCAGAAGGTCGAGATGGATAAGCGGGAGAAAGAGAGGAAATCGAAAGTCGAGGTTGTTTCGGGGACGAAAAAACAGGAAGAAGAGGCTAAAAAGCGGAAAAGTAAATGGGATCAACCAGGTGGGAATTCGTTAAGTTCGCATAACTTAAAACCTGCCGGATTAGTACAGCCGTCGTTGACTAATAGTGCCACCGGAACTAAAGCTACGGTTATATCAGCTTTCGGATCTTTACCTAAGAAACCGAGACCTTAATTTGTATTATTAATCTTCTCTTTTGATTATAAGAAGTGTTTTATAGACTATTTTTTTAATGTGTATATAATTTATTAATTTAAAAAGGGTATTAAATAATTCTGTAGGAGTAATTCGAGTTGTTTTAATTGTAGACATAAATAAAAAATAATAAAATAATCGAAATAGTAAAAACAAACATTTTTAATATGTTATACAGAATGATCAATATTATCTGTCTAAGGTTGGTAATAAAAGTTTTTTTACAATTTATTTTTGAAACCCAAATAATTGTGTTATACTAAATTTGTATTGACTATGACCTTGTTTTGACGGTGATGACATTTGTTCCTCATCAATTGTGTCAGGTGGTTCCAGGTTTGTTCTATATTGTAAAATACTTTTTCGAAATTTTTGGAAATTTTAGCTGTCCTAGGTTTGTTACATTGTTCCTTTTTTTTTGTAGAATATTAAAAATTTATTTAAAAAAAATACGGAAAAAATTATTTTTTTGGTGTCACCCTTCCCCCTTTTTTGAAATTTTAAGTTAATCTGAATATTGGTTCAAAATTTCAAAAATGTTGCTGTTAAGAAACGTGTTGTTGCTTGTTAAAAAAGCAGTTTTTCATTTTTTTTTCGATCGTACCCCACCCCCTTTAGAAATTTTGAAAATTTCGAAATTTATTTTTTTTGAATATTAAAAATTTAAAAAAAACGGAAAAATAATTTTTTCCGTGTTGCCCCCCTTTTTTCCCAAATTTTAAAAGTCAAAGGTTATTCCGAACAATGGTCCAAAATTTTAACTTTGTAATCCCCTTTATTTAGAAAATCGAAATTTCCTCGTTCTAGGTTTGTCATACATTGTCCAAAATTGAAAAATTTAAAAAGTTTGAAATTGTAAGTTATTATTCTGAATATTAGTTCAACATTTTAGCCTTTTAACTTGTGTTAAAAAACAGTTTTTCAATTTTTTTCGATCTTACACCCACCCCCTTTTGACATTTTTGGAAATTCAACATTTTAGTTGCCCTAGATTTGTTTTCCATTGTTCCATTTTTTGTAGAACATTCAAAATTTATTAAAAAAAACGGAAAAAATGATTTTTTTGGTGTCACCTTTCCCCCCTTTTTTGAAATTTTAAGTTAAATCTGAATATTGGTTCAAAATTTCAAAAATGTTGTTGCTGTTAAGCTGTTTTTTTAATCTTAAAAGATATTCTCATTATTGGTTCAAAATTTTAGCCTTTTTACATTTGTAAAAAAAAACAGTTTTTCAATTTTTTTCGATCGTACCCCCACATCCTTTTGAAATTTTGAAAATTTCAAAAAACGGAAAAATTATTTTTCGGTATTGCTCTCCTTTTTTGTCAAATTTTAAAAGTTAAAGGTTATTTTGAACAAAGCTCCAAAATTCTAACCTTATACCCTTTTTTAAATAAACGAAATTTCCTCGTTCTAGGTTTGTCCTACATTCTTCCAAAATTTAAAAAATTGTCGACGAAAGAAAATGGGAAAAATGTTCTTTTCGATTGTGCCCTCGAAGAGAGGGTGGCTCTTCGAAATTTTAAAAATTGTTTCAATTTCTCTTCTGCCTAATATTGTGCTAAAATTTTAACCTTCTACCATGTGTTAGAACAAATATCAGATTAAGTAGAATAATCTGAAACTAACTTCACACTGGTAAGGAATTTGGTTTTTCTAAAAATAAAAAAAGATGTTTAATATACTCGTATTATGTTGCAAAATCCTCGAAAAATGTACAACAACCTTTGAAAACCTGTCAAAAATGACATATACGTTAATAGATTTGCGTAATTTGCGCTTACGTAGCAATTACAGCGCATGGGGACACATTTTTATATCATATTTGACGTAAATTAGCGTTTTACATTACAAGCGTTAGAATATAAAATTGCTGAACGCATTTTATAAGACATTTATATTGTAATAATAGGCAATAATTTATAGGTGTTCTATTCTGGTGCACTCAGTATGTTTGCTCTATATTTGTACCTATTAGATTCTGTCAATCTGTATAGCTAAAGACAGATGATTCATTTCACGTTACTATAGTAACGAAAAAAAATTGTATATGTATTATAAAATGTACACGCACACAACGATATAAAGCGGTGGCGACGAGTAATAACGAGCAAACGCACGATTTTTTGAAAGATCTGACATCTATCAGCTGATCGAGTAACTTGACGCGTTGCAAAGAGCCTGCGCGTATCGCGACAGTAGTGTTTCTGTCCGTTCCGTCTGTTTTGGCAGAGACGAAGGGAAAGGGAGTTTAGTTAGAAGAAATGGCCGCTGTGAGTAGTGGCCGGAGTGTAATGGATCCGCAAGGGGATACTGAAAATGGCATCACTATAGATGAGCGTTTGAAACAGCTTTATCCTAACGTGGACGAGGAAAAAACTCCGCTACCAAGATGTTGGAGCACCAAGGATAAATACACTTACATCGGCTTGTCCCAGAACAATTTACGTGTGCATTACAAAGGTAAGTGTGCGTTCAACCAGGGCTCACAACGTCCGAAAAACGCGAACAATAAGAGGTCGTAATTTAACGTTTCAAGGGTGAATTTAATCAGTGGATACGCGTAGATCGTCTCGACGATCTAGTATTGTATCGTTATATTGGAAAAAATAACAGGATTCCGTTTGGAAATCGAATGTCATACGCGTTCAACACTGGCGATAGAATTCGTACAAACAAAGGAATCAGCTGATCATAACACACGGGCACACGGGGTGAACTAATATATTTATATATTTTTTGTTTTGTAAAGGAAATATTTTTCGTGTTGTATGACGTTTTATCTTCGTATTTATCGAAACATGTTTTCGAATTATTCCGAATAAATCGCGTTTTAATAATCATAATAAAATCAAAATATTGCCTACGCTTGACGTTACTTCATCTGTCAAAAAATTTCCTAATGTGCGATGCCCTGTATGAAAAATGACATGACAGATTATCGTAATTTTATCTTTAATTTCGAAAATTTGTTTAATTTTTGCGATTCATTCGATTTATAACGATTTTCTTTATAATCTTTGATGTGTGTTTCGCTGTAAAGTATGTATATACCTAGATAGGTATATACGTATTATATTAAAATGTGAAAATTACTGCAACTAGTGCAGAATATGGGTTTCTTCTTTTAATTCAATTGAAAAACAGTAGTTTCCTACGTGACGTTTCGGATTTATTTAATCCTTCTTCAAACCTATATATAAATATATAATAAAACTTAACTATTTTTAAACCAAGAAACAATAACTTACATTTGAATGTCTTTGTATGGAATGTTATAAATCGTTTTCCATTTGATGTGTTTATAATTTTTTTTTTTTTTTTTTTTCCCTCATATATACAATATATTTTCATTGCATTCAACATATTGTTTTTAAAATGTCGAAATTTAAAATCTAACATGTCTGTTTTTGTTTACAAAATTGTTTATCAAATATTTTGCATATGTTTTCAAATTTCAAAATTTCAAAATTGTCAAAATTGTTTCACAATATTTTTAGAGCTTTGTTTTTAGAAAAACGATTATCCTTGTTGTAAGTTATTGTTTCTTGGTTTAAAAATAGTTAAGTTTTATTATATATTTATATATAGGTTTGAAGAAGGATTAAATAAATCCGAAACGTCACGTAGGAAACTACTGTTTTTCAATTGAATTAAAAGAAGAAACCCATATTCTGCACTAGTTGCAGTAATTTTCACATTTTAAAGTCTAAAAGTCTGTCAGTGTCAGAACTGATAAAATTGTTAAACTTTACGTATTATATTATATACACTTTCTCTTTATTTATATTTCCATTTCTATAATAATAATGTCATGCTTGGTAAAATCTTGGTAAAATTGAAATAATTTATTTCAATTTTGCGTTCTATCCTTCGCTATCTTACCTTGAACAACATATGCATGTTTGTACATTTCATACGTAATATATATTTATAACGACCTTTTTAATTTGACAGTTTCGTCCTTTTATATATTTTCCTTTTAAATTTATTTTCTTTTATATATCGTCGGGCACGTATGTATATTCTACATAATGTGAATTTGACCGGACGGTCCTTGCCGTTTCGCAATTGTTTTGTGTTTAGTTTTCATGGCCGTCGTTGACTTTTAAAGGAATCATAAACAAACGAGAGTTTTTTTTTTAATTTAATTTATTGTTTTATTTCGTCGCATGGATGTTGTAGAATATATGTTTTGACGATATATTTATGTTTAAATTGCGTTATACAGGGTGTTCTAAGAAACTATTACCGCTTAAATGTTCTATTTACCCTTTATAGTAGCTGTGTATGAGTTATGGAGAGCATTCGGTGTTCGGTTGATGATGAGAGCCAATGAGCCTTCGAAACACGTGTCCCGATTTAGTTAATTAAATGTTGTGGTGTTTGTACCTATATAAAACTTGATTATGTTTCTTTATCCTTTTATTTCTTTATTCTTTTACCTGGCTATCGAATCTTCAGGCAAATTAGGACACATTGCAGTTCTAGTGAGCTTGTTCTTCAAATATTTTTCGTTTATGCGTTTGAAAAATGATATTCAAAAGAAGATTTAATGGGGTAATTTTGGCCCATTTTTTCTGCCCTGCGAGGTAACGAAGATTGAAGAATTTAGAGAGGAAGTTTCAGCTAGAAGAGTATTCCTTTAGTAAAGCTTCTTCTAGCCTAATTTCCATCGTAAATATAATAAAATAATATATCAGACTCGATGTCGTGTATGCTAAAAAGATTAGTATTAAATTGATTTTTTTTTAGTGGTTGTGAGTTCCCAGACCGAGGAGCAGCCGAGGTCTCAATCGACATACGAGTGTCTTGCTGATTTAAATGAAATTTTGTGGGTTTACAGACCGATCTGTCCGTTGGTGGGATGTCGGTAGATGTTTGGAGCTCAAATCTATATTTCCATTGTTCAGCACGATTCCTACTTTATACATCTTAACGACATAATATAGAAATCATGGAATCTACACATGAAGATCTATACATAGAGTGTGTCCCCGGATGGAGTTAACAACAGAAAAAAAAAATTTTATTATTGATTTTACGACAAAAAGTAATTCTTTATAAAAAGTTCTGCTTGTTGAGTAGATAAATTAACCATCGGAAAATCTAAGATTAAATGTACAGGATGTCCACAAATTAAGATAACATGAAAATGCTTCAACAGAGGTGTTTTTGCATTTTAAAGTTTATTGTTATCAGAAAAAGTTCTTCAACAACATGAAATAATGACTTTTTGTCGTAAAATCAATAATAAATAATAAGGTCTTATTGCAAAGCTTTTTCAGAATAATCGAACTAAAAATTCGAGCTCCAAACATCTGTTTAGCTCATTCAATATTTTAAAACATATTAAATAATAATTGTGGGCTTAACTATAAAAATATTTACGTCATCGTTAAGGGCATTTAAAAATGTTGTTTTGACTTGTTTTCGGAATCGTTCCTTCTAGTATTTAATGAAACAGCGAATATGGTGGTGAGTTTTGGAGCCCCTGTCGCTAAAATACGAGGGAAGATCAGTAAGTACCCGTGTTTGAAGACAGGTGGCGCTGCTGAGGAAAGTTGGCATTACCGTCGTGTACTACCATCTGTCAGACAACACCATAATAAATTTTAGACTGATTCATACGTTAGTTTTTATTTGGCAGCCATTTGTATTACATGTGTTTCGTGTTTCTCGATAAAATGGAAAGAGCAATATGTTTGGACCTCTTTAAGAGAAATTCGCAGGAGTTTTTGCGTCGAGTCGTCACCGTCGGTGAAACCTGGATCCATTATTATACGCCAGAGTCCAAGCGCCAGTCGAAACAATGGATTTTTCGGGGTGAATCTGCTCCGAAGAAGGCAAAGACGGTCCCATCGGCCGGAAAGGTCATGGCCGCGATTTTTTGGGATTCCAAAGGAATAATCCTCATGGACTTTTTGCAGAAAGGAAGAACGGTCACGGGACAGTATTACAGTGAATTATTGGACCGATTCGATATAAACTTGAAGGAGATACGGCTAAGAAAAAAGTGCTGTTTCACCACGATAATGCACCAGCACATTCATCCAGAATTGTCGCGGCAATGTTGCATGAACAGCACTACCAAGTGCTGCCGTACTCGCCTGACTTGGCTCCCTGCGACTTCTTTCTGTTCCCCAACATGAAAACATGGCTCGGGGGAAAAAGATTCAGCTCAAACGAGGAGGTTATCGTCGAGACAGAAGCGTATTTTGCAGAGTTTGACAAATCGTATTTTTTGGAGGGGTTATAGATATGGCAGAAACGTCGGGAAAAGGAAAAAAAAAAAAAAAAATGTGAAAAACTTCTGTCTTCTTTCCTAACACGGGTATTTATTGATCCGCCCTCGTAGTTATCTTTGATCGTACATTCGATTGTACCCCCTTGTTCGAGGGGAATCTAGACCACATTCCGATTCTGGGATGCCCTGGACCACTCTCCCATCGTTGGGCTTCTTGGACCACTTCCTCATCCTTGGGCTTCCTCGATCACACTCCGATCCCGACGACCCTCATTTATCGTTTGATCTTGAGATGTCCTCGAGCACCCCCCCGATCCTTGCCGAGTGTTTGTCCATGCCCCAATCTCCGGTGCCACCCCCCTCCCCCGATCTTCAATGCCAACCTCCCCTCCCCCCTATGTGCACGATTTTGTCTCACTATAAACCCACGGTTACCAGAGCTGATGTGGATAGATTTTATTTAATTATGGTTGATAAATACCTGTTGTGGACATTTCTAAGGGACAGTGTTATGGACCCAGTAATCAGTTTTACTCACATCTGATTCCGAGGACTCAGTTTCTTCTTTGGGCGTTTTCTTATCTTACATTTTGTGTTGGTTTTAGATCGATTGCAGCTTCTATTTGGTCGTTTATTGACGTGTTGGTGATTTTCTTGGTTTTGTGCTTCACTTTTCCTTTTGGAACCACCAGCAATTCTCATGAGTTTTTTACTCGAATGGTACACATAGACTTGACGATCTTTTTAGGGGTCATATTTATAGTCCATGCTTGAGGTTGTGCCGATTCTTCTTCTTCTTCTCGAACCTCCACAACTCGAAGTTTTCTGCAAGTCGAAATTTACTCTCGTTCGCTGTACTTCGTTTTGTATTCGTTTTGCTTAGGCTTAGGCTCCGCAGCGAAAACTTAAAAGCCTGACGATCCAAACAAAGGTAGAAATTAAAAAAAAAATTGGAAAGTGGATTTAAGAAAAAGACTATTGCTCAAAGTACATTACCTACAATTATTAAGAATAAGATAAGCTATATTAAAGATATAAAAGGTCGAATTACTTTCAAGCGAAATAGGCCTAGAAAGACCGTGAATACAGCTATGATAAAGTGGTTTGAATCTGCTAGGAAGGAAAATTTGTGTGTATCAGGTCCGATCTTGCAATAAAAATCATTAAGTTTTGCTAAAAAATTAGGAGATCAGAATTTTAAAGCTAGCTCAGGATGGCTTGAAAAATTTAAAAAGATGCAGACGAAACTGGTCTCTTTTTGAAGTGCTTACCAAATAAAGGTGAGAAGAAGGCGTGGATGATCGACGACCTTTTTGAAACATGACTTTTGGAATTGGACAAGTATTTTTTACGTCAAAAACAGGAAATTGATAACTGTCCTGCACATCCTCAATTAGGTCACAAACTAAAAACAATAAAATTAGAATTGTTTCCACCGAACATGACATCCACACTTCAGCCTCTCGATCAAGGCTTTATAAAATGTTTTAAGTATCATTATAGACGCAGAATCTTGGAAAAAACTTTGGATAGTTTTGAAAACCATCATTCGATTCCTACAATCGATCTTCTTGATTGCATTTAATTTTCTTCTGCAATAAAACATGTAATACCTACATATTATGTATCTTTCTCTAACTCAAAGTTTCTATAAGTCGAAATAATTTTGCGATCCCTTGAAACTCGAGTTATGGAGGTTCTTCTTTATATCAAAATCACGTGCTCAAGCATCGGCACAGCCTCAAGCATGGACTATAAATATGACCCTAGGATGAATTGAAGTTTTGCCGTTTTTGAATCTTGAACAGACTCTTTACTTCTTTTAGACTAGACTAGAGGGGGAGGAAATACGAGGCCAACCTCCCACTCAAAGAACCCCAGAACATTTTGCTTTGCTGCCACGCTTCAAGAAATATTTGTATTTATAAAGTGTGCAAAATTTTTTTTTTTTTGGGGGGTTGGTGCACGAATCCTATATCATATTGTTCCTATTTCGTTTTCTCAAATGATACATACATATACAGGGTGAGGCACTACATTCGCCTCGGTTGATGTACAAAAAACGGGAACACATATTTAAAATCCTTTTGTTGGAGCATTTGTAGGTCCATTCGGAGCCCGTTCTAAAATTATTTTGAAATATACAGGGTGTCTCAAAAGAAAGTTACACATCAAAGTTATCAAAATTTAAATGGAACACCATGTATATTATTGCATATTTCGATGACGCAGATTTTCTGAGATATTTAACAATTTTTGAAAATGTAGATCAATATTTAGTGCTAAAATAAAGATGCTTCCTAAAAATTATACAGGGTGGTTAAAATCCTTCCTCTAACTGTGCCTACCATTAATGCTCAATAACTTGCTTATTTTAAATGGAACACCCTGTATCTAACATCATTCGATTTAAATTTTATTTCTCTTTTAAATGTTATTAAGGTTCCCTATACCGATTTGAATGTGGTGCCCCACCCTGTATAGGTACAGAAAGTGCAATTAGATAAAAACAAAACAATTTTATAATACTTGTTTCTAAATCCTATTTTTTCTTCTTTTACATGCTTCTTCAGGACCAGGTAATATGAAGCAACTTTAACCTATTTATCTGTGTTTCTTTCTAGAATAGATCTTATTATGTTTAAGTAAGTGTAAAAACAAAATTATTGTACTCAATTAAACCTAAGCTCTACCGAAACCATTTCCAGCTTAATAATTCCTTTTATACAACTCTCTAGCTTTATTTAATTAATTTAATTAATATTACAAACGCGTTAGCTCATTCGGTATTTTACATATTAAGAGGGGATCGATCATATTCCATTTCATTATGTGTACATATGCGCTATTGTAAAGATCACTTCGCGTGACCGTTTTTCAATTTGACATGTCACGATGATTATACGAAGCTCGCTCAATTTTCCTGCGGACTATACGCGGGTCTCGTTTTTCTTTTGCCATTACAACTAGCATAGTAGAATTCCGACTGTAAAGGCGTTGACCTTTAAAGTCGCGCAAATGAAATTTTACCGACACAGACAGTCGGGCATCATTACAAACGTGCTTATATGTATGATCTCGTCTTGTTCGCTGATACGGACAGGCCAACTACATATTAAGAGATCTGCCGGATGGGAAAAGGCGGCAAAAAAGACGATTTAGAAGCGATCGTCGATCGAAGAGTGGATTTCCTCTTTAACGGTGAAATTGGTTGTTTTTATTGTGGTCACTGTATACAGGGCGGGGCATTAGTGCGAGGAAGGGGTCGATGGCCGCAGTGGTTAGGCGGCTGACTATTGTTGTGAGAGGACGATAGGTGCCGGGGTACAATTCTCTGGAGGGACGGTGACATTTTTTCAGAGAGTTTAATCCCGGATCGACTTGCCATTCGCTGTTGGGAGCAAAGTGATTAATAGCGCGGCATCATAAAAAGCGATATGATGCTGTCACAAAGCCATTTAAAACACAACTTACACACACTAAAACTACACCGCAAGAGTTGCAGTGATAGCCAGACAAGTAATACAGCTTACGGAGTCACTGCAACTAAGCTCCCACCACACATTAAATAAAAATAATAAAAATAAAAAAAGTCCAATTACTCCTGTATTATAATGAGAAAATGTTATTAAGATAATAGTTGAAGCGCATGGAAAGACTATAACCTAAAAATATTTTTAACTATACAGGGTGACAAATAAAGACAGGGTAAACTAAACTTACTTTATTTTAAATGGAACACTCTGTATATTTTTACTGTTTACGATTCTTCACACATAAAATAATTCATTTGCACTAGAAATATTTCTAATGTGATCTTTTTTCATCAGAAACTATTTATTTATCGGCGTATTTAATATTTATATACATGGCGAATCATAACTCGGAATGTTTATTTTCTCACCTATTATTGGAGTAAACTCCTCTCTTCACGAACTTTATTATTTATTAAACATTCCCTATAGCTAAATGTGTTAGTTTTTGAGTTACAGTAGAACCTCGATTATCCGTGCTGGTCGGGACAGAACCAAGCCCGGAAAATCGAAAAGCACGGTTAATCCGCACCTACTTATTTTAATCAAAAAAGTTTTACAAATTATTATGACTACTTACCTACCTACTACTACTACTACTACTACTACTACGAAAAAAATATCTAACTTGGAATAAATATAAAATTAAGCTGGTAAAGTTTATTGTGGCAAAGAAAATATCAAAAAAACAATATAAAATTCTCAAAAAACATAAACATAACATATAGATATAAAAAAATCAAAACGTGCTTTTCCTATTACAATAATTGTGTAAAAAATTAAATCAAAACTTAATTAAGAAAAATAATCAGTTAATTTGATTTGTTTTTTTTTTTTCTGAGTAAATTCATTTTTATTTATTAATACGAGTCGATCGGAATGCTTCTTCAACTTTCATTGACAATTGAATCGAAGAAAGTTTAGATTTCGAAAAACTTCCAGCGACAAATTTGAAGATAGAGAACTACAGAAGTTTTTGTACTAATTCGCATTCTGCACGGATAATTGAAACCCGGATAATCGAAGCTGTTTGCTAGCACGCGTAATCCGCACACGGATAATCGAGGTTCTACTGTATTTGCGTTTCTATAAGTCGAAACTATGATTTTAGAAAAACCCTATATTATAATAAAGGTAGATCTAGAAGAATCGTAAACAGTAAAAATATACAGGGTGTTCTATTTTAAAATAAAGTAAGTTTAGTTTTTAGTGTCTTTATTTGACACCCTGTATAGTTAAACGTATTTTTAGGTTATAGCCACCCATACGCTTCAGTTTTTATCTTAATAACATTTTCTCGTTTCTCTTATAATACAGGAGTAATCGGACTTCCTCGCACTAATGCCCCACTCTGTATACAGGATCTTTTACGGGAGGGGGGGTGAGAGGGGGGTGCAGGAAAACATTTTTTTAAGCCCAAACCTTGTTTGAAGTTGTTGGAGTGGTATCAAAATTGTTCTCAATATTTCGAAACCAAAACTGTAATAGTTGTAAAGATATGTCGATGAAATAAAATTTTGCTGGCCCCTTTTTTTCGAAACGACAATTTAAATTTACCGAATATGGACACAAGTTTGACATTTAAATTTTAATCAAATACAAAGAAAATTAACTGAAAAAATATTAATCCAAGTTTGACATTTGAATCTGGTTAAATATGGAAACAAGTTTGACAGTTAAAATTTAATCAAACACCAAAACATTGTCGTTTAACCGTTGTTAAATATTGACAGAAGTTTGATGATTTAAATTTGTTAATTTTGGACACCTTGGTGACAATTTAAACTTACCAAATATGGACACAATTTTGATGCTTATATTTTAATCAAAAACGAAGAAAATTTTTATTTATCAATCCTTGTTTGAAGTTGCTGGAGTGGTATCAATTTTTTTTTTCAATATTTCGAAACCAAAACTGTAATAGTTGTAAAGATATGTCGATGAAATAAAATTTTGCTGGCCCCCCTTTTTGGAAAGGATACTGTTCTGGACATTTATCTGAAGTTTTGACATATTTTCGTAAATGTATTCATTCGACCACCCCCTCCCTTAATTTTTTTTCAAATCGAGCTTTTGACAGTTGTTTTGCAAAATAATACTAATTACTCGTTAGAAAAACGACAGGAAAGACAACCACTTTGTAGCTCTTTCGGGTCATGGTTATTTCCAATATTGTTTCAAAGTTTTGAAATCAAATCTTGCTTATATAGTTAAAAACATTATTTTGAGATTACAAAACCAGAACTTGGATAGTTCAAAAGATATCGTGTGGAGCTAACATTTTTACTACCTCGACGTTTCACCACTAATGTAAGTAGCTTCTTCAGGTGCAATTAGTAGATACTTTAGGAGATATTAGAAGGTCATGACAATTCGACGTGTAGACCACGCTAGAGGCGAGAGAGAATCCTCAAGCTGTTCCAGATTGTTCTTAAAAAGATGTTATGTTGAAGATTTAAATTTTGTTTGTCATGTTAGAAATTTTTTTTTCATTATCCAATTTGTAGCTTTAGTCCCCCTACCATGTTTTTTTTTCTCATGAATGTGTTCTTTTTAAGCTAAATCTAAAGTTTATTTTTTATTCAAGTAATAAGAGAAAAATTTTTGCCAACCTCCTCTTCCATATTTGAAAATCGAATTTTTGGAAGTTGTTTCAGATTTGACATCAAAAAAAAAAACTAAAAAACATTCTTTAGATTCAGTCTTTCCCTTTTGCCGAATTCCAAATCCAGATTGTTCTAGTTGGTCCAAACATGGTTTCATCATTTGGTACTAAAACCACGAATGTGGCTAAAATTGAAATTAAACATTGGTCCAATGTTTTAGCTTTGTATCAGCTATAGTTCCAAAAATAGAAGACACTGTTGCAGGTTGTTTTAGGTTTATTCTACATTATTCCAAAATTTTTTGGCAAAAGCAAGTCGAAAAATTTGAAATTTAAAAATTCTTCAAGGTTATTCCACACATTGTTTCAAAATTTTGTTTGCAATTAATATTTTCTGTGTTGACCAAAATTTTAGCCTTTTACCATGTGACAGTTCATGAAATAATTAATAATGAATTTCGGTTTTTAAAATTCGAAATTTCAACAGTTATTCAAGGTTATTCCAATTACAGCTTGAGTGAATTGAATTTTTTTAGGTTCTAGCTATTGTAAACATTGGTCAAAACGTTTAGCCTTCTACCATAGATAGTTCATGGTCCCACTTTTTTTGAAAGCCGGTGGGTATTTCTAAGTTTCTTTGCTGTTGCAAAATTTTGAAAAATGATGTTTAAAAAATCAGACAACTGAATCTTTCAGCTTCAGCTTCCTTTTTCCGAAATTATAAAAGTTGTTCTAAGTTGTTGTAGTAATTCCAAACAGTTGCTGCAAATTTTTCTATATTTTTCCAAACTTTCGAAGTCTACCTCTTAATTCAAGTCACCAATGAATAATAACAAAATTCGCTCGAGAACTCGGAAGCCATAACGGTTAAAATAATGCTCTCCCGGACTTTTTTGTAAAAAATTTCGTGTTCTACAAAAAAAAATCTTACAAGTTTTTTGATACCTCGTATCGTTAAGCTTACGCCTGCAAAGAAAGGGAAAATTAGGGTTATTTTTGCGATAGTTTCCCTCTTTTTTTGGGTATGCAGCTTCAACCGCACAAGATATCAAAAAAATTGTAAGACCTTTTTTGTAGAGCATGAAATTCTCTACAAAAAAGTCCGGGAGAGCACTATTCTAACTGTTATGGTTTTCAAGTTTTCGAGCTAATATTATTCGTGGTCGAGCCGATCGATAATTTCCAGTTAAAATAAAATCAAAAGTTTTAGAACAAACACAGACTAATCATCTGACAACAAGGATCCATTCATAGTTCGAGATCCTTGACAGCCGGCGGATCGAGCTCGGTTTGGGGGAAGTGCGTCGTTCATTTTTTGGTCGGTCACCTGCCCCGTCGTCTGCGGCGGCTGAACGAACTCCGCAGGAAGTCAATGCCCGTCTCATGGCGGACTTGTGTATTATTCTGTATTCGTCGGTACCGTATACGCAGTTCGGTCTGTGTTATTGATACTATTTTCGTTCAGGATGTTTCGCTCAGGATCATATCTCTATCTAGTTTAATATTGTTCTCAAAAATTCCGCGAAATATTTAAGGACATTGAAATTTTCCCTGCGTAACTAAAGGTAAATAACTTCAAACACTGGTGACTGCATCATAAAGGAAAAACATTGAAAAATTTCATTTTATTTATAACCATCATATACAGAAATTAGTTTGACATTTAAATGTTATCAAATGACATAAAATTTGACATTTAAATATGTCACAAGTTACAACAATTGACATTGGTGAAACATGGACTCGAGTTTGACAGACGCAGAAAAGTTTGACGTTTAAATTTATCAATGATTTTGACATATCTCACTGTGTCGATAATTTGGAAAAATTGATTACCGATGGACAAAAACTGATTTTTTTTCCTTGCTATGTTAAAAAATAACCTTACTTTTTTTTACTTTCCGTGACACATGTCAAAATCGATTTTTAGGATATACGGCAACGATCGTATACAAAGTATTCTTTGTTACTTTGATTATAAAAATGATTCCCGTATGTTGCAAACTTTATAGATCACGCTGTACACGGACAAGTTTGACAATTTCAATTGTCAAATATGGAAATATTTGATATTTAAATTTGTCAAATGTGCGAGACGACTTTTGACATTTAAAATTTAATCGAATTTTAAATCGACATTTAAATGTTATTAAATATCGACGCAAGTTTAACGATTTCAACGTGTCAAACATCGAAAACTTTGACATTTAAATTTTAATCAAATACCTACGAAGAAAATTAACTGAAAAAAAATTAATTAATAATTATGTTTGACATTTGAATCTGGTCAAATATGGAAATAAGTTTGACATTTAAATGTTATTAAATATCGACGCAAGTTTAATGATTTCAATTTGTCAAAGCTCGAAAATTTTGACAATTTAAATTTACCGAATATGGACACAAGTTTGACATTTACATTTTAATCAAATACGAAGAAAATTGATTGAAAAAAAAAATTATCGAATTACCAAATATGAACACAAGTTTGACAGTTAATAGTTAATTAAACAGCAAAAAATTGACATTTAATAGTTGTTAAATATTGACAGAAGTTTGATGATTTAAATTTGTTAATTATGGACACCTTGGTGACAATTTAAACTTGCCAAATATGGACACAATTTTGATGCTTATGTATATTTTAATAAAAAACGAAGACAATTTTTATTTATCAAAAAATGAATCGATTGTGATCGATGTTGTCAAATATGGAAACAAATTTGACATTTAAATTTGTTAAATGATACAAGATTGACATTTGAATTTGTCAAGTATGGACGACGAGTGTTGACATTTTAAATTTAATCAAATACTCAATAGTTTGACATTTAAATGTCATTAAATATCGACGCAAGTTTAATGATTTCAATTTGTCAAAGATCGAAAATTTTGACAATTTAAATGTACCAAATATGGATACAAGTTTGACATTTAAATTTTAATCAAATACGAAGAAAATTAACTGAAACAAAATTAATCGAAGTTTGACATGTGAATCTGCTCAAATATGGAAACAAGTTTGATATGTAAATGTTATTAAATATCGACGCAAGTTTAATGACTTCAATTTGTCAAATCTCGAAAACTTTGACAATTTAAATTTACCAAATATGGACATAAGTTTGACATTTAAAATTTAATCAAATACAAAGAAAATTAACTGAAAAAAGATTAATCGAAGTTTGACATTTGAATCTGGTCAAATATGGAAATAAGTTTGATATTTAAAATTTAATCAAATACGAAGAAAATTAATTGAAAAAAGATTTATCGAACTTTGACATTTGAATCTGGTCAAATATGGAAATAAGTTTGACATTTAAATTTGTTAAATGTGGATACAAGTTTGACATTTAAATCTGGTCAAATATGAAAACAAGTTTGACATTTAAATATTATTAAATATCGACGCAAGTTTAACGATTTCAATTTGTCAAAACTCGAAAATTTTGATAATTTAAATTTACCGAATATGGACACAAGTTTGACATTTAAATTTGTTAAATGTCGATACAAGTTTGACATTTGAATCTGGTCAAATATGGAAACAAGTTTGATATTTAAATTTGTGAAATGATACAAGTTTGACATTTGAATTTGTCAAATATGGACGACGAGTTTTGACGTTTAAAATCTTATCAGATACCTAACAATTGATGATCTAAATTTGTTAATTATGGACACCTTGGTGACAATATAAATTTGCCAAATATGGATACAATTTTGATGCTTATATTTTAATCGAAAACGAAGAAAATTTTTATTTATCAAAAAATGGATCGATGTTCAACATTGGAATGTTGTCAAATATGGAAACAAGTTTGACATTTAAAATCTAATTAGATAAATATTATTAAATATTGACAGAAGTTGTAAATTCGAAGAAGTTTGGTTTTTAAACGTTATCAAAAATGGCTCGTAGTTTGACATTTGAATGCTGTCAAATATGGATACATGCTTGACCATTTAAAGCTGTCAAATATTGACAAATTTGACATTTGAATTTCATGAATTGGAAAAGTTTGACGTTTAAATGTTAAATAGGTACAGCGTCTGTTCCAGATCCAATGAGACTGGTTTAACAAAAATACAAATTTTGATAATTAATTTATTCAAAATAGATTTCTTCTGAGTCAATAGTGCAGGAAACGTTCAACAAATTTTCCGAAGTATTTTTTTATACTTATCGACTCGAATTGTCGTTAGTATGTTCGATGTTTTCTAGTAGATTAATTGTTTTGGGAAGACTAATTCGTGAAAGAAACGATAATAATTTCAGCTGTGATGTGTGTTTTGATCATACAAACTCTATTCTCGCATCATCGCATTCCGATTCCATTCTAATATGATTATCCTTCATAAAACGCATCATACCTGTCCTTTCCATTATTAATATGCGAAACAGCGTTATTAATTACACGACGCTCCGTAATTAAAAGCAAATTACAAACAACACGATAACGACGAAATAAATATCGTCGGACGATTTGTCTTTGTTCATATTCCAATGTGTGCGTACACCGTCAATCGATAATATCCGGCTTTGTTTTACAATGTCGGGCCATTAACTCATCTCACTCCCGTGTTATCTCCTCAATTTTCTTATTGCTCAAACGCGTCTCTCTCTCTATTTATGGCGTGAACTCTACGGAAACCTTTCGGATGAGTCATCGTCCCCTGATAGTCTAGTCGGAGGTGTTTTTTTTTCCTTTGCCAACAGGGTGAATTTTCGCCATATATATATATGGGAAATACATTTTGTTACATATTTAAAAATTGTTATCTATTTCGTATATGTTGACTTTTCGGAGCAGACTCGTTTATTTTATGAGTCAGTTTCTGTGGAAGATTATGTTTAGGAGATAAAGTCGTTTATAGAAAAACAACCTCATATATCGACAAAAACTTTTAAACTTAAACAAAGAATGAAATCGTGGAAAACATATTTCGCTAAATCAAAAATACTTCGTTATAATTAGACTTAACGGCTGTACCGGAATAATGAAGAAAAAACAAAACACTTATAAAGCGCTTTTGTCGTTAAATACATTAATAGGATTTGACCCAGTTCAAGTTCAGTTTCAGTTAAAACGGAATATCTTACGTATAGATCCGCGTGTTCTCTGTGTGAAGCACGCATTAACGCAATACTGCGACACTTATAAAAGGTTATGCGGCATAGTTTTAACTCTAGCCTGTCAGACGATGAAAGAACTTCAGATATTAATAGAAGGATGGGGAAAAAAAATTAGCGAGATTGTGAAGCGCCAAGAACTACAGTTAACTTCGGATGGTGTTTTGCGTTGAAATAAAACGATCGTATCCTATCGAGTAATTGTGTTTTGTAAATGCGAAAAAGAAAGTTGGGTATTATAGCCATGGCATTAGCAATGACCTCGTTAAAATTAAAAACCAATTAGCGAATTTCGAACATCAATAAATCCATTTCCTACAGTAATGTGACATTGGCCTACATCCTACATTTACGCTGGTATTATTATTATGATGCAGGTTACTATTAAATACATACAGGGTGTACCACCTAAGATGCCTCGGACAGTACCTCCTTTATCATACATTATATCGAAAAAAATCTAAGAGCAAAATTGTCCATAATTTCAATCACCATGTCTCTAAACCACCACACATAAGTAAAATTATAATAATACATGATCCAAATCTAAAAAAAGCCTTTACTAAACAAATATTTTATTTCGGACCTTCAGCAATATATGCCCGAAAGTGTAATAGATCTATGATTTCTTTCTTAGGAATTCCAAGAGCAAAGGCTTTTGCTTTATACTCAAGCCATCCATTTGTACAAGCTATGTCTACGCCATGGGTAAACATCCGAAGTGTCTATTTTATCGACGCCGCCCATTTTTTAATAACTTCTGGACGAGGAATATTTACATACTCTTTCGAATTTTTATCCAATCTCTTGACCCAATACTTATATAATTAAAAGCCATTGTTACAGTTTTATGATCAAACCATTTGGTAAGGATTACTTCTCCATCATCGCTAAGAAGTTCCTCTGCAGCACCACGGCCCATTTTTGCCATCTCTGAATCGGTAGTAGAAAGAGGAGGACTTTTGAATCGATCTATTCTTGCAGTTCCAGTTGCATAAATTATCATTCGTTTCAAATACTGGAGGGTGTAATTAGAAAAAAATTATCAAAATATAATCTGAATTTTGTTGATCAAGATCAGGGTTGGCAGGTTTAAACCACTTGTTTTTTTTTAAACAATCAAATTGGTTTTTAAATGTGCGTCAGGGTTGGCAACCAACCAAAAAAAAACTGAATTTTTGGTTTAAAGCACTTATAAATATAGATTATTTTATCAGAAGTTAGAATCTCTAAATTAATAGTAGAGCAGTAAAATACTTATTTTTTCTTTTAAAACATAAAATTTGTTAAAACAGTGAGTATAAAATAAAAAGAAAACGAAAATATTAAAACTATTTTTTCAGTATTTTGATACATAAAACTCACAAATTGTCAATAGTGTTATTAAACGGGTCGATGGCCGCAGTGGTTAGGCGGCTGACTATTGTTGTGAGAGGACGATAGGCGCCGGGGTTCAATTCTCTGGAGGGACGGTGACATTTTTTCAGAGAGTTTAATCCCGGATCGACTTGCCATTCGCTGTTGGGAGCAAAGTGATTAACAGCGCGGCATCATAAAAGGCGATATGATGCTGTCACAAAGCCATTTAAACACAATTTACACACACCAAAACTACACCGCTAGAGTTGCAGTGATAGCCAGACAAGCGATACAGTTTACGGAGTCACTGCAACTAAGCACCCACCACATTAAAAAAAAAAAAAAAACATTTTGAATAAAAACGCTAGTTTAAAGGCCTTTTCAGTTCCCAGTTTATTTCGGAGTTTTGAATGCACTAAACCGAAAGAAGAGAAAATTCTTTCCACACTTGCAGAAGATGATTGAGCGGTCAATAGTTGCTCAATGATTGAGAAAACATCGGGATTAATAATAGCATCAATTGCCTCTTTTTGGCTTTTCCACCATTCGTATGAGGAGAAACTTTTGCTTGAAACTTTATGTTCAAGTTTGCAAAATCGAATCCGATTTTCTTCTCATTTTCACTGAGTTGCAAATGGGGGTCTGTCTTAATAATTTGTTTTGGATCCAGTGTGTACGCAAGAAAATGAACTGGAGTTAAAGCCATATTATATCTGTCGATAAATTTTTTTCTAAAGCTTTCATTATCTGTAGCATCTCAGAAAGCTTTTTTAAGTTGTTTCCAAAGATATACAGCCTCTGAACATCAACACAACTCTAGAACATTTGTTATTAATTTGCATTTTATCAAGAGTCACACTAATAGGTTTTAAAATAGTAATCATATCTTCCACATTCCTTTTCAACATAAAGTTGGTAACTTTTCCTTGCACGTTACTGTCAATTTTTTCCCTATTATCTTGACATATTCTCAAAATCACAGGCCAGCCTTTAATGTAAGCTTCCATACAATGCACTAAACTATTCCAACGAGTTTCAGCTGGCATAATAAGTTTTGGATCTTCTGACGCTCTATAGAGAGCATTTCCAAAATGATTGCTTCGAAAATATTTGACAATAACAAGAACATGTTCCTTAACGTTTTGGAACTGACAGTCACCAGCAAGAAGATTTAAAACATGTGCTGAACAACCATACGTAATAACATCTAGGTCAACCCGATTCTCTAACAATTGTCGCATTTTTGCGACATTTCTAGCATTATCAGATACAACAGAACGAATATAACACTTTAGTTCTTCTTCACATTTCTTAATGCTGTTGTATGCTATCTCGGTCAAGTATTCAGATGTGTGTGAGTTTCCTGATGTGTCAATAGTATCTACCAAATGTGTTTCGCCTGTTTGCAGTTGTTACAATAACAGTTAACAGTCTTATCTTGTAATATTTCTGAGCACTTATTACAATAAACGCACATTTAAAAAGATATTGTAAGCCAATAAAAACCAATTTGATTTTTTTTTAAACCATGTGATTTAAACAGTTTAAATCACTTGTTTTTTTTTTTATAATTTTTATTATAAGGGTCTGGCATCTGTCAAGTTTTCACTAAATATCATTTCAGATATAGGGTGTTCTACACAAAGTTACTCCAAAATTTTACGTAGAATTCGAGAATGTAATGACATATAGCGGTGTTTCATTTAAAATAACCAAGTTGCTGTTCACTTCCGGACTTCCGGTATAACTGGAAGTAGCATGCCTGTCAAAATATTTTGTTTAAATTTGCCATAATTTATAATCCATGTCTACAAATTTTCATAAATATCGTGTTATTAGTTTCCAATACACAGATAGTTTAAGCTTGTCGTTACATATCCTGTAGAGATTCTAACTTCTAATAATTTATAATTTAAATTAATAAGCGGTTTAAACCAAAAAAAAAAAAAAAAACCGGTTTAAACTAAAAATTCTGGTTTTTTTTTTTTTTTTTTCAAGTACGAGTTTTTCATGTTAGATCTCTACCAAATACCATTTTTCCTTTTATTTGACTGCGCTGATGTAGATGACGGTGTAGAATTTCTTACTGCTAATCTGTGGAACTTAATTAATGCTCACGCTCCCCTTAAGCGTTGCAGATTTATGAATCCGCCAGTACCATGGCTAACCGATATCAGTAAACAAATGCAAAGTTTACGTGATCAATCCTTTAAAAGTTTTAAACGCACTAAAAATGCCGCAAAATGGAATTACTATAAAGAATTAAGAAATATTACTAATACTGGTATAGCCAGAGAGAAAAAAGCTTTCGTAGAGTTCAGAATAAGAAATAGGAGTGGAAACGTTTGGGATGTTTTAAAGTCAGTGGATAGGTACAGTAAGAATAAAACTGATATTCTAGTACATTTACGTAAACCGAACTCCATTTTAACTTTACCATTTGATAATGACCTCCGCATATTTTACAGGATTACCAACTTAACTTTTAATTTTGCACCACTCACTGACGAGGATGTGCTGAGTGCTGTCAGTATTAAGAGCAGATCCACTGACATCGTTGGTTTAAATATTCAACTTGTTAAACTTGCTTGTCCACATATTATTCCATATTTAAGAAATATAATTAATAGATCAATTACGACTAGTATTTTTCCAAGCGCATGGAAACGTGCTCTAGTAAAACCATTACCAAAGAAGAACAACCCCTCGACATTCTCTGATTTAAGACCTATTAGTATTCTTCCAATATTCTCTAAAGTGGCCGAGAAGGTACTCATTGAACAGTTGCAAGGCTATATTTATAACAATAACATCATACCTACCACTCAACCGGGGTTTCGCGCAGGATTTAGTTGTGCAACTGCGTTACTAACAATTGTGTATGATATTGTCGCTGCATTGGACGGCGGAAAAGCTTCAGTTCTATGTCTCTTAGATTTTTCGAAGGCATTTGATACAATTAACTATGAACTTCTAGCTTCAATTTTACATTTCTGTGGTCTTGACGCACTTTCCACAAAGTTATTATATTCCTATGTAACAAATAGAACATAATCGGTTATTACAGACGAGTATACGGGGTGACATAGAAAAAAGTACATTGCATAGTGCCACACAATAGAGGACACTAAAATAAGAAAAAAAATTCCTATGAACATGGGTCCGCAAGACCTTCGGTTAAAAGATATGGGGTGTTGAATTTTATTTCTTTTTTTGGCTTTTTTTTTGAATATCTATGGTTCCAGTACAAATGCATCTGAAAGCCGACAATGCACGCTAATTAATCAAAAAATAACAATTGAATAATGTGTCATAATGACACTTGTCAAACTGATGTAATTGTTGTTTGAGGAATTTTGTGTTCGTGATTAAGTTTTTCATTGGTTTTCTCACTGATTATTCAAATTTGCTTTCAAAAATGGTTCACTACACTTTTGAAGAATACAGGGACATGATTATGTGTTACGGCGAAGCTAGATCAATTTCTTACGAAGCTCAACGTATTTATCGAGAAAGATATCCTTTATCCCTAAGTTCCTAATGTTCGAACATTTATTGATGTGCATAGGCGTTTGAGAGAAGATGGCTGTTTTAGAAAACCAAAATTGAATAGTGGGGTTTCCTGAACTCGTCGCACTGTGCGAAACGAAGAAACTGTTTTACGAATGGTAGAAAATAATCCAAGAACAAGCACCAGAAAAACAAGTTCAGCGGTACGAAACCTTAACCGTGAATCAGTTAGACAAATTTTCAAAGAACAACTTCTTCACCCATATCATTTCCAAAAAATTCATTCACTATTGGAACATGACTTTGTTCCTCGTGTACAATTTTGCCAATGGTTGCAAAACCAAAGACAAAACATTATTTCATCAATTTTGTTTACTGACGAAGCTGGTTTTAGTCGTGATGGTATACTGAACCTACATAACATGCACCATTGGAGTGATGAAAATCCTCATCAAACTGTAATTCGAAGTCACCAATATGGGTTTTCAATTAATGTGTGGACAGGTATAATTGACAATTATTTAATTGGCCCATTTCGATTGCCCAATCGATTGACAGGTGCACTGTATCGAAATTTCTTGGAGAATGATTTAAACACATTATTAGAGGATGTCCCATTGGCCATTATTGGAAGAATGTATGATGGGGCGCCAGCTCACTTTTCTCGAGTGGCAAGGGAATATTTGGACAGGAGATTTGGAAGTATGTGAATTGGTCGAGGGAGGCCTGTACCCTGGCCAGCTCGTAGTCCCGACCTTAATCCCCTCGATTTTTCAACGGCTTGCCGCGAATATGAATATAAGGCTTGATGGTATGCAACTTCGATTTACAAATTCAATGAAAAGTCTTGGCCTGTTAATTGATGAAAATCTTAAATTCAATCAACATATCAACAAGTGTACGCAAAAGGCCTACAGCTTGTTTACAGCAATAGAACGTTCTTGAATCGCAAAATTAAAACGATGTTATGCGAATCATTAGTACTGTCACATTTTAACTATTGCGATGTTATATATTCTCCATTTATTACTTTTGCTGCTAAACAAAAAATCCAGAAAGTTCAAAATTCATGTCTGCGCTTAATTTTTGGCATAAGACGCCATGAGCATATTAGTCATAGGTTACATGATATCAAGTGGTTGAATATGAGTAGTCGCCGGATTCTTCATTCGGCTTGCCTGTACCATAAAATTATTTTAACTCGGAAGCCACCTTATCTTTACAATAAAATAATCTTTAGGTCTGATGTTCATACTCTAAATATTCGATTTAGAGGTACACTAACTCCACCAATTCATAAGCATGAATTTTTCAAAAAAGCCTACTCCTACCAAATTACATATTTGTATAACAGTATCCCTCAACCTGTGAAGCGATGCATCACCAGCTTCGCCTTTAAAAGAGCGTACTTTCGTTACCTTTTCAATTTGCACAGTTGACTTTTTTATATCTTCAAATATTTATGTATCTTCTACAGTTTAGTTTTGTTTAATAAAGGCTTACTAGCCGTTCAATTTGTTAATTGTTACCCTATTGCTACCTTATTGATAATTTCTGTCAAATTAACTCTGTATTTGCTTGTTGTCTTTATGCCATTATGTATCTACATATTTATTTAAGGTTAAATTGAAAAACGGAATTTCGCCTTTTTTCTGTATACTTTTTAATGATGATTTTGTATAACTCAATAATAGATAAATGTGTATTAAGTGCAGAAAATAAAAATCATTTATTATTATTATTATTTATTATTTGCTCGTCGACGCATAAAGCTGTTTCTAAAGTTAATTCTGACGGTTTCGAAGAACATCATAGAGTGGACGTACTTTCCACAATATATCTGTATTTCCCGGAGGCCTTTCATGTACATTCACAAAATGCAGATCCTTTCTCAGTTGTGTTGTATCTGATAACATAAATACATAA
Organism: Holotrichia oblita; assembly: GCA_023690525.1. Taxonomy (NCBI): domain Eukaryota; kingdom Metazoa; phylum Arthropoda; class Insecta; order Coleoptera; family Scarabaeidae; genus Holotrichia; species Holotrichia oblita. The sequence goes on along the minus strand of CM043016.1, from coordinate 12,903,562 downwards.
TAGAGTTATGCACGAAAGAAGTTCACAAAGTTTACCCTCGGTACTTGAACGACCTGTAGAATACTCGATAACTTTGAATATGGCATTCAATCAGCCAAAGGATCTACTATTTATGCTTTTCGTTTCATTTCTCTGAATTAAGTCATTTTCGAGAAACTAAACTTTTCGTGCAACATTGTATTTTCAAAAAACTTGAAATATCTCACAAACTACAAAAATTAGACATAGGAAACCTTAAATAAAGCTGATCTAGAGTTCAGTGTACAACTCAAAAATGTCATAAAATACAGGGTGCGTTTTGGAACACCCTGTATATTACCTATTATTTTTAAATTGTAGATCTAATTCGCTTACATATTTGCCAGTATGTAACTTTTTAAAAATTGTTATCACTTGACTAGGTACCAGAGGCCACAGCGTCCCCACTGTTACACCCTGTATATTGTTCCATAAAAAAAAATAACGGGTTTGACATGCCACTGATGGTCAAAAATATTTTAGAGACGTGATTGTAATTATGAACAATTTTGCTCTTAGACTTTTTTCGATGTAATGTACGATGTCCGAGGCATCTTAGATGATACACCTTGTACAATGCGTTTCGAAATTACGTACGACGTCAGTTCAGATGTTATTATCCCTGACATACAATGAAACGACTTGGACTCCTTCACCTCTATCTTCAGTGTCTAATCGTTCTGAATCCCGCGAAGCTGTTCTTTGAGTTTGGGGGCTACATGGAAGTCACTTCTGGGGACCAAATCTGGAGAATAAGACGGCTGCCATCCTTCTTTGATGAAATCAGGCAATTTTGAAATTAGAGCAGCATAATATTGCGCTGTTATTGTCTGATCACGTGGTAAAAAGTCAGGGCGACTAAAAAAATTGTGGTCATGATCTTCCTCGCAGATGCTGTCGCATGAAACTTTCGAGGGGGTGGTGGATCTTTGTGCTTCCATTCTATATTCTGACTTTTTGATTCAGCATCATAATGGTGAATCCAGGTTTCATCCACTCCCTTAATGGTGGCCAAATTCGTCGCTGAAATGATCCAGCCATCTTTATATAAAATGGTTTTTACGCTACCTGTTGAAAAGCCACAAGTCTGAGCTATCTACATGAAGATGACGGTCAAAGTCCAGTCATATAGTACTCTCAAAGTGAATCAAAGATGATTCCGCTTTTTTGATTCTGAATCATAATGGCATCTTTGCTCTAGCGTCAACATTTTGAACAACCCCACGCCTGAGCTATAAATTTCTAAACTGTGATTTCAGGACCAGATCAATGTTTTCTTTGCAAGCAACAGTTTTCGGCCGTCCAGAACCAACACGTTGTTGACAGGTCTCTGTCAAGTTTAAAATCCATTAAAAACACAATTCTTCCTCGCCTGATATAAATTTCTTTCACTTCTGAGATGTTTGATAGCCGCTCTGTTCTTAAATTTATCCATTTCAGAAATTTGGGCAGCACTCCTACAGTGTGGAAACAAAATATGGACTACCCCTAATAATTTGGTAACCTCGACGCTCGAATACGTCAATTTAGTTTTTCAGTTTCTTCCTACATTTTGATAAAATTATTTCGTTTTTTTTAATGACATCTCTCCCACTAACTCTTTCTTGATTTATCAGAGAAAAGTAGTACCTTACCTTTACCTTCTACTAGCGTAGTGAGTACTCACCTATACAGGTGAATGAATTTCCAAACACACTTTACTTGCAAAACGTAAGCAACTATTGCTTGTATTGGGTAGCCAACTAAGAATGGAGCTCGATCGTACCTTAGGAACGGTAGCTTCTGAAAAAAAAAAATACGACTCGACCAAAGTGGGTTTAGGAATAGACTAGAAATTATCGAGAGAATTGTAGAATGACCGCTAGATGGCGCGTTTAAACAAAATTTACCAACTTAAGGTCTATCATAAATATAAAAATCAATTTTCTGAAAATTCCTCATATTTTACACTCAATATTTTTTTTGTATTTTGTCAAAAAGGAGGGCGGGGGGAGGAGGGGCGATTGACTTTGCTTCGATTGATTAAATATGCTGTTGTACTTACTGCTTCGTCCCACAGAGATACAGGCTCTGTCTGCGTGCGAGAGAGGGAAAAGAGAACTTTTAATCAGAAAGACTAATTAGAATAACGGCATGAAAAAAAGGAAAATTGCCTCGGGTCACGGAGAAATATTAATACCTAGTTTGTACAATTACAAAAATCATACTTTCTCTTTTGCACGGTGTGTGATTTCTGCAAATATGTTTCTATTCAAAAAATTAAACAAGCACGCTTACGTACTGGTGTTTTATAACTTGTACAGGTTGGCAATTAGGGAACAATATAATGATTACACTTGCAAAGTACAGAGTGTGTCAGAATTCTAGCTAGAATCTATATTAGAAAATGAATTTAAAAGTGTAAAACGCTTCGATACTGAGATATTAGCTAACATACAGTATCAAGGTCATGGTATACTTTAGTTGCATCGGAGTTGTGTTGGTAATAAAGTTTTAAAACGTCAAACAACTGTCACTGAGTGAGATGTGTCAGAATCTGAAGTTAACCTATAGTTTAGGAGGGGTATCAGGTTTGTGCAAGGCAGTGCACCAGATCATTTTTATAGGAAGAGATGCTTCAATACCTTGGCCCGTTCGTTCGCCATATCTGAACCCGTTAGATTTGTTTTTGTCAGGTTATCTGTACAGTTTAGTTTACAAAACTCTTTACTAGTAGTGCTGTTCTAGTGTCAGATATTCGAAATCGGTTCGGAAATCGGAACTATTCTAAACCGGTACCAGAACTGGTTACTCGAAACCAGTTCCAGGACCAAAATCCTCTTGTGGAGGTTCTGTATAAAGTTCCGGGCATCCAGGACAAGAAATGTCGTTTGCTGTGTTGTCAGTTTTAGTTTGGCTTTCATCATTTAATTTTGTCAATTTTCTTTTGCCGTCTCTAAATAATTAAATTCATCGACGGCTTTTTCACTAGTACAAACTTTATTATACGCATATCCAAATCGGACTTTTACCCCACTGCGGACTTTTGCCCGAAGCGTCCCTCCAACTTCATATCATCATCCCTTCTTGCCAGGCTGCCCTGTGATTTGCAACAACTGCAGTGTCTAACTTGTCTTGTTGACAACGTTTAATACTACTTCTGACCTCGTCACAGACAGAGGGAATGAGTTTAGAACTAGTTCACTATCGAGCTCTTGTACAATACAGATCAGAGTGGTGAAAAGTGATGATGATGTGAATGAAATTTTGAAGGACACTGACGAGACGGAACTCAACCCGTCTCTCCAGCTTGATATATTTTTATTGCTCTTATTAGGGGGGTGATTCCTGCAATTATATCATTATAGCCATTTTTTCGATTTTTGTTTGTTTGTGTTTTCTATTGTTGCGATTAAAAATAATAATAAGATGTATGTTTGCTACAGGTCATGGTAAGACTCACAGAGATGCAGCTAGCGTTCACGCCACACAACCAATACCACCGACCTGCGGCCTATATTACTTCGAAGTGAAGATAGTAAGCAAAGGTCGCGACGGGTACATGGGAATTGGATTGTCCGCTCACGGAGTGAATTTAAACCGGTTGCCAGGTAGGTATTGGATCCCCTGCGGAACTGTGGGCCGTAGAATGCGCGACAAGACTACTCGAGATCTCTTGTCTCGCAGATTCTACATATCACTAGGAAACGTTGCGGAGAACACCTATACTTTTTTTGCTTTAAATCTCTGAAGGTTGGGACAAGCACTCTTACGGTTATCACGGCGACGACGGGCACACCTTCTGCTCATCGGGCACCGGCCAACCGTACGGGCCGACTTTCACGACCGGCGACGTGATCGGCTGTGGCGTGAATCTGGTCGACAACACGTGTTTCTATACCAAAAACGGCCACCATCTCGGTACCGCCTTCACAGATCTACCTGTAAGAGTAAATGCACCATCACCCGATCTACTACCCGTTATTTGGATTAAATGCTCTGTTTTGACAGCCTAATCTGTATCCGACCGTCGGCCTGCAGACTCCCGGCGAAGTGGTCGACGCCAATTTCGGACAGGAGCCGTTCGTCTTCGATATAGAGGATATGATGAAGGAATTGCGATCTCGGACGCGACTCTCTATATACGACTTTCCCGTACCGGAAAGTCAAGGGGAGTGGCAAGCTTTATTAAACAGGCAGGTGTTGTCTCACACCCGAGAACCGTAAAATTCCACGAAAACAATTCCCCGACAGGAAAACTCCCCGTCAAACAATTCCCCGACAGGAAAACTCCCTGACAAGCAACTCCCCGACAGGAAAACTCCCCGATAATCAAATTCCCCGACAAACAATTCCCTGCAGAAAAACTCCCTGATAGTCAAATTCCCCGACAAACAATCCCCCCACAGGAAAACTCCTCGATAGTAACATTCTCCGACAGGAAAACTCTCCGATAGTGAAATTCTCCGACAAACAATTCCCCGATAGTCAAATTCCCCGACAAACAATTCCCCGACAGGAAAACTCCCCGATAGTCAAATTCCCCGGCAGGAAAATTCTCTGACAAACAATTTCCCGACTACAATTCCCCGACAGGAAAATTCCCCGACAAACAATTCACAGTATGGAAAATTTCCTGACAATAACAAATTTCTCTTCCCACTTTATCTCGGCTTAAAACGAGCAGCATTGCGCTGGCGTGTTTAGATTTTTTTTTTGTTTTTTTCTATAATAGAAGTTTTTTGTTCTCTTTTTTGCTTTTTAGATAATAGTAATAATAACAACAGCATTAGATCGTAATTCTAAGAATTTTACTAGAATATATGTTTTCCCTAGTTAAGGTATCTTTATAATATAAAAACCGTGTAATTAGAAATTCAGTCGGGGAATTGTTTGTCGGGGAATTGTTTTTCGGGCAATTTTTTTAAATCCCTCACACCCTGTATATGATGTTTTAATATTTTCGTTTCGCAGGATGGTCTCGACGTACTTAGTACATCACGGCTATTGTAATACGGCAGAGGCTTTCGCTCATATTACAGATCAACCTTTTACCGAAGATTTAACATCAATAAAAAATAGACAAAGTGAGTATAACATCCTCTACGGTGTTAGCTCGGGCGCCAGTAACGCGATTGACATGAATTTTATTTTTCCAGGAATTTTAAAATTAGTTTTAGCTGGTCGGATGGGCGAGGCGATCGAAAGAACCAGTCGATTATACCCGGGCCTTCTCGAACACAACCAGAACCTCTTGTTCATGCTCAAGTGCCGTCAGTTCGTCGAGATGGTGAACGGTTCGGACGTGGAGGTATGTCCGCGCAAGAACCTCGTCTACTCACCGTCGACGACTTACAATACAACCAATAATACCAACACCTCGTCCTCGCCTAGGCCAAATAGTCCCATACAAACGTCTGTGATCCAGTCGACGAAGAGCTATAGCAATAATAAAACTACCGCGAATAATAAACAGGGGGGCGGCAGCGGCGCCGCCACCACTGTCGAAGAACTGAATTCGCAGAATAGCGCGCCGCCGCCGGCCGTCATGAACGGGAATAGCGACGCGGCGCCGCCGGCGATTATCCCGACGGACGATGGAGGCGGAAATAGCGATGTTGAGATGGATACATCGGATGATGTGCAGAACGGACACAAGGAGATGTGTAATGGGAAGATGGCGGCGGTTAATAATACTAACAATTGTAATAATTCATGTAGTACTAACGGGTATCAGAACGGGGATTCCCGCGCTGTCAGTAGCGGTTGTCTGGAGACGAATTTCGATGATGAAGATGAAGATATGGGTGAGTCCATTTTTGTAAGAGAATTACTCCACTGTTGGAGCTATTAAGGTTGAGGTGGAAATTTAGATCTTGTATTCGGAGTTGCGCTGACGAGACTTGAGGGATCGAAACCGCGTGGTCTGCTTCTGACGATCTATTTTCATTGCACTCGTTTGCAAGGCGATTCCAACAATATACCATGAAGGTCTATTATAGGATTTGTTTTTTTTTTAATATGGTGGCAGGTTTCGCCGTTTTCATAACTAGACGATAAATAAAATTTAGAATTCAAAAAAAATATATTCAAAATTTCCAAAATTTAAAAAAATTCAACCCTTCCTCAACTTTTTTTTAAATGTTACAATGTTTTCAAAATGTTCGCAAAATTTTAACGCAAAGGGTTAACATTGCCATAAGGGGAAAAACTGGGAGGGAGGAGGGGAGGGGAGTGACACTTAAATGTCGACTTTTCTAAAAATGTGTAGATTTCATTGAAAATTTTTGAGATTTGTTCGTTTTTGAAAATATCGTAATTTTGAAATTAAAAAAAAAACTAAGATTTTAGAAATTATAAAATTTTTCAAAAAGAATTTCACTCAAAAACTAAAAAAAAAGTCTTCAAAACAGTTTTAAGAACAGAACAAAACCACCAGTTTTCAAATTTGGATCCAATATTCAATTTTTTTGGAATTTCCAAATAACGTTGAAATAATAATGCGGCCAAAATTTTAAAAAATTTGAGTTTACATTTTTAAAAGTGCTTCCAAAAGTTCAAAAAATGTTGACATTTGTAAAACTGCGTAAAATTATAAACACTTTAAAATTTCAAAATTATAGTAAAACGAGTTTGCATTTTTAGAAATCTTTTCAAAACTAAAAATGTAAAAATTATACAAATTTCAAAATTTCTATATTTTAGATATTTTGTTCAATAAGTTAAAAATAAAAATTTTAAAATTTTTAAAATTGTAATGCGGCCAAAATTAAAAAGAAGCTCGAATTTGCAACATTTTTAAAAGTGCTTCCAAAAGTACAAAAAATGTTGACATTTCTAAAACTGCGTAAATTTATAAACATTTTAAAATTTCTAAATTTTAGATATTTTTGTTAAAAATTAAAAATCAATATTTCTGAAAATTTTTAAAAATGTCAAAATTAGTAAAACAAGTCTACAGTATTAGAATTTTTTTCAAAACTTCTAAAAATGTAAAAATTATACAGATTTTGAAATTTCTAGATTTTATATATTTTCTTCAATAAGTTAAAAATCATTTCAGAAAATTTAAAAAAATATAAAAATTTTTAAAATTACAAAATTAAAGAAAAGTAGTTTACAACATTTTTAAAACTTCTAAAAATGTAAAAATTATACAGATTTTGAAATTTCTAGATTTTATATATTTTCTTCAATAAGTTAAAAATCATTTCAGAAAATTTAAAAAAATATAAAAATTTTTAAAATTACAAAATTAAAGAAAAGTAGTTTACAACATTTTTAAAACTTCTAAAAATGTAAAAATTATACAGATTTTGAAATTTCTAGATTTTATATATTTTCTTCAATAAGTTAAAAATCATTTCAGAAAATTTAAAAAAATATAAAAATTTTTAAAATTACAAAATTAAAGAAAAGTAGTTTACAACATTTTTAAAAGTGCTTCCAAAAGTACAAAAAATGTTGACATTTCTAAAACTGCATAAAATTATAAACATTTTAAAATGTCTAAATTTTAGATGTTTTTGTTAAAAATTATAAATCAATATTTCTGAAAATTTTTAAATATTACAAAATTAGTAAAGTGAGTACATTTTCAGAAATCTTTTCAAAACTGCAAAAATGTAAAAATTATACAAATTTTGAAATTTCTAGATTTTACATATTTTCTTCAATAAGTTCAAAATCAATTTCTGAAAATTTTAAAAAATATAAAAATTTTAAAATTTTAAAAATTATTATGCGGCCAAAATTAAAAAAAAAAATCAAGTTTACGACATTTTTAAAAGTGCTTCCAAAAGTTCTAAAAATGTTGACATTTCTAAAACTGCGTAAAATTATAAACATTTTAAAATTTCTTAAATTTTAGATATTTTTGTTAAAAATTAAAAATCAATATTTCTGAAAATTAAAAAAAAAATTAATTATAAAAAAAACAAGCTTACATTTAAAAATAAATTTCAAAATTATAAAAATTTAAGTTTACGTTTTTAGAAATGTTTTCAAAACTAAAAATTGTCAATGTTTTTAAAAATGTGTAAAAATTATACAAATTTTAGAATGTCAACATTTGAGGTATATTTTTGTTAAAAATTAATATACTTTTAAAAATTATAAAAATTTGTAAAATTAAAATACATATAATGTCATAATTAAAAAAATAAGTTTACGTTTCCAGTGTTTCGAAAAATTAAAAAAATTTATAAAATTATAAAAATTTTAAAATTTTAAATAATTTTTTTTGAAAGTTAAAAATCAGTATTTAGTAAAATTTAAAAAATATAAAAATTTAAAAATTATAAAAATTTGTAAAATAAAACTTTTTTTAGTAAAATTTAAAAATTATAAAAATTTGTAAAATAATAAAACTTTTTTTACATTTTTAGTAATTTTTTCAAACTGTTTTTCCCTGTTTGTTTTCGTTTGTATTCATGAACGCGTTAATTTTTTTCCAGATATAGACACGCCAATTACGCGGAAATGCTGTAAACCGGCCGTAGAAAGAATTTTGGAATTCGGCAAGGAATTATACAGTATGAGTCAACGTCTTGATAGGGAATTCTACGACAAGAACCAAAAAATGTTGGAGGTAAGTCTGCCTTGCTTGAAGAAACAATTGATCGATCAGTAATTTTTTTAAAATTCTTTGTTACAGAATGCATTTAGTTTATTAGCATATTCAAATCCATGGGCTAGTCCTGTCGGTTGGCAATTAGACCCCGCGCAGAGGGAGCCCGTTTGTGCTTCCCTAAATTCCGCTATATTAGGTTCGTATTAAAAAAATAAAATTATACTTGATGAGGATTGAATTTTGTCTTTCCCGTAGAATCAAATAATAAGCCCAGAAGACCACCTCTCGAAGTAGCAATGGTACATGCCGAAGAGCTAGTGCGTCTGATGTCGTCATCGGGGCTGGGTGCCTGTGCCTTCGCCTCAATCTCTGATCTCTTAGAACACTGACCTCTCTCATTCGTTATTATAACTACCAGTACTGACGCACTGACTGCCATCCTAACTAAAAGAAGAACATTACTATTATTATTATTACTACAATTGCATACAATCGTATATCAAACGAGGAATATTCATAGCTGCAGTAACATCGCATTGTCATATGTCTGATATGTTCGATAGGTGGAATCGAAAATGGAAACGTAAGGGTAAGAAATATATCAATCGAATGCGAAGAAATGTTTTTGTTCGAGTACATTTTCTTTTTAAATCAGTTTTAATCGAAGGATAAAAATCGAGGAAAATTATCAAACTCACAGAGCTTCTGGTTCATGTTTAGATTAATCGTATAATATAGTTATGCGTATAAATATTGAATTAAGAATGAGAATGCAGTACTTATATTAAATGGGAAAAAAGAAAACCAAAGATATATACTTGAATTAATAATTGTAAATTATTTTTTAACATGTAGGTCAACATTTTTTCTTTTTTTTTTTAACTAAATATTGTTTTTTTGTGTTTTTTGTATTAAAAAAAAAAAGGAAATGATAAAAATTGCTAATTGATTACTACAAGAATGGAAAATTTTGTCGGAAAAGCTATCGTTTCAGTTTCTGTCGAATACCATACGTAATTGAAGTTCTTGTAAAATTAATTGCAATCAATTCCTGTTAAATTTGTATTAATTACAATAATCAGTTGTAATTTATGTGACGATGTAGCTTTTTTTTTTTTTTGTTGATTCAGGGGATTTCGACATTAATGTTTAAAGAACGAAATCTATCGCAATAAAGCTTTGTGATTAAAATTACAATTAACCGATTCCTCCTCCTCCCGGAAAATGTTTACGTATTCTTCTTTAGGATCAATGTTTACTTAACGAGGCTCCAAAAGTTACACGATTACATTCAATTTTCTCAAGGGGATGGCTACGATATTAATTTTAATACATTTAGCTCTGTTTATTGGTTTAAATAGTTTTGTGCGCAACAATGACATGTGCTTGAAGTCATTGTCGCACATAAAAATAGAAATTCAAAAGTACTGGATTATATTCAACTGTTTAAACAATTTTTGTTTCTGACTAGTTTTTTTTTGTTTATATTGGCATCTTTTTCTATTGAAAAATTTTAGAATTTCAAGATTTTTACATTTTTAAAAGTGTAAAATTATAAAAAATATATAATTTCTAGATTTTAGATATTTTTTAAAAAGTTAAAAATTTAATATTTTTAATTAATTAATTTAATTTCCAAAAATTTGTTAGAAGACGGCAAAAAAAATCAAGTTACAAGATTTTTAAGTGTTTTTAAAAATTCAAATGTCAATATTTCTAATAATGTGTAAAATTATAAAAAAAAAATTTAGATTTCAGATATTTTTTTTTAGAAATACTTAACATTTCTGAAAATTCGTAAAATTTCAATACTTCTAAAAAATGCGTAAAATTACAAGATTTTAGAATTTTGCAATGCCTATATTTTTTAAAGATTAAAATCACTATTTCTGAACATTTTTAAAAATATAAAAATTTGAAAATTATAAAAATTTGTAAAATTATAGTGCGGCCAAAATTAAACAAATTCAATTTTACATTTTTAAGAGTCTCCAAAATCATATCTAAAAAAAGTGTAAAATTAAAAAACATTCAAAATTTCTAGATTTTAGATATTTTTTTTTTGAAAAAGTTAAAAATCTGTTTCTGAAAATTAAAATAAATAAAAATTTCAAAACTGAAAAAACAAGTTTATATTTCTAGAAGTTTTCAAAGTTTCAAAAAATGAAAAGTAAGTATTTAAAAATTATACAATTTGTAAAAATATAAAAATTTTAAAATTATCAAAATTCAAGTTCATATTTTTAGAAATGGTTTCAAAACGTCAAAATTTCAATGCTTCTAAAAAATGAGTAAAATTATAAGATTTTAGAAGTGCGAGATATTTGTTTTTAAAGCTAAAAATCAATATTTCTGAAAATGTTTAAAAATAAAAAATTCGAAAATTGTAAAAATTTGTAAAATAATTCGGCTAAAATTAACAAAAAATCAATTTCACATTCTTAAAAGTGTCTCCAAAAATTCTCTCCAAAAACATTTACAAAAAAAGTGTAAAATTAAAAAAACATTTAAAATTTCTAGATTTTAGATATTTTTTTTGAAAAAAGTTAAAAATCGTTTCTGAAAATTTTAAAAAACAAAAATTTCAAAATTATAAAAAAAAACATGTTTGCATTTTTAGAAGTTTTCAAACCTTCACACAATGTCAAGATTTCTTAAAGTGTAAAAAAATTCAAGTTTATTATTTTAGAAATGTTTTCAAAATTTTACAAAATTTCAGTGCTTCTAAAAATGTGTAAAATTATAAGATTTTAGAATTGCAATATATTTTTTTAAAAAGATAAAAATCAATATTTCTGAACATTTTTAAAAATATAAAAAAATTATAAGAATTTGTAAAATTATAGTGCGGCCAAAATTAAAAAAAAATCAATTTTCTATTTTTAAGTGTCTCCAAAACATTTCTAAAAAAACGTGTTAAATTAGAAAAACATTTAGCAGTTCTAAATTTTAGATATTTTTTTTGAAAAAGTTAAAAATCGTTTCTGAAAATTTTAAAAATTATAAAAATTTCAAAATTATAAAAAAAAACAAGTTTACATTTTTAGAAAAGTTTTCAAAACTTCACACAATGTCAAGATTTCTAAAAGTGTAAAAAAATTCAAGTTTATTATTTTAGAAATGTTTTCAAAACTACAAAATTTCAATGCTACTAAAAATGTGTAAAATTATAAGATTTTAGAATTGCAATATCTATATTTTTTAAAAAGATAAAAATCAATATTTCTGAACATTTTTAAAAATATAAAAAAATTATAATAATTTGTAAAATTATAGTGCGGCCAAAATTAAAAAAAAAATCAATTTTACATTTTTAAGTGTCTCCAAAAACATTTCTAAAAAAACGTGTTAAATTAGAAAAACATTTAGAAGTTCTAGATTTTAGATATTTTTAAGTTTAAAATCGATGTTTCTGAAAATTTTAAAAATTATAAAAATTTCAAAATTATAAAAAAAAAGAAGTTTACATTTTTAGAAAAGTTTTCAAAACTCAAAATTTGAATGCTTCTAAAAAATGTATAAAATTATAAGATTTTAGAATGGAAAGATATCTTTTTTTAAATAAAAATCTATATTTCTGAACATTTTTAAAAATATAAAAATTAAAAAAATTATAGTGCGGCCACAATTAAAATTCTCTCCAAAAATATTTCTAAAAAGTGTAAAATTAATTAAACATTTAAAATTTCTAGATTTCAGATATTTTTTTGAAACGTTCAAAATCGATGTTTCTGAAAATTTAAAAAAAATTGAAAATTCTGAAATGTTTACAAAACTTTAAAAAATGTCAAGATTTCTAAGTGTTTAAAAATTATACAAATTTTAAAGTTTCATATTTTTTTATCGGTTCGCAACAATGGCATATGTTTGAGGTCATTGTCCCGTTTTTTTTTATATTGGCATCTTTTTCTATTGCAAAATTTTCATTAGGTACCAGGTTCATTAGGTCAAGGGTACCACGCCCTTCATACAAAATTATACCATAAACAATTCCAGAGAATCCAGGTCTTTCTCCAATTTTTTCTAGTTTTTGATTTAACATATTGTCTTCTGGATCCAGCTTTTCAGATTTTCCATTTTCTTGTATAAAATATGGTATTCTCCAATCCATGGCCTACTATATCATCACCAAACAGAAGACATTTTGAACTAGTCCAACTAGTTCAAAGAAGACACTTGTAACACAGCCACTCTACGTGGACACGCTGTATAAACCGCCCTGCCTGTTTTTGAGCTACTTTTGGAAACAGCCTAAAGACTGATGAGTCATCACGGTGCAGTACCCGGCTTATACAGCGTGTCGAGTGGCTCTGTTAGGAATGACCTACTAACCACGTGTAGTGGTTTTCAGTTGACTTTTTGACACTGTTTCCTCCAGACGCACTTTATTTTTTTGTTGTTTCGATCTTCATTCGTATACGAATCAATATCTGCAGAATTATGTTTGATTAATTATTTCTTTTGATGAAAAAATGAATTTAATAATGCTTCGATTTACTTAGAAATCTAATTTCGTAATCACATTTTAACCTTACTTTTGATGTTCGTCTTTCCAGCTTTAATTTAAAAAGATTCCCCAGATTATCAATTATTGTTATTAAAAAAAGTTATCCTTTTAATTTCACACGAAATCTACGTTTGCTTTTAAATTAATTTTCGATTTAATTCTAGTTTAAGATTCCATTTAAATAGACGCCGTTTTGACAGTTAAAAACTTCAAAACATCTAACACCATCTAGCGATTAATTTAGCTATTATACTTCCGAAAGTGTTAAAATTTTTTAACAATAGATGGCGATACTTTAGAAGAAACTTAATTTTGACATCCCCTGAAATATATCACGTCAAAAAAAAAGGAAATCAAATTCAATTTAAAAAATATTAATTAGAATAAAACTAATGTGCCCTTAAATGTTTGCAATATGAATTATTTTTATTTTTGTACTTGTGTCTAACTTTAGCTGTATTCTTACTATTATTAAAAACAAAATACATAATAATAATAACTAAAAATTGTCATTATTACGTGAAGTGACATTTTTGAAATCTTATTTCTAGGCATGTGACGTTATCGATAAATAATCAAATATTACTATACAGGATGATTTTATAAATTGATGGATTTCTTCGGAGAATCCGAGAGAAATTAATCAATTTATTGAGATACCTGTGTAATTAAGTTTTTTTGTTCTTATAAATATAAATTATAAACGAGGAAACTGTTTAAACGAGAGGAAGTCGTGTTCTGTCAGATTTTTGATTTGTCCATATTGTTTTGCGTTCTGATCGCCCTTTAAAATAAACCGAATAAGATGATGAGAGCTATACAATCACGTTTAAAAAAAAGGGGAAAAACATTGAATAAAATCATAATATATCTCTTAAAGTATAATTAATAATATGATATATTTTTTAGACTAGGATAATACCGTTTTTTAAATTGAACATCTATTGAAGACGATGTGTAATCTAAAATTTATTATGGTGAAAATTATATATACATATACACACATACACACACACACTCAGACACACATAAACATATATTCAAAAATAAAAGAACAAGAAACAAATCAGTGACAAGTCATGCAAAAATCTGGATAGTTAGTAATAATTATTTTTTGATCTTAGTCTTATTTCGTTGTTTTTTTTCTGTTCTTTGGGCTTTGTAAGAATAACAAATTTTATATAATTTAATTTTATTTGAAGTGTTATTTAAGTATATCAGTAAAATAGGCTAGTTTGACTTGTAAATATGAACAATATTATATACATATGTTAAAAAGATTTAATTTTCAAAATAAGTGAAATAAAACTAACAAAGATATGTTTGTGTTTTCTTTTTTTATGTTGGTAAGCCGTATATGGAATCACCATTAGATGCTTAGCAGATCGTGACGTCTAACGGGACTGACAATCCAGGGATTGTCCGAGCTAGATCTGCATCTGCAGTTACCAACTTGTTGTCGTTCCATGTTCGATTTTGCTCATTAGAGGGCGTGGGATTGGAATTAGTCCATGGTTGTAGGTATTATACAATTAAGGTTCAGTGATGAGTTGCGATGAAATTAGGTCTTGCATTTGGAGGATCGCTGACGTGATCTGATAGATCGAAACTACGTGGTACTAATGCTTGATCGATTTTGGTTTTTATGTTGTGGCATTTCTTGACGTTTTCAAAACTTGAATAAAGATAAATATGTGTTGGACGACAGTTATCAAAATAAGAAAGTGCGTCACCACCCATTACAATATCTGATGATCTGTTCCAAATCGGACATTAGATTTTAGATTTAATTAAGGATGATATTGCACTGCGACCTATTGATCTATTGTGCCCTCTTGCATTGCTCTCAGAGCTCCCTATCCAGTCTAAGAGCTTTAATAAACTGCAATAACTGTAATGGTTTCAGAGAAGGTATTTTTTATTCGTCTATGACGTCGTTGCCGAGATGATTGGCTCAGCTTTCCGTGATATCGGTGCAGTTAGATGTCAGGTGTTCCGAATTTTATCCTTGTCATGAGTTCCCCAAGGAAAGGAGAATCTGTGAGGATACGTAATCAGTTTCTACTTAGGTCTACCAAAGTTTTTTCTCTATGCTTGTTGTAGTTTTCAAAAAATATCTTTGAGTATCTCCTATTTTTGAGTTCTTTTTTGTTGGTGTTCGTCCCTGTACCGCAAAATCGTTCCCGTCCCACAAACAAAGTTGTAGCTACATTCCTTGCTAATAGGTTGGCTTCTTTGTTGCTTCTGATTCCAGTATGTCCTTGTGCCCAGCATAATGCAACCCTCTTTTCCTTGCCTATAGGTTGTTTAGTTTGTTAAAGCGCTCCCAGACTAATTTCGAGGTGATGATGTTAGAAATCGGATGTTCTACTGGATGCCCTTTCTCTCTCTTTGTACTTTCCTGATTGATTCTTCTTTGTCATTTATCTTAGTTTCTTCTTGTTCTACTGTCTTCTGTTTTATTGTTTTTATTCTTCACGGTGTCTTTTATTTTATTGTCTGAGCTCTTGATTGTCTAGTTATAAATTGTTGTGTCAATGGATGCCCTGCCCTTGAATTGTTGCCTCTTTTCATCATGGCACAGCAGCTTATCTACTTTTCTGAATGAGAGCTAAAATATTCCCTATTGCTGTTGCTCTCGTCGGTTGCCTCTACTTTTAGTTCATTCAGTATATGTTTATTAACGCTGAACATGGCCGCAATGTTAGGAATAATCAAAGACTGTCCTGTCTTGATAATAATCAATCAATCAACACTTAAAATTATGTATATGATGTAGTCTGTCAATATCTGCGACTACTATTGCAACACCTCGTATTGCTTATTTATTAAGGCCGTTTTACAGTTCGCAATTTTACTTGCCGGCAATAAAAATTGCCGAAAGAACTTGCAGCAATAAATTGCCAGTTCGTTTTACAGTTTGCAACTTGCCAGCAACTATTTGCCTTGAAATTATTTTGTGTACAGCGCTACCAACCTATCAAGTTTTGCGGGCGAACTGTCAAAGTCAGTTTGTTTGTTTTTTACATTTTTGCTATTTACTTGTGTTGTGCAGTTGAAAAACATAAACAATATCGAAAGTCTAAATGGCGTTTGTCGTTTCTTTTCTATTTGGAGGAAAACAAAAGCACTCCAGGATTGGTAGTTCCGAAAATTACTTAAAAGCCGTTTTCCAGTTCGCAATTTTACTTGCCGGCAATAAAAATTGCCGAAAGAATTTGCAGCAATAAATTGCCAGTTCGTTTTACAGTTTGCAACTTGCCAGCAACTATTTGCGTTGAAATTATTTTGTGTACAGCGCTACCAACCTATCAAGTTTTGCGGGCGAACTGTCAAAGTCAGTTGTTTGTTTGTTTTTTACATTTTTGCTGTTTACTTGTGTTGTGCAGTTGAAAAACATAAACAATATCGAAAGTCTAAATGGCGTTTGTCGTTTCTTTTCTAGTTGGAGGAAAACAAAAGCACTCCAGGGTTGGTAGTTCCGAAAATTACATAAAGGCCGTTTTACAGTTCTCAATTTTACTTGCCGGCAATAAAAATTGTCGAAAGAACTTGCAGCAATAAATTGCCAGTTCGTTTTACAGTTTGCAACTCGTCAGCAACTATTTGCCTTGAAATTATTTGGTGTACAGCGCTACCAATCTATCAAGTTTTGCGGGCGTACTGTCAAAGTCAGTTGTTTGTTTGTTTCTTTACATTTTTGCTGTTTACTTGTGTTGTGCAGTTGAAAAACATAAACAATATCGAAAGTCTAAATGGCGTTTGTCGTTTCTTTTCTATTTGGAGGAAAACAAAAGCACTCCAGGGTTGGTAGTTCCGAAAATTACATAAAGGCCGTTTTACAGTTCTCAATTTTACTTGCCGGCAATAAAAATTGTCGAAAGAACTTGCAGCAATAAATTGCCAGTTCGTTTTACAGTTTGCAACTCGTCAGCAACTATTTGCCTTGAAATTATTTTGTCTACAACACTACCAACCCATCAACTTTTGCGGGCGAACTGTCAAAGTCAGTTTGTTTTTTACATTTTTGCTGTTTACTTGTGTTGTGCAGTTGAAAAACATAAACAATATTGAAAGTCTAAATGGCATTCGTCGTTTCTTTTCTATTTGGAGGAAAACAAAAACACCCCAGGGTTGGTAGTTCCGAAAATTACCTAAAGGCCGTTTTACAGTTCGCAATTTTACTTGCCGGCAATAAAAATTGCCGAAAGAACCTGCAGCAATAAATTGCCAGTTCGTTTTACAGTTTGCAACTCGCCAGCAACTATTTGCCTTGAAATTATTTTGTCTACAGCGCTACCAACCTATCAAGTTTTGCGGGCGAACTGTCAAAGTCAGTTGTTTGTTTGTTTTTTACATTTTTGCTGTTTATTTGTGTTGTGCAGTTGAAAAACATAAACAATATCGAAAGTCTAAATGGCGTTTGTCGTTTCTTTTCGATTTGGAGGAAAACAAAAACACTCAAAGGTTGGTAGTTCCGAAAATTACCTGAAGGCCGTTTTACAGTTCGCAATTTTACTTGCCGGCAATGAAAATTGCCGAAAGAACTTGCAGCAATAAATTGCCAGTTCGTTTTACAGTTTGCAACTCGCCAGCAACTATTTGCCTTGAAATTATTTTGTTTACAGCACTACCAACCTATCAAGTTTTGCGGGCCAACTGTCAAAGTCAGTTGTTTGTTTGTTTTTTACATTTTTGCTGTTTACTTGTGTTGTGCAGTTGAAAAACATAAACAATATCGAAAGTCTAAATGGCGTTCGTCGTTTCTTTTCTATTTGGAGGAAACCAAAAACACCCAAAGGTTGGTAGTTCCGAAAATTACCTAAAGGCCGTTTTACAGTTCGCAAGTTTACTTGCCGGCAATAAAAATTGCCGAAAGAACTTGCAGCAATAAATTGCCAGTTCGTTTTACAGTTTGCAACTCGCCAGCAACTATTTGCCTTTAAATTATTTTGTGTACAGCGCTACCAACCTATCAAGTTTTGCGGGCGAACTGTCAAAGTCAGTTGTTTGTTTGTTTTTTACATTTTTGCTGTTTACTTGTGTTGTGCAGTTGAAAAACATAAACAATATCGAAAGTCTAAATGGCGTTTGTCGTTTCTTTTGTATTTGGAGGAAAACAAAAATACCCAAAGGTTGGTAGTTCCGAAAATTACCTGAAGGCCGTTTTATTAATTTAATTCCCAGTTATTATTCCACCCTTATCTAGAAAATTAATCATGATTACTCTATGGCAATCCCAAAAAACAGGAGCAAGAACTTGTCGAGCAGATTTTTGAAGACGAAACTTTTTCTTTCGGTCATCCTTTTATTGCCCAACTTTCGTTTGACGTTTTGATGTGAAACTTAACATTGGCAACTTATCTAAAGAAATATAAAATATAGTTTGTGAGAAACTTAATAATCAACATCTTGTTTTAAAATAAAAATTTACAATAATCAAATTGCCGTTTCAATCCTCACCTTTTTTGTTCCTTTCAAATTGAATAACGATAATTCAAATTTTATAAAACACAAAGTAATTTACGCATATCTTTTAGATTAAATGGTTTTGTATTCTGATCTATTATACGCAACTCCGGATAAAACAAAAGAAATTTTACCTAAACTGTTTGATCAGCTTATCATAGCATTGTACTTAAAAATATGGAAATAAATGTGATGCATAATAAATCGGGTTATAGGAACAAAGGAATTACGATAGAAATAATAAGGAAACGCACGTGTAAATTATTGCTAAGTATTTATCAAAAAAAAAAAAAAATTAGGTGCGATAACGATTCATATAAATACACAACTTTTATTTGGGGTGCATGCACATTGAGTTGAGCAAATCGTGTTTAGTTGTTTGTTCCCTTCTGTGTGTGGATACGAAAGTGGAAATCATGTCGAAGCTATCTCCAAAGTAAGTAGAAATTGTTTTTTTTAAATAATAATTGATTTAATTTAGAACGTGACCTCTACATGCATTAAGAATTTTAAATTCTAAAACTGTTAGAATTACTAACAAAATTTTGGCACCCAACGTGAGTAATTTTTCTGAGCAGTTGCTTATTGCTGATATAATCTGGAGCATTTCATATCATTTGAAGCGTCTTATTTTCTAAAATTTCTAACTGGTTCAAGTTCGTTTTCGAAATCGTTGCCTAGACTAGCGAGTCAAAAGTTACAGTTAACCTGAGTGTCGTTTTGTACTTACGTACTTTGTGACTTAGGACCTTTTTGATATATAAAATGAAAAGTGAAAGATTTTTAAGTAGAAAAGTAACGTTTTATTGCCTTAAATTAAATACAAGGGTTCCATCATATATAAAACTTTGGAAAGCTTCCATCTCCTTAACCCTTTAACGGACTTTGGTACGTATTTGTACCACTTGCCATACAGACAAACTGGTGCTTAAATTCTAAACAATTTGGCCCCTATAACATGACTTGAACGTCTAAACGTACATCGCGGTACAAATGAATACCACTTAGATCAAAATTTTTCTTTCTCCAGGATTAGAGATGTGATGCCATTGAGAAGGTTTTTAAAAATAGTCCGTCACCTGCATCTCAATAATAACATGCAAATGCCCAAAAAAGGTAAAGCGAGTTATGACAGATTGTATAAAATTAGATCCTTTCTTGATTATACTTCTAAACGATTTCCATTGATAATTTTTTTCCTCGGTCATGCTTTACTTCAAAAAAACCTTTTTTCTTGGGCAACACGGAAATTATTCCCAAGAGACGTTTTGAAGAGCGATAAAATTATGAAAATAGGAGATTATGATGGCTGTATCACTGAGGGGGAAATATCAGTTTCAAAGTGGAAAGATCGTGGGAAGAAATCTGTTGCTATGACAAGCACAATTAGAAATTCATTAGAAATAACTCTAGTGCCTAGAACTCAGAAAGATGGCTCAAGGCCTATGGTTTCCTGTCCGTCCGCAGTAAAATACTACAACCAATTTATAGGAGGAGTAGATCATTTTGATCAGTTGCACTCCGTATACAACATATTTTGGAAAAGTAGGAGATGGTGGATGAGAATCTTTTATTATTGCCTTGAGGCCTGCATTGTGAACAGTTTCATGATTTATAAAGCAAATATGAAAATGAGAGATCGCAAAGAAAAGCCCTTACTCATCTACAATTTAGGTCTTTGTTAGCTTCAGGACTCATAGTACCTTTTTCTTTAAGAATAAGAAGAGGTCCAGCCTCTCAGATTGGTCGAGCTCGAAAGCGAAACCATCCTGACGGGCGACAAACATTGCAGAATGCTCTGCGTTTGGCAAATGTTGAAGAACATTCGTTGTGCCCACTATAGTAGGAAAAAAACGTAACAACGTTTAGTAATACAGTGTCAAAAATGTAATGTTGTGTCTCGAATGTTTTGTTCCATTTCATACATCGTGAATTGCATGATATTGGTTAGTAAGTTATATTTTCAAATTTTTTATAAAGTTAATATTTTTAAGTTTTTTTTTTTGCATTTTATATTGTTTTTACTTGTATTGTGTTTTTTTCTGAACAATATAACACCCAATAACCATCTTGATTTTTAATATGTACCAAGAACAACGTGTGTTTTTTTTGCTCAGGCGCACATTAGTACAAATATGTACCAGCCATTTTCAAAAAAACCATATCAAAATCGGCCGGTTTGACATCATTTTTCGACATTATGGTAATCAACTTCCAGGTCTATAAGAAAAAATTTTACTTTTTTGGGTCCCCAGGGTTTTGTCCGTTAAAGGGTTAACAATGAAAAATCCTCTCTGGCTTACTTCTTCTAGAGGTTCTATTTTTCTTTTCAATATCGACTACTTCCATTTTCTCTCTTCCTTCCATTTCCTCTCTGTGCTCTTTTCCATTGCACTGACATTGTTGCTTGCCTTTTTTAGATTTTAGTCGTTTATTTGGATTTGTGTGGGGCTGCTCTAATTTAGCTTTCTCAGTCTCTTTCCTTTTTATTTTCTTTTAGCTTCTTCTTCTCGTTTCTGATCTTTCCTACGTTTTTCTGAATTTTTTTCTTCTTCAATTTTTTTTTTCTTCTTCTTTCCTTCTATAATACCCTTTCAAGGCTTGGGAGATGGTTACAGATGGAACTTTCTCTTTTTCTGTCTTTTTGAGCTTTTTTGGGCATTCAAATCTGAAGACCATAATAGAACACGTTTGAACGGTGATGGAATATTTAATTCTCCTACTAATTCAGGTTTCTCTGGGGTTTCATAATTTTTATTATTTTGATCTGCTTTGCTTTCCCCTGGTTATGGTTCTCACACTAGTGTCGGATTTTTGTACAGAGCCTTATTTTGGCTTTAACGGTTGTCTGCTGTATCAGTTGTACATATTTCGAAAGCTCCATTAAAGAAAAAAAGAACTGAAAATAATCTTGTCCAGGCGGTGTCGAATTTAGAGTTAGTCGTTTGTTTTTTGAACATTCCTCAATCATTTTTGACCAAACTTCAATACGAGAATACTTTAGAAAAGTTTGTTAAGAACTATTTAAAATAGAAATTTGGACTAACAATTGCATTGGGTCGTCACAGCACACTGTAGACCTTAGCTCTAATTGCCACTTACATGATAAGAAATCGGCAGTGGTACCAACTGCCTAATTCAATGGAATATCAAAGATGTCACCACCATTGAAGAATTTGAAATATAAGAGGTAGTTTTCTTGTTTTTATCAAAAGTCAAAAATTGTCGAATTTATGGTCAGTGTCTGAATTATGTAGACTTACTTAGTTTTCAGATGATAGAGGACATATTTATTGGTTGTCAATCTTTGCCAATTATTTTGGATCTGACAGTTTTCTAATTCTTCTGAACAAGATCTCAATTCTAAACTTTTTTGAGTTTTTGTTCTTTTTTGTTGTAGTTGTTCACCCTTTTTTTGCTCCTATGTTTCATCAGCTTTTGTGCCTTCTTCCTATCTTGCTTTTGCTGCCCATTCTCTCTTTTGAGTCAGACGGCATGGTTTTTGGATATGTTTATGCAGGCTGCTTCTTGTTCTTCAAATTTCCTCTGGTTTCCTCTACCATATCATGATATAGTGTTGATCTTGGAATGCCATAAATTTCATCAGCTTTCATAGGTTTATATGGCGTCATCCAAACTGATTTAAGACAGTTTGAAGGCTTTGGGCAGTACAGTTAAGGCAAGCTTTTGTCATAGATACTTTCTTGCAATTTTCACCAATACCAAGAGTTTATCCTTAAAGCTCTTGTACCTGAATGACGCTCATATTTTGATTGATTTTAATATCTGTTACTATAAAATAAAAACCAATTCTTGCAAATTTCCATATTTTAAACATTTTTGGCGCTCAACGTGGGGTTTGGCGGAGGATTTTATGGGTTTTGGGCACTTGATTTGTGCAAAATCCACTTGCAGGTCATTTTGACCCGTTTTGGCAAGCAATTTAATTCAGCAATCACCTGATTTAGTAACACAGCTACAATCTTTAATTCAAAATTGCAGCGGTAAGCTTTGGATGGGCCAAAACACCTTGAAATACCTCTCGAGTTATTCGCATTGAACAGAAGACGTTTAGTCGAAAGATTATCCAATCGGAATTTGGGTAATTCCATAATTTTACTACAAGGTGGCAGCGAAATTCAAAAATACGATCAAAATAATCACCATCTATTCCAACAAGCAAGTATCCTTCAAAAAAATTCACAATCACATCATTTGACTAGAAAGAGATTTAATTTTAGGAATCCAATTTTATTTGGTGTTTCGGTGTCGTGGAACCTGATTTCTTCGGCGCTATTGAAGTGGAAACTGGCAGGTCAATCTTGTTCATGCCTAGACTCAGTCCTGATCATGCAATTTGGGAAGGTCCCATTTGGAGTAATGACGATTTTAGGGAAAAATATCAAGTTGATGAGGTTCTTTATGTGGATGAGGTAACCTATTTCAATTTTAGAATTAATATGATTTATTGCTAAAATTTTTAATTTTTTAGATGTTGCAATTTTTGACCGTCAAATCTCCAGAATCCTTATTAGTCTTGGTAAGTCTTGGTTTCAAGTCAAAAATTTATTTTTTTTTAAATTCATATTATAGAGTGGAATCAATGAGATGAGCGGTTCCCCAACATTCGAAGCAAGTTTTTCTGGTATATAAAGTAAGTCCCACAAAATTATAAAATCCAAAATCCTCATTTAAATTATTTTAGCTTTAACATCAACCGTACCAATTTGTACCCGGAAATAATTGATCTGTAAGTTGACCAAAATCAAAATTTTCGTTTTTCTGGTAGAAAGTACAAAATTACCAATTACAGGAGGACCTTCAAGACTGATTTCGAGCTTGATGTCATGCGTTACGTGATCGGAATCTCCGAAGATGCGCATAAAGTCGTTATGACAGCCACTACTCCTGGGAGCTACGAGTATCAAAGTGAAGCTCAATTTTTTTTTTATATTTATAATAATGGTGGATCTAGACATGCAGCTTATACTTCCATTTGTGGTAGTGGCCCAAATTCGGCTATCCTCCATTATGGTCATGCTGGATCACCGAATGATAGACGAATCGAGGATGGCGACATGTGGTTTGTTTTTTTTTATTCATATTTCCCTTTAATCTTAGCTTACTTTGGTAGGATCACATGTAGATGTTAATTTTTTAGAGCAAATTTATTCTCAAATCCTGGTTTTAATAATCAATTGTACAGCTGCCAGAAATATTTGACTGTTTTTATTGTTTGACAGCTAACGAGAAGTATTTCAACTGTTACATGTTTTTGAAGTTAGTTCTATGTTTCTGTACAAAAGCTTACCATTAACGGAAAATACAAAAGACTTAGAGGACGTAGTCCCATTTTTTTGTAGTTGGATAGCTTAGACACTTGACAGGTGATACTTTTACTTGTCAAATTTGATAGTTGGAAATCAATGCACTCCTCCAATTTTGTAAAGCACAACTGTCCAAAATTAACCTACATTTTACTTGTCAAATTTGACAATTAAGGTTGGAGAGCATTTTGGCAATTGTCCAGCTGTCAGAAATATTTGACAATGGTTTGACCATTTTAAGCTTAAAAAACTCCAATTGTTTTAACTGTTTGACAGCTAACAGACGTATTTCTACTGTTATACCCAGCAAAAAGAGCAAGGAAATACATGGTTTTAAAGTTCGATTTGATTACAACTGTCACATATAGTTTGCCAAGTCAAATTATTCAGAATTTTAACAATAACTAATTTTACAACTGTTCAATGTCATTATAGATATGAAGACATATTGTTTCTCTAATTTGACATCTGTCAAAATCGTTTTGACTTTTGTACCTACCTGTAGAAATAGCAATTAAATTAGTTCAGGAACTATTTTGACAGTTACATCTATCTAGAACTGTAGAGAAATTACAGATTTTACGACTTTACGGACGGTTACAATAATCGAATACAATAAAAATGTTATTATGTTATATATATGTATAATTTGACAGCTACCAAAAATGTTTTGATAATTACACCCGTTAAAAACATGAAGATAAGTGTGACAGCTGTCAGAAGTATTTAAATTCTAAACTGTAAAAAACCACTTCTTTTACAATATTAGAAATGTCAAAGGCATTTTGACAGTTAGAGTTATTAAATTGAAAGATCTATTGTTTTTATAATTTGATAGCTGTTAGAAGTATTTTAATTGTAAACTGTAAAAAAAAAACACTTTCCTTTACAATGTTACAACTATGAAAGGTATTTTGACACTTACAGTTATTAAATCGATCAAAGATCTATTGTTTTTATAATTTGTCAGCTGTCAGAAGTATTTTAATTGTAAACTGTAAAAAACAACTTTTCTTTAACATATTACAACTGTCAAAGGTATTTTGACGGCTACAGTTACTAAATCTAAAGATCGATTGTTTTTATAATTTGACAGCTGTCAGAAATGTTTTAATTTTTACACCTATCGAAACAGCAATGAAATTATCGGCTTTGTAGCTTTTGGAAGAAATGATAACGCGAGCAAGCGGTGAAACTGAACGAAACTGTTTTCACAATACTTCAACTGTCCGAAGATTTGACAGAATTATTTAGGACGGCTGTTATCAAATCTGAAAAAACATTCGTTTTGTAATTGGGCATCCTTTAGATTTGTTTTGATTGTTACACCTATCAAAGCAGGAAGCAGCAGTGTGTTTATAAATTCAAAACTTAAAAAAAAATTAATTTGACAGCTATCAAAAATGTTTTGATAATTATACTCATTAAAAGCATGAAGATAAGTGTGACAGCTGTCCAGGCATTTTAATTGTAAACTGTAAAAAACAACTTTCTTTACAATATTACAACTGTCAAAGGCATTTTGACGGCTACAGTTATTAAATCGAAAGATCTATTGTTTTTATAATTTGACAGCTGTCAGGAGTATTTTAATTGTAAACTGTAAAAAAAACTTTTCTATACAATATTACAACTGTCAAAAGGCATTTCAACTGTCTAGAAGTATTTTGAAAGTTATTGTTTTTATTTTGACGGCTGTTATCAAATCTGAAGTGTAAAAACATTCCTTTCATAATCGGGCATCTTTCAAAGGTCTTTTGACAGTTACACCTATTAAATCGAAGTATAGCAGTGTGTTGATAATTTAAAAGCTTAAAAAGTTTTAATTTGACACCTGTCAAAAATAAATTATGGTTACAATTGTCAATTGGAAGAAATGATAACGTGAGCAAGTGGTGAAACTGTTTTCACAATATTTCAACTGTCCGAAGTATTTTGACAGTTAGAATTATTTAGGACGGCTGTTATCAAATCTGAAGTCACATTTTCTTTCATAATCGGGCATCTTTTAAATGTGTTTTTGATTGTTTACCTACAAAAGCAGCAAGCAGCAGTGTGTTGATAAATTCTCTTCTTAAAAAGTTAATTTGACCGCTGTCCAATAATTGCAATTGTCAAATCGCCAAAAAAATGACACATCCATTGCTTCTACAATTTGACAACTACCAGAGATACTTCAACCATGACACCTACCTACGCGATGTATGAGTCGATGTCGGGACTGGTCAAGCTGTCCACATCAAGAACTGTCCTGTCTTTTATTGTTCCCCGGATTGTTTCATTAATTTAAAGTCAACAGAAAGCTTGCCATCAGCGGAAAATACAAAAGACAGAGATGACGTAGTCCCATTTTTTAAATAGTTTATGACACTTGACAGCTGATACTTGTGCTTATCAAATTTGACAGTTGGAAATTAATACACTCTTCCAATTTCCTAAAGCATAACTGTCAAAAATTAACCTACATTTTACCTGTCAAATTTGACAATTAAGGTTAGAGAGGATTTTTGCAAGCTTAGGTTTTATAATTTTTAATTATTAAAAAAAAATCTCACTTTTTATTTAGGCCATTTATAACACACGATTGCTTTTGTAACACTTAAATTTTGGAAGCCATTTTTTAAATTCGTCCAATCTTCATGTTAGCTGTTACGACATGGGCGCCCAATATTTCGGCTACGCAGCGGACATCACTTGCAGCTTCCCAACAAACGGCGTCTTCACTGACGACCAGAAGATCGTTTACAACACTGTTCTGAACGCCAATAGAGCTGCTCAAGCAGCTTCCAGACCAGGTGTCCGCCTGACGGAAGTTTACAACTTAGCGTTGCGAACAATTTTGCAAGGATTGGTGGTCTTCTCGTCAGGAAATCGACGACATGATATCTGCTGGTCTCGGTAGAGTCTTCCAACCGCACGGTTTGAGTCATTTCCTTGGTTTGGACGTCCACGATGTTGGTGCAGGTGTAGCTGGGTACAAGAATCATCTACCGAATAGGTTTATCAGAGCGATGCTTCCTGGAATGGTCTTCACAATTGAGCCAGGATGTTATTTTATTGATCCGGTAAATTAATTTAATAAATGCTGTCAAAAAAAAAAAAATTAATAATTTGTTTAACAGCTCTTAGATGAGGCTTTGAATAATCCAGCTCAATCTCGATTTATTGTCGGGGATGTCTTGGAGAGGTTTAGAGGTTCTGGTGGGGTTCGTATCGAAGATGTTGTCCTTGTAAATGAGGATGGTGTCGAGAATTTGACTCAAATCTACCTAGAACGTAATTATCAGATTTTAACAGATTTTATCAGGAAACTAATGACGTTCCTTTTATTTTGTAGGGTTGAAAGATTGAAGCCTTCATTGCTGCAACACGTAATTGAAATGAAATAATTAATATTACATATTTAGGGTGGTGGTAATAAATAAATTTTGACGCAAGTTTTGATCTAGTTTGTATGATTTATCGTGATATAAGGTTTTAGAAAGTAATTCTATACGGTTGTGAGACATTACAATGTTGAAATTGAAATTCGAACGTGAAACGATGGCCTAAATATAGAAACGATTAAATGTCCTTCGTCCTTCTCTATCTCACGCAACTCTTTTCTCATCTCGCTGATTATCATTAAGTCTGTGGATCGTGTGCACGCACTTCAGACCTCTCGATTTCGATCATCATCTATCAAGTTTTTAATAAACGTGTATTTCTGTAAGCGCGTGAAAAAAATAGAGTATGTGGCTAGTCCAAAGTGTTATTCAAGGTCGTTTGATGTTATTTCGAAATTCTTTTTTCTTGCCGTTATCGTGGTTTTTCATCGCTTCGTTTCTGATTGCATGATTGTGAAGAGATGTGTCCCCTCTATGTGTTCTGGAATGAAAGGTAGAAGATTCAAAGTTGGATGAAATACTCGTTTTTTTGATGAAGGTCCAATGAATTTGTTTTTGTTATGTTGGCATGGGACCTGAGTATTTCTGATTGCATGATAGCTTATGTGTTCAACAAATTATAGTTAGACTACTTTTATTTCTTTATGATTAGTTATGTTGGCATGGGACCAGCATGTCAAATTGATGCAACAAATAAGATCTATATTTCTGTATGATTAGACATCAAGTTACCAAGATAAATTTGAAAGCTCTACTATCAGAAGTTACCAAATTATTTGAAGTCTTTTGAAGAAAAACACTTCCACAGAGCCAATCAAATGTCAGTCAAAGAAATAGTTGAAGCAAAGTGTCTTTTCAATGAAAGAGAAGCTGCAAGTTCTGATCGTCTGGATGAGGTTAAATGCAAGCTAATTAATCTATCGGAATTAATTCGCTTGAAAGCTTGGAAAATCGAGTGACCATTTTCAAAACAGCCACCATGCCACACCATACAATTCTTATAACCTTAGATATTGCAGTTTTCGAAGGTATAAAATCAAAAATATTCCAAAATAACTTTTACAAATGGCAGCGACAACATCTAAGGAAAAAGTTTTTAAAGCTGAAAAGCAAACGTGCTCTAAATAAAGATAGAAGATCTTACGACGTTTCTCAGTCCACAATAATCGTAGAAGATACTTTGAAAACGTTCATCAACCTCAGGATCCTCCAATAACCAGTTTCAATTAAATATTAATTACTAACAAGGTTGTCAATTTCCAAATCTAAGGAGTGTTCAGAACAAGAAAAGCTTTGGATATGTTCTTAAAAAAATGTTTAGAAATGATTCCAGAAGAAAAAGGAATCAAATTAAGGAGCAAAATAAATGAGACTGTCAAGTTAGCTGGACATAAAAGACAAGCAATTTTAAAGAAATCTTTTTGGAAGCATCAGTAGAAGTTCAAGTGAAGACGAGGAGATCAATTGCTCTACTAGCGACTGTCAAAAAGCGTTGACGCCGTAGTTCTCTATGACCAAGAAAAAAGGGCGCAAAATGAGAGAGAATCTTTCACTGTTTCAACCACTCTCATGTAGTTGTCGACGAAAATTGACTATCAAAGTCAATTGCCAGTAACGAAAATGTTGTTTTCCCATTTTTGCTCGATGCATGCTGCATTTGTTTCTAATGATTAACTTTTCTATCGATCTGATTAGACTAATAGTTTTAGAATTAAGAAAAAAGTTTCATTTTGCAAAAATCAATAAAGTTTTTTTCTTATCCTCACACACACAATGTATACAACATTGTCAAACTACCAAAAAACTTTTCCTCCTGATATTTTAACAGCTGTCATTCGTATTTGTAACTCTAACATTTAAACTTTGCCAAAACTATTTATAATCTTTTTTTAATGAAGCAAGCAAGAAAAATGACGGTTTTCGATAATTTGACAGCTGTCAAAAATATATTCACGGTTGAACTGTCAAGTTATTGTAAAAAAATACAATTCGTTGAAATTACAAAAGCTGTTAAAACACAGCTTTGAATTTGATAGCCAGCAGAAACGTCATTTTCAGATTTTTTAAATCTTTTTTCGAGCCCATCAGTCATATCATACATTCCCCAGTCATATCATACATTCAGTTTCAGTTGAATCCGGTGAATTTCCATTGGTACAGGTAGATCCATATGCATCTACCGTTATCTAAAACTATGCTACCCAAAAGTGTTCTTCAAATAACAATCTTAGAGCTGACTGTCAAAAACTATACTCTGATGACTATGAACATCCTTTTTGACAGCTGTCAAATTGTAAAAAGCCGTTGTTAATGTTCCATCATCATCAGACATCACTTTTCACTGTTTCATCTTATTTTTTAACAGTTCCAATTGTCGTAATATTCATGACAGTTCTCGAATTTTAATTTTAACGAAACGTATTTTTTGTAATGATGAGACTATCGGAACGACCACAGAAATTCAGATAGCCGTTAAATCGTAACGAAAAATGTTGTTTTTCCCATTTTTACAGGTCAACCGTCAAAAATATTTTTGACAGCTGTCAAATTGTAAAAGATTTGTTTCTATTTGTTAGTTTACTATTTTAACATTGTCGGAACCACCAAAAAAAATTCCGATAGCCGTTATTTTTCCATTATTTGATAGTTCGATTGTGAAAATATTTTCGACAGTTGTCAAATTGTTAAACTATCAAAATGTTTCTGATAACTATCAAATTGAAAAAAAAACATTGCTTTTCACCGTTTCAATATTCCAGACAGCTGTCAAATTGTCATTTCGTATTTTTTACTTTACTACGTTAAGATTGTAGTAAACCACCAAAAAAATTCCGATAGCCGTTACTTTTTTCCATTATTTGACAGTTCGATTGTGAAAATATTTTCGACAGCTGTCAAATTGTAAAAGATTTGTTTCAAATGTTGACGGTTAAACTATCAAAATGTTTCTGATAACTATCAAAAAAAAAAAACATTGCTTTTCACCGGTTCAATATTCCGACAGCTGTCAAATTGTCATTTTGTATTTTTTACTTTACTACGTTAAGATTGTCGTAAACCACCAAAAAAAATTCCGATGGCCCTTATTTTTCCATTATTTGACAGTTCGATTGTGAAAATATTTTCGACAGCTGTCAAATTGTAAAAGATTTGTTTCTAATGTTGACGGCTAAACTATCAAAATGTTTCTGATAACTATCAAATTGAAAAAAAAGACAAATTGAAAAACAAAAAACATTGCTTTTCACCGGTTCAATATTGCCGACAGCTGTCAAATTGTCATTTTGTATTTTTTACTTTACTACGTTAAGATTGTCGTAACCACCAAAAAAATTCCGATAGCCGCTATTTTTTCCATTATTTGACAGTTCTATTGTGAAAATATTTTTGACAGCTGTTAAATTGTAAAAGACCGACATTTCTCTAAGATCGACAGTTCAATTACCAAAATATTTCTTCTAGCTATTGAACACTTGTTTAAAATGATATTTTTAACAGCTGTAATACTCGTGACAGCTGTCAAGTTGTAATTTCAATGAATCGTATTTTTTTTACAACGTTGGTACTGTCGTAACGACAAAAATATTTCCCTTGGTCGTTAAATTGTGGGAAGAACACGTTTTATTTTCCAGTTTTGACAGATTAGGTCTGAAAATATTTTTGGCAGCTGTCAAATTGTCGAAAATCGTTATTTTTCTTTCTGACAGCTTTGTTAGTAATATATTTAATTGAAACTGGTTATTGGAGGATTCTAAGGTTGTTGAACGTTTTTCTGAAGTACTGGATGTATCTTCTACGATTACTGTTGACTGAAACGTCGTCGAAGCTTCTGAAAGCACAATTTTTTCTCTTTTAGCTCTTCTGGTGACGTCCATGCCGCACTCCGATTAACTTCAAATTCTAACTCATTCAAACCTGATTGTGTGATTGTGCGTTATCGAGATTATTGCCAGACGATGGATGTTTAAAACTTTCGTTCTCTAATTCATCCACACTCCAAACAGTAAAAAAAAAATCAATATCAAACTGTATATTTAACAAAACCTAAAATCAATTTAAGTAAACGAGATCCACTGGCATCCCTTACCCTACACTCTCCGCAATATTAAAGCAATCGCGATAGTGACCAAGCTCGAAAGCAATACACCAAGATGACAGCTATAGCAGAACAACCGATCAATAATGATTTTCGGCGACCGCGTGTTATAACAGGTCCCTCAGCTTCGCCTGCGTCCATTCCGGTGAGCTCGTTTCATCGTATCGACGCTCAGCATCGCCACCACCATCATCATCATCATCATCGTCGTCGTCGTCCTCCTTACCCCGGATCGTTTTCCCGATATATCTGCCGTTGCATCTCCGATGAATCTAATCGCAAAGTAACATCGTCGTCTTTCTGTTGATCGAAGTCGGTGAAGCGTGTTTGGAATGGTGTTAGGACGTCTCGACCGACTCGACTACTGTATGTATGTGTGTGTGCGTTGAAATTGAGAGCAGCGAACATTATTAAGGGGATCCGAGCTGCGGCGAAGTGTCACCCGAAAAATAGAAGTGTACTCTACTACCGACGACGACGACATAGGAAACGGAAATTATACGTCCTTGATGGCCGTAACGTGTCCTATCTCGTATCGTCTGTACGGTAGTGTAGTAGCGGTGGCAAGAAAAAAAATGTAGCCGGATTGGATTTAAGATAAGGTGGATTTTTGTTCGGGAGTAAGAGGTTAATTCTGGACTGGTTCTTTTAAAAATATCTCTCCAAATAAGATAAATCAATAACCTTACCGAAGATCGTCCCACCACCTCTTGTTATATTATAATAAAATAAACTTGTTTTAACATGTATTATTTAAGTCAAGTGAGCTGTGAACTCACAAATTTATTATTTTTATGATATTGACAATACTGTTTTTGACAGATGTCAAACTAATTTTCACTTTAATTGTGTTACCTTAAATGCACACAATATATTTTAAACTTACAGAAAATAGAATCTATTTCGAGAGATGCGAATTATGACAGCTGTCAAATTGTAAAAAAAATGCAATTGCGTACATACAGGCTCACGTATTTTAATAATAAATCTAAGCTATAAAGCTGTAAACTCTGCTATATGTACTTGATAATGTCGACAATCTTAATCATGAATATAGAAAATATTTTGACAGGTATTGATTATGACAGCCAAACCATTAATCTTCACGGTTTCGACAATTTCAAGTGTTAAATTGTAAAGAAGAACTATCTTTTTATAATTTTAGTTTTTATAATTTGCGCAGCTGTCACTTTAAATGCAGTTAGTGTCAAACTATAAAAACTACAGTTGGAGTTATGAAATTATGAAAGAAACTCGTTTCTATAGCTTTAACAACGACTAAATTAAGCGAAACTGAAAATATTTCGGTAAGTGTTACTTTTGTGACAGCTGTCAAACTATAAAATTGCGTTTTCTAATCTAGATGATAAACTATAACCAGAACTAGTTCCCACTGTGCAATACAACAACCTACAATTGATAATCGTAACCCCGAATCGTAGAAAATATTTTGATTTAAATCATTAATTGAATGACAGTTATAGAACTGTCAGATTTTTATTATGTTGCTTTAATCAGTATTGGAATATTATATTTAGATATCAGTTTTTGCAGCTTCAGCAATTACAGTATTTATTGTATTGACAACTTTAATTAATAAAATGACAGCTGTCAAACTAAAAGCGTTGTTGCGCAGTCTCGACCTTTTTATATTATGAAACTAGAATCATATCACTTATAAGAGCTATAGAACAGGAAGGCCATTAATTTGCACAATTATTATGCAAGTTTCAACTGTCAAATTTATAATCAAAATATTTTTTTTTCTTCAGTTTCGACAGCCGTCAAGCAAAACAAAATTATTTTTTGACACATCACTTCCTGCATTTGTTGTAACTCATAGTTTTGTTAAACTAACAGGAATCAAAAATATTGCAATATATATTGATAGTGACAGCTGTCATTATGTTTAGAAGTGAAGGCTGTTCTAATGTTAGCTGTTTAATGCGGTTGTAGTGTAGTTGCGACAATTTTAAACGAAAAATTCAAAATATTTATCATTATAAAAATGACAGCTGTCAAATTGTAACATTTACTCGGATTTATTGGAGTACCAATTTTAATTATATCACTGACAGGTGCGGTCTGTGCTCACTTGTCGCGCCCAATGGTCCGGTCTACAAAGCCAAGGAAGAAGTAGAACTGCACGCCGACCATCTGGCAAATGTCTTTATTGGTGGAGATCCACCAAACGATCTGGTTATCGAAAGACTTTTTCGAACGCTACCTGAGGCAGTGGGCGAACATTTAAGACCCACAAACAAAAGGATATCAAGTCCGACCCATAAAAAGCAAGAGGATCCAGGAGAGGTGCGGTTTATGACAGCTGTCAAAGTGTAAAACTATAAGAGCAATCATTCTCGTTAGTAAGACAGTCGATTTGCATAATTTTGACAATTTAAATTGTCAAAATATAAAGAAATCGACTTTTTTCTTTAGTTTCGACAACTTCGGAATTCGAACGATAAAAAATAGAAAATATCTGGATTTTGTAAATTTGACTGCTATTGCATAGTTTGCGTGACAGCTGTCAAAGCGTAATATTTTGACAAATGCTGCTTTCGACGTCTTTTAAATTGCTTGATTGTGACGTTTGTCAAAGCAAAGAATCATTATTTCTTAAGTTTTGACAACTCTTACGACCCCTTTAAAGGTTAATATAAAGATAGATGAGATAGTAAGACTTGCTCCCAGGTTTCGCCAACTATCTAATTCTAATAATACTTTTGACAGTTTTCAAACTGTTCTCCGCAATCTTCCTCGCAAATCTCGCTGTGAAACTAGAACAAAAAGAAACAATTGTTTTCTCTAGTTTGGCCGGCTATCATGAATGAATGATAAATTAACGAAATTTAAAAAAATATTGACAGCTGTCAAACTGTAACATTTACTCGTTTTTATTGGAGGACCAATTTTAATTCTAACACTGACATATCCGGTTTATGACAGCTGCCAAAGTCTAAAAACTTTCACTATTGACTTTCACTTACTTGACTACTTTTCCATTGTTTGTGTGACAGCTGTCCAACCCTAATATTATATCAGGACAGTTGTTACTTTACTTGTCGGATCGTAAGATAAGAAATAGGGAATACTTCGACAAATGCTGCTTTTCACATGTTTTAAATTGCTTGATTGTGACGTTTGTCAAACCAAAGATCATTATTTCTTAAGTTTTGACAACTCTTACGACCTCTTTAAAGGTTAATATAAAGATAGATGAGATAGTAAGACTTGCTCTCAGGTTTCGCCAACTATCTAATTCTAATAATACTTTTGACAGCTTTCAAACTGTTCTCCGCAATCTTCCTCGCAAATCTCGCTGTGAAACTAGAACAAAAAGAAACAATTGTTTTCTCTAGTTTGGCCGGCTATCATGAATGAATGATAAATTAACGAAATTTAAAAAAATATTTTATTGGAGGACCAATTTTAATTATAACACTAACAGATACGGTTAATGACAGCTGTCAAAGTGTAAAAGCTTTTACTATACTTACTTAATTACTTTTCCATAGTTGTTTGACAGCTGTCAAACCATAATATTATATCAGGTGAGTTGTTACTTTACTTGTCGGATCGTAAAGAAGTAGAGAATATTTTGACAGATGTTGCTTTTGACATCTTAATCTAAATCTAAATTGCTTGATTCTAACGTGTGTCAAACCAAAGAATCATTATTGTTGAATGATAAATTAACGAAATTAAAAAAAATATTTTGACAGATGTTGGTTGTCAAACTATGCATCCGCAATTTATTATAGTCTTTATCAATTTTAATTATAGACAATTTTGACAGCTGTCAAATTATAGGAAGCAACTACGGTTTGATAACACTCCATACTGTATATGCTTTCACTGTATATAACGCGTCGTACGTTCTAAATGCCCCAACATTTGATCGGACCGGGTCCTCTACATATCTCCCGTAGTCGGTGCTAGCAGGAAACATGCGTAGTTTAGGTACAGCGACGCTTGCGCCTTTAGGACCGGCGCCCGACATCGAGCGAATATGCGCTGATGCCTCCTCAAACACCAGCAGTTGAACAAGAACCCGAACGCTACGAATCCGGTCTGTCAAATACTACGGTAATCTAGATACATATTTAGATAAATCGCCCGTTATATCCGAAAGGGATATTCTAAACCGTACGGCGAGGTAAACCGCATCTTTCGTAACGGTAACGTGGTACAACTACATATTACAATATACTAATATAAGGGGTGCTTCTTTTTCGCAACCCTCGCGCTTTTTAAAACAACCCGGAAAGAAGATTTTCGCATCGATTAACCCGCGCGACAGTATCAGTGAACGATGTTGTGTTTAATCCGTAACGACGTTTCGGATGTTGTGTTACACCTTCGGGGATCGTTATAATAGAGAATATCGCGATATTTACCCGGCGAAACAGTGCAATTAATCGCGAACTAAATATAAAAAAAAATCCCCTTGGTTTCCATCACCATCGATCAGATCGTGAGCCTCACAGCACCTATAAATCGGTAGAGTGTGCTGTGTCGGGCTCCTCAATTGTTTTCACTCCAAACCGGTACAAGGAAAATCAGACGCGACGTTTTGCACAGAGGGCACTTGCAAGGCGTGCAAGATGGGTTGCACATCTTCGGCTGAAGAAAGGGCGGCCTTGGCGAGGAGTAAGCAGATCGAGAAGAACCTCAAAGAGGATGGGATACAGGCCGCCAAGGATATCAAGCTACTCCTTTTGGGTAAGTCTAATCGTACCTTTGGTTTCGATTCGTGGGTGAAATTATTTCAGATTCGAGGGTGGTAATACCTGCTGAACGAATTTCGGGAGGTAGGGGGTTGTCAATAAGCTGGGTGCGGACCGAAAGATCGTGGCGCCATCTAGGCGAACGAACCCTCTCTCTTCGTAGGTCGTTTTGTGTTGTATATGTATATGTATGTTATGATGGTGGAATTGTCGGTCCTTTATACAGGAATAAAATTGTATAAATATGATCCTCGATCACTATAAAGGGTGTATATTTATTAATTATTACGATTTCGTTAAATTTTTGTATAATTAGAAGGAGATTATCGCTTGAAATAGACGATCAAAATTGTACGAAAATACTTGTTGCTATGATTTGTGTTCGTATTTTGCTCTTTAATTTTTTTTTTCAAAATGGAATCTTTACGGAGACGATTTGGGTTTAAATCAGCACCATATGGAGATCGTTTGGATATTTGTTTGGATAAATTAATCAGATTTTTGGGCTTATAATATGATTTTTGCGAAGTAAGCAATAATAGGTGTGGTTTTCCTATTAAAAAATTCAATTCAATCAAACACTACGCCATGGCTGTTTTTATAATAAGTTTAGAAGAATTTATTTGTATCTATGTTAGGGCCATTAGTTAGAGAAAGTTTATAATTATTTTAAATTTCTTTGTATAAAACCTTTATTCACCCTTTGGAGCCGGATTTATTTTGCATTTAATTTTTTAGTTTTTATTTAGGTAATATTTTACTTCCATATTGACAATAAACACAAGAAATGTTGATTTTATAAATGTAGGTTATGCCCTTCATGCTATAAGGGCCGGATGTAGATGTATTATGTACATAATACTCACCAAGTCATTTTTAGAGTTTTGGTTTTATTTTGTAGTTTTAAAGTTGTCAGCACTGAAATGAGATATGAGTATTTAATACCTTTGTAATGTAACTAGTTTATAGGTGATTTAAGTATTGAGTGGTAGTAACAAAGGTGAAGTACAATAAAAAACTAAATATCTATTAGGTTATGGGCCCAGATTGCCCATAGATTGTCGGAATTTGTTTTTTTTTTGGTCAAAGTCGTCAAGGTATAAAAAAAAAGGAAAAATGTGCCGGCTACCATTTGGAGAAAGGAATAAAGCTAAACGAATGTTAGAAATTATCACGGTCGTTTATCCGATCAAAAGTAAGAGCGAAGTGTTTGACTGTTTTAAAGAATATGTTAATATGGCAGAGTCAAAGTTTTCTGAAAAGATTTCAAAATTAAGGTGTGATAATGGAGGAGAGTATTGTTTTAACAATTTTGAAGATTTTTGCAGGAAAAGAGGAATTATATTGGACTTTACAGTGCCATATAGCCCCCAACAAAATGGGAAATCGGAAAGAATGAACAGGACTTTAATGGAAAAGAATTTTGGGGAGAAGCGATACGAACAGGTGCAGCACATGTCAAGGAAATAAAACTCCAGCAGAATTATGGTACCAACAAAAGCCAGATGTTAATAATTTGAGGATTTTTGGGGGGTAGAGCTTACAGTCGTGCACCAAAAGATATTAGAACCAAGTTATAGACTATGGAATTTAGAAAGAAATTTGATTAGATTTGATGAAGAATCATTCTATTATAAGAAAATGATAAATATTGGGGAAGACGATTTAGAAAATAAAGAAACAGTAGAACCAACCGCAGAAGAAAACGATTTAGAAGTTGAGAAAGTTGTATATAATAAAGAAGTAGAAACACGAAATAAAGAAAAGCGAAATCGAACAGTACCAGCTAAATTATCGGATTACGAACTATATATGGCGTTTGATGTGGTAGCAATTGTAAGAAGAGAAGAGAAATAAACTCTGGGAATTAGATCGTACAGAAGGTTTAATAAAAATGTTTTAGATAAGTAAGGTAAATGCACCAGTAGTTGACCAGTGAAGAAAAATATTAAAAAAAATATCCTGAAGCTTCAATTACTACCAAAAATCAGCAAACTATGGTTTCTATTACAGATAATCTTTATTGCTTTCACTTAATAAGGTGACAATAATGAACTTCATCATTATAATCCATAAAAAAAAAAAACTTTGTTCAAATTAATATTTTGCTTAAGTAATTGACCACTAAAAAAGCCAAGAGTTGCAGTAGTTGGCCACTTTTTGGTTTAGTAGTTGACCAAGTGTTTATAGAGACAGGTATGCATCCAATAAAAAATACTGTTTGTACCTATATGATTAATATATTGGAACTATAAATTTAAAACGAAAACATATAACTATATACAAAAAGTTGAATAGTTATTCATTTCAGGAACAATGTATGTACCACGTCGAGTACACAAATTTGGAGGGCTATTTTTTTTATTTGATTCTTGCTATCTTCCCTATCTGGCCATCGATAAGTAGACAGACCACTCTTAATCATTGTCGTTACATCATAACAATCATCAGCCAAAACTCTTAAGATCATTCCAGGAAAATGAGATTCGTTGTACTCAACTATCACGTAGTTCCCCTTTTCCAGATTAGCTACAGCATCTTTGTCTGAATCCCTTGACGGGTGAGCCCAATCTTCGCCTTCACCTTCAGAGAATTCGGAAACGCTAACAGAAGAATCAGAATCTGTTTCGTGACAATATTTCTGTCGTTTAGACTTTAATCTATCTTCTTTTCCCCTTTTTTTTCTCTTCATTTCGGTCGCTTTCTCCTCTTTCTTCTTTTCCCTGTTGGCAGCTCTTTCTTTTTCAATTTTTCGGCTTCTAACTTTTTGCGCATCTTGATTTCAAAATATTGTCGACCTTGCATACCAGAAACGACTGATGGCATTCGCTCTTTTTGTACTTTTCTTTTACTTTTGCTTTAATTATCGTAGATGGGCAGAATAGGTGCCTTTTATACGGACTTGGGACGTTTGACAGTCCAGCAACAGGAGAGATCTGACTATTATTGGACTCTTCTACAACAATTGTCTTTAGCGGAGTTGTATGCCTAGAAGTTGAGTTTCCCAAGTTAGAAGCTATATTTAACGAGTCTGCTACAGAATCCACTTCAACAATGCTGTTTTTAGGAGAACCGTGACTAGGAGATGCCGAGTTAACTACTTAAGATGAAATTACCTATGCATCAGGGATATTCGATGGTCCTGCTACAGAGACAATTTCAGCATTACCGCTATCATTAGTAACCTCTGCTGTAATGTTGCCTCTAAGAGGAGGTTGATTCTCCAAATGCCCTTGAGAATTGTTAGTATCTAGTTCTCTAGTATGTTTCTCAAATTCTTTTTGGGGTTTCTTCCATAATATGAAGAGGGATTGATCGGAAGGATCTCCTTTCCATTCTTCTGACGAGCTGCGAAATATTTTTAGTTTTTCATCTTCGATATTTGCATTTAAGAAGTGATACCCTTGCTTGAGATATTTTGCACGTTCGTGAATTTCTTCGTCTTCAGCCACTTTTTGTTATTAACGACATGACAGCCTGGGAACCTGAACTGCACTGGGTTCCCAGGGAAAAAGACCACACTTGCGAAATTCATTGACCAAGATAGATTCTGTAATGTTATGATCTACCACCTTTTTCAAAAGTTTTGCAAAATCTATCTTTTTTAAAATAGGGGCATCTAAGTTCTCCATTCGCCATTGATGCTTCTTCTTCCAGCCTTCTTTTAAAGACCGAAAAACAACAACATCCAGGGGCTGAAGAATATGGGTGGCATTTGGATAAAGGCCAACCAAGACAATTCCCTTCTCGTCGCAAAACTAGCTCATATGTAGACTCAAATGCGATGCATGACCATCGACAAATAATATTACAGGAAATATTACATTATGTTTTTTGAGCCACGGATAAAATAAATTGGCAATAAACTCATAGAATAACTCACTTTGCATCCATCCTGACTCACTTTTCCCCAGGGCCCATTCAGAGGGAAAATTAAGTGTTATATCTGGAGGCAATCTTTCATATTTATAAACTACCATCGGAGTAACAACTTTACCATCAGCGCTTCCAGTTATCAACACTGTAAGACATTCCTTTTCATCAGAATTCACGAATTGATACACGGATTTATCACCCTTTCCTGCGAGAACTTTGTTCCCCTTGGGGTTGAGAAAGAAGGCTGTTTCATCGCAGTTGTAAAGCCTTGAGCCGTCTTCTAATATGCCCAGTAAATTATTTGATAATTCTCCACTTCAGCAAACCATCCCGAAATATTTGCTTGTATACCTGAAGCCCGTGATGATGTAAGGTTTTGACTGATTCTTTTAGAAATCAAAGGGTTTCTTCGAAGAAACAATTGGACCTAGGTTCTTCCGGAACGATTATTTGGGAAAGGATTTTCCTTTTGAGGTCCTTTACTAAGCGCTGTCCGCTGTCTTGAAGTTGAGTAACTGTCACGGGAAAACCGGCGGATGACATCTTCGTTACCCATTTCGACAGAATATTTTCTTCCGCTTGACTTAGAATAGACTGTGGCCCCATTCTTCTGTCAATAGGACTCTTCCCCTCCACTTTATATTTTAAAGTAATTCTTGGGACTCCGTACTTTTTAGCTGCAGTTCGAATTGGTAAGCTGTTAGTGCGAACATCTTCGATTGCAGATTTCATTGACTCCTCACTATAAGCCCGGAAATGACCTTTCATAGGAGGCATAACTATTCTGTAACAAAGCAAATAATAAAAAATCAGCCGTACGACTAATTCACTAATTGTAGTTTAGAAGTTGGCCCTTCTCCCTATTAGAAGTTGACCACACGGTCATCTACTAGATTGACTTTTAATTTCGAGTTCAGAATTAGACGTTAGAATGTTTGCGCCACTAATAGATACAAAATAAATGAGCTATATCGTAATTGAAGTAATGTATATGAATCGGTAATTGACCCCCTGGTGGTCAATTATTGAAAAGTTGTACCTTTGTGATTCAGTAATCGACTACCCCTGTTATTTTAAAATGACAGCAAGTAAACAAAACACTTAGATGATAAGAAACACGGAAAACATAACGCCTTTCAACATGCATGATGCCAAAACATTATTACTGAAGTAATAAGCTCGAGAAAAGATTTATTTGACACTTACCTTAACAATATCCAGTACAAAATATCAAAAAAGAAGGTAACTTGCGCACAACTTGAAACTAACTTTCCACCACTTGCATTCCAGATGATTTGTATATGCGCTAGTAACTCTGTTGCTGGATAGAAGTCTCTGAGGTAGGTTTCCGCTATTTTTTTAATTATTTTATGCCCCTGAAGCTTATTTTCGCGATTTTTTCTTTAAATGGTCAATTACTAACACACGGTCAATTACTGGCACGTTTACCTTAGTGGGTATTTTCATATAAACCAATGGAAGAGAAACAAGAAGAGAAATACAAAGCTCGATTTGTAGTTCGAGGATGTGCTCAAAGAGATGTCACTGATGATGTTTTTTTCACCGTTAGCAAAGATGACAACTTCGAGAACGTTAGTAGCCATAGGCGACCAAAGAGGATATTATTTTGAACAGATGGATGTCAAGACAGCTTTCCTAAATGGAGAATTAGAAAAAGAGGTATTCATATACTCACCTGAAAGTGTAGGAATAGAAGAGGGACAAATATTGAGACTAAAGAAAGCTTTATATGGACTTAAGCAGAGTAGTAAGTGTTGGAATAATAAATTTAATGAAAGTTTGATTAAAATGGTATAATAGTATCAGGTCCGCAGCTAAATGAAATAAAAGTTATTAAAGAAAAATTAATTAATTTGTTTCTACTCTCTTTTTCTTGCTATCTTTCTCAAATATTTTCAATCTGGCGTTAGTGCATTCAGCGATTCGATTAAATTCGACTTGTTGGAAAAATCTTCAAAAATACGTCGATTTGCTTCACATGTGTCCCGATAGACTCCAAAGGGTTAATGGTTATTAAACGTAGGTCATTTCAAGAGAAATTATAACTCAAATGATGATGTATGATTCATTTTTGAGAGAATTGCTACGTTTTCCGACATTCAAATAAACCCCATGGTGTTAAATCACATGATCTAAGGGGCCAATTCTGATCAACGAAACGGGAGAGTACATGACCAGGAAATCTCTCATGTAGTAATTGAATTGTTTCTGTGGCTGTTTGGCATGTGTTGGCACCGTCTTGTTGAAACCACATATTGGCCACATCAATAGCATCCAATATTGGCAGAAATATGTTATCATGTCGCGATATCGAGGACCAGTAGCAGTTACTGCTTGACCAGACTCATTTTCAGAAGAGTACGATCCAATGATGCCTCCAGCTCACAACCCACACCAAACAGTGACACGTTGTGGGTGCATTTATTATTCGACAATCACGTGGAGATTATCGTTTAGGATGACTTTGCTTGAAAAATCAGCATCCACTTGTTGATGTTCAATAATCCATTCCACGAACTCCCTTCGCTGGTCATGGTTATTAGGCTTCAGTTGTCGTGTTAATTGAATTTTGTAAGCATGCAGACACAGATCTTCTTTGAGTATATGCTGTAGAGATCTTCTTGAAGTTTGCAATTCTTCTCTCTGACGCCGAATTGATGTTCTTGTGTTACCACCAACACTCTCATGGACTGCTTCGATATTGACATTTGAATAGTTTGTTTCTGGATCCGGTCTCCAAGCTCCAAGCTCCAGAAGCAGTCGATCGTGGATCTGTGTATGGTTCTTGTTCATCGTCAGTATCCTCTTCAACGGTGGTTCTCTTTAACCACCAGCATAAATCTCCTAACATAGTGTCTTTCCTCTATATCTAGTTTCCATGGTTAAAGCTATTCGGTGAAAACGTTCACCTTGCTCATTAGTGATGAAGAAAATGAATTTTTAGACATATTCACACCAAGTTTAGTTTAACTCTTTGTGTACTATCTCCTTCTGGTCTTTTACCAAGACCATTCTCAATTATGTCTTTCATTACATTCCATGCAATTAATTGATTTTGATCCAAAGAATTATCAAATTCTTTACTTTTCATCAATCTTCTAATGTTTGGACCATTAAATATACCTGTAAAATTAGAAAAAAAATATATTAAGTATTTATTTTATTTGTATGCAATACCTTCTTTTACTTTGCTAGATTTTTGTGCCTTAATTTTAGAACATCTTTTATATTGATATCTTTTATTTCACTCGTAAAAGGAAGTGGTCTAAGATTTGTGACACCAGACGTAGGTCACAAATTTTCGGATTTTTCGGTTTCCTTGATTCGTGAGATATATGAGTGAGGCAAATAAAGGAATGAGGCAATGGGGAATAAAG
This sequence comes from Holotrichia oblita, assembly GCA_023690525.1. Classification (NCBI taxonomy): domain Eukaryota; kingdom Metazoa; phylum Arthropoda; class Insecta; order Coleoptera; family Scarabaeidae; genus Holotrichia; species Holotrichia oblita. The sequence goes on along the minus strand of CM043016.1, from coordinate 12,860,204 downwards.
GAATGAGGCTTAATTGGGCAAACTGACCTTAGATCTGTTTGCCAAAACAAATCTGACGTCAAAATTCGATAGACTGTGCTTTTCGGTATCCCAGTTTCCATGTTCTCTTCATTGCGAGTGGTCTTTGGTGTCGTTACTCGGAATCGGCCAAACCAACGGAAAACTTGTGCAGGGGATATGCCCAATTTGACCAAATTTTGAGGTTAAGTAAAAGAAGGGTAGCAAATTCACTCATAGCTGAGCTAACAACTTTGATGGAACCAGACTATCACTGAGGGCGAAATTTCGGATAAGATTCCGAGCTTTTAGTGTCAATTTGACAATTAAGCTCAAAGCTCTTATGGTATTACTACACATAATCTCCGAAAATGTCGTCTAAACGACGAATGACATATGAGAAGATAGTGCACTTGATCGAGCACCTGTCGGATATTGAAGATCTGAGCGAAGACGATGAAAATCCACCCCTCAATGAAAGCTCTGGACCTGAGTCTTTGCCTGCGAGTGACGAAGATTTTGAAGAAGAAAATGAACAAATCCAGGAATCTGAAGAAGTTGTGCAAACTGAACAAGACGAACTGAAGAAGTGCCTACTGAACGTCAGCTTGGCCCAAGACGTAATGAAGGAGTTCTCCAGATCTCCACGTCTACTGCAATTTTCTCCAATACTGGATTCTGTTTCAACAAAATCAATAAACGATCTTCATTCTTTGACAACATACCTCACAGTTGAAAAGAGTGTAGAAGAAAATTGTCTCTCTTTTTCTGTATCATAAAAATGATAAATTTTTGTTAACATCCATTTGTGCTTCAATCTCTCATTAGTCGACTTCCTCTTTGAGGTTTGCCTGAAATAATGCAGAGAATATGTCAGGCAGGTATTTGAAACATTCCTCTTGTTTCAAGAGACTTTTGGACAAACTGCTTCATCGTTCCAGGTTTGATATGAAGTGGTGGCAAGACTAAGTTCTTTGACTCCATAAGGTTATCCTCCACGACATTGTTTATCCTCACTTTTCAACCCAGATCTCCACGTCTACTGCATTTTTCTCCAAAACTGGATTCTGTTTCAACAAAATCAATAATCAATCTTCATTCTTTGACAACATACTTCTTCACAGCGACATCATTGCAGGACACTACTAATTTATCCTCTTGAGAAGAGTGTAGAAGAAAATTGTCTCTCTTTTTCTGTATCATAAAAATGATGCATTTTCCTTAACATCCATTTGTGCTTCAATCTTTCATTAGTTGACTTCCTCTTTGATGTTCGCCTCAAATAATGGAGAGAATATGTCAGGCAGGTATTTGAAACATTCCTCTTGTTTCGAGAGAGACTGCTTCTGAGGACAAACTGCTTCATCATTCCAGGTTTGATGTGAAGTGGAGGTAGGACTAAGTTCTCTGGCTCATGACATTGTTTATCCCAATTTTTCAACACAGATCTCCACGTTAACTGCCTTTTTATTCAGTACTGAAATCTGTTTCGACAAAATCAATAAACAATCTTCATTTTTTTGTCAACATACTTCACAGGGATCGTCCAAGCTAACGTGTCATCGAAAAAAAAACATAATTGGTGTAGGCTATGTAAATGTTTTTGATCGTTGCTTTAGCAACTACCACATAATGACATTTATTATGTGGCATTTTATTGTAACCAAAGTTTATAACCTCAAATTAAATGTCAAGGAATAAATGTCATTATGTGAAAGTGGCTAAAGTAACAATCCATTCACATAGCCTACTCTAATTAATTATGATTTTTTTCGATGTGTCTATATTAAATAGTGCTTTAAATAATAAATTCCACAAGCAGATTGTGGTACACAATTTCTTTATCAATTACTAAACATATACAGATATAAATATGAGACGCTTGTTATTGAAAAAGGTATCGGATATCAAACGCATATAATTGTCATCCAACACCGACCTGACGTAAATTCCTAACGATTTTATCTGTCTTGCTATATAGATACAACCTGCATACATTTCTACGCGATGCTATAATAATATCAAAGGGAATAAAATATAGTCTTTAAACGTCAACTTCAACTGTCAATTTTATTAAAAATTTCGTTGTATTGCCAACTTGAAATTATGACAAGATTTAAACCACCTGCAATAGGTACCAACATCTCACCCTATATCGTGCACATATGTATCTATGTATTTAAGTACATAATAAGAAATTATCGTCCGACATCCTGTAATAAAAAAAGCTACCCGAGGATAAATATTAATGTTTGAAATACTATTTTTAAATCTTATAAATATAGACGCTATTGTACAAACTCATGTTGTCGGTTTAGTACTGGCTGTATACATAATAGTGAAAGGAAATTTATTTTCGGAACAAATCCCAAATCTTACACATGCACATGTATTATAGGTATGTGTTACATACGTCCAGAATTATTGCATTGTTGTAGAGGAAGAAGTAGAAGCGAAAAAAACCGATTGAGACTTTGACGGATGGTATGTCATCCTATGCTTAATAAAAAAAAAATGGGGAAAAAATAGGGAACACGTTCACGGATGCTATTCGAAAGCAGGCTTATTTATTTTTTGCGTGGGGAGCTTCATCAAATGTTTATGTGCAATATACCAGTAATTTAGGTTGGTAATAAATTATACCAATTAAAACAGTTCCGACAAGGACGAATAGTGATGTGGCTATATTAGTTATTAAAATGAATGATTTCTTGGAAAGAGAAGGAAGTATTCTGTTTTTTTTTTATGGTTTATCTAGATTAGATTTAGGGAGAAAACAAAAAAATTAAAAATAATTAAAAAAACAATTTAAATTTTTTGTTTTTTTTGTGCTAAATTCGACAATTGCCAGTTTGAATAAAAATTCAGTAAAAGCTAAAACTTACATTTTCCTAGCAAATGCTTCGTTTGCAGTGAATAAAAATAAATAGTAGCTTTTACTAAAAATGCAATTAGCAAAAGCTAAAGTTAAAGAAGGCAAATATTAAGGAAAAGCTTACATTTTTGCAAGCTTGTTAGACCCTGGCTTAAAAATTTAGTATTGTTAAACAGTTTGGCAGAAATCCTATCTTAAAAACTCTATTTACTTAATTTTTGCTGGTACTGAAACCATCACTTAAGTATTTTTTTTAATAACCATCATAAATTAAGAAAACCATACCTTTCTAATAATATAGCCTATTGTAACATCTAGTTGCCATGAAATGTCAGTTTGACGTTTTTATATCTGTCATCAACTGGTGTTTCCTTCAAGTTAGTTGCCTAGTCTAGAAATGAAATTGACTAATGCAGAAAAAATTAACATGATACTCGGGGTTGGAGAATGCGATAGAAATTGTCTGCTTGCATCCAGAGTATATGCGCATACCGAACATCCTGTATAGTTGTATATATTTTTATAAGGTGGCTTTTGTTGCTGGCTATAAATTTTGTCTATCAAATTTTTTGATATTGTTAACAGGAAAGCAGTAATCTTCCAAGGCGCATTAGCTGGGACACCCTGTATATAAAGGCAGCATTTTCGCTGATGTGTGTACATGCACACCAGATGCCTTTGCTAAATCTAGACCTTCAATGGATAAATGCGATTTATGATTATCTATAAGTAGGATACTTTCTACTTGATTTTCCAGTGAACTACTACTGTGTTTGATGTAGTGTTTCATAACATCTACAAATAAATCACCAATTCATCTAACCCGATTGTGCAGCTAAAAATAACTACTGGAGGAAGGGCTTGTCCTCTAGTGCTTATGATGCAGCATGCTGTGCATAAAACTGCTTTTTCACCGCTGGTGACCTTGCAAAGGTTTTTATGGCCTTTCGGTGTCATTACTTTCTGAGGTTTCTGCACGGTGGTCGAGCCGGTCTCGTCAAGGTTAAATATTCTGCAACCATCCGAAAATGCTAGGTTTCGGTTAATGACGTTTTCTATGTTTTCATAAAAAGTTCTTACAACCTCTTTATTAAATGATCTTGCTGATGCTACATGCCTCTGGTTTCCTGAAGGAGAGCGAAAGCGCCGAAAGGCCCTAAGCCAGTCAATGTCTTCAGTTTGATTAGTTTACCACGAAGATGGCATGTATGGTGATGCAAAGGTATATTTGTATCAGAAGAAACCTGTCGTATACAGAAAATAGCCCAATATTTTGGGCCTTTATTATTACGAGAGTAGTGGCTAAAATGTTGCAGTATCAAATTTAACGATTGGTGTGTTGTTAGTTTGTCAATGTTGGTATAGGCAACTTAGGAAAATATTGATCCAATATAGTGAAACTGACAATGGTGGAACATTGGGTCATTATTGTTTTGACAATGTTGGCATTTGGTAACCTACAAAATATTGGTGTATTATTTGTTTTAACAATTTGACCAATATTTGAAAATTTATCGGGGCATAATATTGGGGCAATGTTGATACAACAATATTGGCGTCAGTTACATTAAAAAATATCGACCCAATATCCCAAGCCCAATATTGGATCATTATATTTGTTCTCCTTGCGTTGGGTTCCTCTTGGGTCTTCCTCTCCTCCAGCACCTTCTCGACGAACGTGGCGATCTTCTGCCAATGGTCGACGTTATCCGGCGTTAGAGGTCCTACTTCGTCTTGTAATCAGTCCACATCATTCGAAGAAGGCGCGATGAGCACCATCTCGTGTAAAGTCCTTGACTTTGCCCATTCGAGTCAGGTATGCGTTGAAATGTGTCCGCTGAAAAACCGAGTGAGGTAGTTTAGTTTACCTTGCCATGGTCTCGATCCATCTCGTTATGTCTCGTAGACTCTCTTCTTTTTTTGAGCCAGTATGAAGAAGTGTGAATGGTGGTGTCCCCGGTTGAAAAAAGAAAATTAAAAATTTGCGGCCTAAAAGAGAGCTGTGAGGGACACCAGCCACCGCCTCCGTCTGAGAGCAGAGAGTTGTTCGAAACGTTTAATTCGGAAGGACGTTGGTGATATTAGAGATATTTCAAAAACAGGATAGGATTGGCAAATGAGGACCAATAAAATGACCAAAAAGATCCACAGATTTTAGACTCCTGTATTACCAACCCTAAACAAAAGATAACTTCAGGGAAAAATCTGGAATATCTTTCAAGTTTATCCAACAATGATTTATCATTTATTTTTCCATTCCTTCTATATACTTATACAAAAGTTAGTATGTACAGGATGATTCATTTTCGAGAGTTTCACGGAACCTGTGGGAGAAAACTGAATGTGTTTTGACTTTTCAAATAGCTGGCCAAAAATTACTGTACATATTATATATTTTTGAAATCGTTTTTCAGTTCCCTTTTCATTTTGACAAAATATACAGGGAGTTTCATATAAAAAAAAAACACCAGTTGTGGTTATATCAGAAAAACGAAAAATGAAATCAGAATAAATTTTACGTCATCGGATGTGACTCGGAAGGTTTTCAAAACTGTGTTTCGATAGTATCTTAGAAAAACGAGAACAGTATGGGGCATTAGTGCGAGGAAGTCAAATTTCAATGTTTTCATTATAGAAACGCAAATAACTCAAAAACTATCGAATTTAGCTATAGGGAATGTTTAATAAATAATAAAGTTCGTGAAGAGAGGAGTTTACTCCAATAATAAAATACAGGGTGTTTCATTTGGAATAGGTGAGAAAATAAACATTCCGAGTTATAACTCGCCCTGTATATAAATATTATTGGGTGTTGGAATTAATTCGTAGCGTTTTTTAATGAAAAAGAATATTTATTTTAAATTAAAATAAAATAATAGCTTAATCAAAGTATTGCCCATCGCTTTCTACTACTTTTGACCATCTTTCGGGCAGGGTACGAATACTACGTCGGAAGTACGCATCGTCTTTAGACGATCGACCCATTCTTGACAATCTTCGTAAGAAGTGAACTTCCGATCAGACAAGCCATGAGCCATCGAACGAAACAAATGGTAATCAGAGGGTGCGATATCTGGAGAATACGGCAGGTGGGGTAGGATTTCCCATTTAATGTTTCCAGATATGTTTGTACCGGTGGTCTTGCGACGTGTGGACGACCATTGTCGTGCAGCAGAATGATTTTTTCGTGTCTTTCGGAGTATTCCGGTCGTTTTTCTTTTAATGCACGGTTCAAGCGCATCAATTGTAGTCGGTAGCGATCCCCAGTTATGGTTTCATTCGGTTGCAGCAGTTCATCAATCACACCGCGGTGATCCCACCAAATACAGAGCAGGAGGTTAGACCCATGGATATTTGGTTTTGCCATTGATGCTGACGGTTGGCCGGGCTTAACCCATGACTTTCTGCGCTTCGGATTGTCGTAATGGATCCATTCTTCATCGCCAGTGACAATTCGATGCAAAAAACCTTTCCTCTTCGTCTGTTGAAGCAGCAGTTCACATATCAAAAGTCTTCTCTCAATGTCCCTCGGTTTCAATGAATCCTTCCTTCTGGATTATGCCCAAAGTTTTGAGACGTTTTCCTACTGTTGATAAGTCAACTCCCAATGATGTCGGCAAGGCTTGAAGTGTTTGACTTTCGTGTTCATTAAGCGATGCCTCCAACTCATTATCTTCAAATTTCTTCGGCTGTCCAGGTCGCTCCTTGTCATCCAAGTCGAAATCGCCAGTTTTAAAACGTGCAGACCACTTCCGACACGTTTGCTCAGCTAGAGCATGTTCACCATACACTTCCACTAAAATACGATGAGCTTCAGCAGCACTTTTGTTCATATTAAAGTAATGAAGTAAAACTCCCCGCAAAAATACTTTATTCGGCACAAATGTTGACATATTCAATAAATTATAGTGTTGTTATTTACAATTCAAAAAGAAGTTGTATACAGCGCATGACATTCAATGACCGTTGTTTCACGATGAATACATTGCTGTCGGTAACAACGAAATACTGTACTACCTACGCCATTTCTAGTAAAACGCTACGAATTAATTCCAACATCTAATAAATACGCCGATAAATAAATAATTTCTGATGAAAGGAGATCACATTAGAAATGCTTCGAACACAAATGAATTATTTTATGTGGAAGCCATAGTACGGTAGGAGGCGCCAACTTTGTTATTAAATTCATGCAAAACTCTCATATCTTCTAAAATAAACTGAATAACATAGCAAAACCCTGTATTATACAGGATCTTCCATTTAAAATAAAGTAAGTTTAGTTTACCCTGTCTTTATTTGACACCCTGTATAGTTAAAAATATTTTTAGGTTATAGCCCCCCATGAGCTTCAACTTTTATCTTAATAACATTTTCTCATTTCTCTTATAATACTGGAGTAATTGGACTTCCTCGCACTAATGCCCCACCCTGTATAAGGTTGGGAATTGAAAAACACCCCGTAGTTTGAAAACGGTAAGAGATAGCGGAATTCCGTTTGCGCTGTTGTTATTTTTAGGAAAAAGGAGGTCTAGAACCGTATCTTAGTTTTTTTTTTATCTCTCACAGATTGGAATTCTCGAAAACATATGAAAATGGGTCAGCCTGTATATGATAGAGAACTAAAATTTTAGAATAATTTTCAGAACAACTGTCAAAAAATGGGATACAATTAAAGATATGCCGAATTCTCAATTCTTTCGTCCTAATGTTTTAGGATAATGTTGTACGCATCTATAGAACAAACCTAGAAAAATCTGTCTGCGTCTGTCTCACGCAGGTGATATAATTTTATACGCTACCGACGCGACGCTACGGTTATGGAAGTTCTAGTTTATTCAGTAATGAATGATTCATCACTTATTTTCCATTTACTCTATACATACCAATACATACATATACAACAATTAGTACCTATACGTACTATCTGCAATAAATAATTGATTAAAAAAACACTATCTCAAAACAATAATTTATTAATACCGATTTTTTTTTTATTTACAAGCACGAAACGGCAAAACATAATACAAAATAGAAAAAAATCAATCGATTCCCTTAATCCTCAATCCTCATTAACTTCCCACCCGTCGGCGTCGTAAAATAGCACCTTCACGTTATAATTTTCACCATTTACTACATTACTGTTATTAAACAGAGAGTCAACGCCTACTTGCGTCAAACGTCACGTTGTTAGTTGAAAAAAGGCCACCGGCAGCATTTTTATATGTGCGTTCGTTATTATTTTTTTTTATCAGCACTCTCCGACAACGCCGGATATGCGATCAGTTACGTGTTACCCATCGTAGAGGTTAGTTTACAACAATCGAGCGGCGAAATACATTGCACCGACGACCTCTTCTTTTAAAACGTGAAATTTACAAAACGCCGGGATAATAATAGAAATCGCCGAAGAAAGATAGGGTGTGTTTTGTGTGCGTTATATACGATTGAACGCAGTTCTATTTAGTTCAGTTTGTTGTGAATACGGCGAAATCGGTGTAACATAACCTAGAAAAAAAATATTTTTCGGTTTCGAGGATGATTTGCGCTGTGATTTGTGCGTTGTACAATCTCGAATAAATAAAATCGGTAATAGTGGAAAAAACCCGAGAGAGTGAAGTTTAAATATAGATCTTCACTCTCATTTCTATTTTTTTTTTTTTGTAATAAACATATATCGGAAAAAGGAATCTAATTTGACAAGAAACAACGCCTAATTTTGCGCGAATATCGTCATTATATACACACATCTACACATACACGAAGTTTTAGTTGTAAACACACACCTACTTGATCGCTATTACTGCCAGGTTATTTTCGTATAATACGAATCCGATTGTAGATTTAATTCATTAACATGTTTCTATAACGTGCCAATATATATATCTATATGTATTTATTTTTTTCTACCTTAAAGTGACGTGATTTCGGCGAAATTTTTTTGAGGTGTTAGTTAGCCGGGATAATCACCGGTAATACTCTCGACTACGTTAATTTGTAGTTTCGGTTGTGATCTCGTGTTAGAACAATTTCTTCCACCACGTCGTGCTCGGACGTGTTCACCATGGGGTGCACAGTTTCTGCAGAGGAACGTGCTGCCATTGCCAGGACCAAAAAGATCAATCAGGAGATTAAGGAGGAAGAACGCAAGAAGGAGAAAGATGTTAAATTGCTCTTGCTAGGTATGGAGAAAAATGATAATTTTTTTTAAATTAAATAAATGTCCTAATTTAAAAATATAGAGTTGCTAGGCAACAATGCAATCTGTCAAATCTGTTTTTAAGTGTTAAATTTCCGGTGTTGCCGGAAGTGTCGCTAATTTATTAAGAGGACACTGACAGTTTCAATTATGTTGCCTATGTATTTATGTATACGGGAGATGTCCTCTTATAAGAAGGTTCATAATTTAAATGAAGATATAAAGATAAAAAATAAAACTGTAAACAATTACGATTGAAAGCGAAGGAACTAGACAAAAAATGTAGTGCTGTTTAAAGCTACCTTTATTTAGAAATGTCATTAGTGTCAATGTCATTATTATATGTAATGTCAAGTTATAAGAGGGTCTTCTATTTGCTTTATATGATCGAGGATACTAACTCGAAAACATTTGTCCTGATCTAAAAACATGAACTCCACGAAGTTGGCAACACAAAGTGGCTAAAACATGCACAAAAAGGACTAATTAAATTCTAGAAGAAACGAAGAATGTTCTAAAAGATTTACGACATAACAAACAAGAATTCGAAACGGAATTATTACTACAAAGAAATCGCGAAATGAACCGCCAGTTAAAGACAGAAGAGAACACCAATACGAACAAAGTTAGTGACACTGGAAATCTGACAACTGTCAAACACACATATCCAACGTAGATGGGAACATTATCAAATAGTCGTTTGGTGTGAAATTAACCAATTCTACAAATTTAAATAGATTTTTAGATTTCGATAGACTTTTGATATTTTTGAGATATATCCTTTTAAAAATCCAAAAACGACGGTCCGATAACGAGATTCGAGAGGAACAAGTTGGCACCACAAAGTGGTCAAAAATCAACAAAAATGCTAGAAAGGATTGACTATTTATTGACCACTATTGACCACCAGCGAGTTCGATTGACCACATTTTGTTTAGGCTACAGCCGCGGTTTGTCATTTCATTGGAGATATGAACTTGTCTTTTTCATTTTTTTCGAGTATTGTTAAGTTTTAAAAAAAATATTTGGTGGTCAATCATGGTCAAATGTTGGCCAATCCTATACTGCAACAAAATTCTAGTGTTTGTACTAAAAATTCTAAAAATTTTTTTTTATAATTTTGAAAAGGTGGTTGGAAGGTGGTCAAACATGGTAAAACGATGGTCAATCGTATCAGATGAACAAAATGTCTATATTGGCTAATTTTAGAATTTTCACCATTAGACCCCAAAATATGGGTATAGCGGCGCTGGCCTAAACAAAATGTAGTCAATCGAAATCGCTGATGGTCAATAAATGGTCAATCCTTTCTAGCATTTTTGTCGATTTTTGACCACTTTGTGGTGCCAATTTCGCGGACCTTTCAGACGTCTATGACGTCTTTACTGAAACAATTGGCTTGGGTTTCCGTAATAGCGGCGGAGTTAGCTGTCAGGTGTTCTCCAAGGTGAAGAAAATCTTTGAGGATCCGTAATCTGTTTTTACTTACTTAGTTCTAGCAAGGTCTTTGCTCTATGTTTGTTGTTGTTTCCAAGAAATATCTTGGAGTGCCTCAGACCAGAGAAGGTTCTCCCTCTTTTGCTTTCGACAGTTCCAGTGTTCAGGTTCGGTTGAGCACATCTTCCAATGGCATTGATCTCTGCTTGGAAGACGCTAAGGTATATTTCCATTGGCTTGGAGTATTTGGTTATTTGCCTGAATACCCCGGCACCTGTTCTTTTATCAGTTTTACAACCACACCATATACCATTTGATGATGGAAAGTTCTTTTCGAAGCTATATTTCCTAAAAATTTCATCGTTCTGTAAACTTAGATGTGGGGAGAGCCTCGCTTGGGGTGTTCTCTATTATATGTAAGGTCGGATAAAAATTAAGTGGTTGGTGGCCAAACGACGATTTTCAATTTTTTGTAGTTTAGTAACATGAGGCAACAAATCACACCATTTTTCAACGTTTGACTATCTATCATACTCTCTGAAAACTCTTGTTTTGCGTAACTTTCAAGTCCTATAGATATTAGGTCGTTTTTTCCCCTTTTTTTTTGCCGTTTTTGACTTTTAAGAAAAATTATTTGATGGTCAAACGATGGTTAACCCTAGCCTGCAACAAAAATGTCGTCCTTAACTTTCCTAGTTGTTGTTTTTTCTCGAAAGTTTGAAAATGTAAGAGATTGTCAAACATGATGGTCAATAGTATTCAAATTGATGATGAACCAAATTTCTGGATTTCAATTTGTGAGTTTTTGACCATATTTTGATTTGTTGCTAGAAATGTGATTTATTAGTGCACTAACTAATATTTAATTTTTGATTTACCTTCCAACTCCATTTTATCTCACCAATGTGACAATGGAAGATTATCATCTTCATTTCAACCATCATTAGCTTGTGTTAGAAGTTTATTCCAAGATAAGTTCAGGCCCCACATGTTCCCACGCTTTTGTTAATCCCATTACAACAACTTTTACATTAAATACTAAGAAGTAACTATCCGTTTTAGGAGATCCTTTTGGTAATGCATTCTGCGATTGTGAATACTTCTTGGAAGACCGTTGCATGTTCTCCTAGGCTTAAAGATATCCTCTGTCTAGGGCTTCAAATGTGAGCTAATGGATCAATAAGGTTTCCATCAGATTAACGATGGATAATTACTAATATTTTTCTTCAATTGTGAATTCATAATACCAACTAATAAACAAAAAATGTTTCTATTGCTTAATGGAGACAGCTGCCACAAAAGCCTTGATGTCTTGTCTTTTATAAACCGTTGAGTACTTATTATAACCAGGAATTGTGGTATTGCCTACGTAATCGCAGTAGACGAACTGTCACATGTTTTGAAGTTGCTGAAGTGTTCACTAAAGCTTACAGCAAAACTATCACCTATACTTACGAAATAGCTAAAATCAGATTGGATGTTGCAAAAGTAACTAATACGTCTATTAATACACTCCAGCATGAGAATCAACAAGAAATTAGTCAACGTTTTTGAACCAACACCATCAACATCAGTAAATGAAACTCAGTCACATTTTAGTGCTCTCATCTTGTTCAGGAGAAAGACGAATCACGAAAAGGAATCCTGAAAAAACTGGACTAATTAATAGCACCTCTAACTTACAATAAAATAGCTAAACAAATAGATATGAGGAGGTATTGAAAAAATCTTAAACCTACAATATTAGAAGCAAACAAAATTTGAAGGTCAAAATATTTTATTATACAAAACACTCTCCTCTTAATTAGATACATTTATTATAACGAATCTGCAACGTCTCTAGACTTTTCAAACAGAAATTTTTATCTTGCTCTTGATAGTCGAACGGAGCCCGATCTTCTTGTTCACCAGATCTGGCCCCGTCTGACTATCATGTCTATTTTCAACTGAAAAATCTTTAGAAAGTCGTAAATTTTCTTCCAACGATGAGGTGATAGAAACCGTGGCGAGCTGGTTTGCAGATGTGTTCGTTAATTCTGTTTCTCTTGTCCTCTATTTCTTCATTAGCATCTAGTTAATGTTTTTTTTGTTACCTTTAACTTCCATTTGACGGTCTATTTATTTTATGGTTGATTTGTTCTGGTCTATTTTCGGGATTTATTCCATTCGATTTGTCATTTAAAACTTCGTTGTTATTCTCGAATAGAACTCGTTAATTAAATTGGAACATAACAGGCCCCACGTTGGGCGCCAAATCGGTAAGTTTTTAACCTAAACCAGAATTTTATCTTTAATTAAATTTAACTTTTTTCCTAATTCAAACGTTTATCGAGTATTACAAAAAAAAAACACAGCCATCGTTACTGAAACGATTTAGTTGCGGCAGATAATTACGTCTTATATAGGGTGTTTCATAATATATGCGCAGGACTTCAGGATGTGATACCTTGTCCAAGAATTGGAAAAAAAGTTTCTATCAACTTACCCTCTAAAATGCACCATTTTCAAGATACAGGGCGTTGAAATTTAATTTAAAAAAAATCGTTTTTTGGAAATATCTCCCTAACCGTTTATAACTATTTTCTACTTATAATAAGCTAAGTTTTGTGCGAGAAAGTTAATAATTGGTGAAGATTTTGAAGGGGTAGTGGTCGTTTTTCTCCCCAACTTCTACGCTACTGGAAAAAGTACGATTTTGAGACGCCCATTTGAACCGCCAATATTTTCTACACAAAAAAGGTACTGTTGGTCATGCGCTCTAAAGTTGATCGTTTTCGAGAAAAATCAACTCTTATGTTGAAAAACATGGGATAATTTTTTTTAAATAGAAGTTTTATTTTACTAAAACATTAGAACAAGTAAGAAAATCAAACATTAATAACATAAAAGTTGATTTTTCTCGAAAACGGTCAACTTGACCAACAGTACCTTTTTTGTGTAGAAAACATTGGCGATTCAAATGGGCGTCTCAAAACCGTACTTTTTCCAGAGGCGTAGAAGTTGGGGAGAAAAACAACCACTACCCCTTCAAAATCTTCACCAATTATGACTTCTACTTCCGTAGAATAGACGATTGAAAAAGAGGAACCGTCGGCGTCGTCATCTTGTATGTCATTATAATAAAGACATGCAAGCAGCATCTTTATCATCAGGAATATTTTGCCCACCTTCATCAATATCATCGCCGGCCGAAGTAAATTCTACGACTTCCTTTGATTCGTTTTCCTTTATTCTTAGATTTCAGCTCAGATTTTGGAACTTTTTGAGCATCTGAGTTGGTTTCTCTTTGTTTTCTTAAAAAAATCTTTGTAAAGAGGACTGTGGTACCTACTTGAAAAACTTTAGAAGTTTTCTTTAAGCTCATTTTGTTCAAATTAATTGCGTCCATCGCTTCTATTTTATCAGAATTTCACTTTTTTTTTTAAAGATTTTTCCTTTAAAATTTCGGTTTAGACCGTGGCATGGGAGATCTGCAAAAATAATTTATTTTTACGGTAGTGGTCCTAATATGCAAAACACGCTTACTCACAAAACTCACTTGAGCAATTAGCAAGGAACTGAAACTTTGGTATTGAGATTTTCACCTAAACTTAAACTTATCGGATCATCCGGAACTAGTTTTGAAAATGATTAGAGAACTGGCTGTGGTGACATCGGATAGAATGCTCGTCTTGTTCTTTTTAATATCGCAAATCGTTGATCTAACGTGCATTATTTTTGCACATTTCGATCAGGTTACAAAGTTCGATTCATCGGTTTTGTTCGTTTGCGCAAACCAATGCGTGTGCGTAACAATTTAAAGCTTAGATATTATTCAATTATATTTACATCTATAATTACACCGGCTCGGCTGACATTTCAATTTCTATAATTACTATTTATCAGCGATTGTAAATATCCTTTTTAAGTATAGCTTCAATTAATTTTATAACTTTTTTTTCCCTTAAATTGGTCTTTAAAAAGAAATGACATCAACCAACCGCACTCAATTAACAATCGTTAGTTTCCTTGATACCTACGACTTGTAATGTAAGAATTTTTATTTATATTATAATATGTACAAAGTTGTTTGTATGATGTCTATGATGTTATGCATGTGTACATATCTAGTAGCGTTTTTTTTTCTTCTTGAATGTCGTCATCTTAGAATAGTGCTCGCATTGATTAGACCTTATCTGGGCAAGTTATTTTGGTTCATATCCGGCGACGTGTAATCTTGAATTGAATTAATTATTATGTTACGTACATTGACGCCTGCAAGCTGGGATTAAGATGAATATAATATGATGTTTGTTTTTGTTCTTTTCACTCTCGTAACAATATCAATAAATTTATTTATTTAGAATTAATATGATGTCCCGATCAGTGTTAATCAATGCTGGTAAGGAAATATACAAACATAGATATGCACATCTAACGTAATGACTCAATAATTCTTATTCATTAATACGATTTATTCACGTTCGCGTTTATCGTATAAAAGAGGAAATGCGGTTGATAAACTAGGATAATTCTGGTGAATATTGTGAATAATACGTTGATTATTTTTTTTTTGTGTATTGTAGTTACCTCAAATTTTGCAGATTACGTTTGCGTAATTTGCAAGTGATATTGTGGAATGTGTAACAGCGATGAAGTTTTAAAAGCGCAATCGTAGGAAGAAAAGGAACTGTTACTAATGTATTCACCATCGTAGGACCACTTTTTCCGATAAAATTTTCGTTGCAGGATAAGATTAACTATCATTTAACCATGTTTGACGACTATTATTGATCTTTCAATTACTGAAATATTTCCACTTGTACGAGGGAGCGTTTTTATATTCGCGGAATGGGGGATAAGGGGTGGAAATAAAAAAACCAAATTATTTTTCTTTTTCAATATATTCACCTGCAAGACGGATACATTTTTCACATCTTTCAATTAATTTATTTATACCCTCATAAAAAAATGATTTCTCTTTATCTGCAAAATACGCCGAAACTGCCTCCTTGACTTCATCATCGGCAGTAAATTTTTTACCCCGCAGCTCCTTTTTCATTTTCGGAAACAGGTAATAATCACTCAGGGCCAGGTCTGTGCTGTAGGGTGGATGATTCACAATTTCGAAGCCCACCTTATGCAGGGCAGCTAACGCAACGCGGCTCTTGTGGACGGGCGCGTTGTCGTGCAAAAGCAGCACACCTTTCGTTTATTTTCCCCGTCTTTTCTCTTTAATGGCTTCTTTTAGTCGCTCTAATATTGAAGCGTAATATTCCCCGGTTATAGAAACACCTTTATCTTTATATTCAATCAACAATATTCCTTCCGAGTCCCAAAATACCGTTGCCATGAGTTTCCCAGCTGATTGTGACACTTTAAATTTCTTAGGAGGTGCTGTGCCCTTTTTATGCCACTGCATGGAGTCTTGTTTGGACTTAGCTGATTTGTGGTGCCAATTTAGTGAAGCTGACAATTAAGGGGGAAAAAATAAAATTCAAAATTTTTGATTTACCTCTTTGTCGTTACATTTCTCGCTGATAAAAAAGAAGATTTCTCTAAACGATCATTACAAGCTTTCGTAGGATTAACTAAGCGATCAATAGCTGTTTGCGATTAGCTTTATATAAAACAAAATACTACCTATCGCTAATTTATCGATACTACGCTCTGATATCATCAGACATACCTAATCCATCTTTAGAACTCCTCGAAAATATCTATTTTTGCGTTGACATTTAGAATGATTATTAATTTCAAACCTGATACTTTATCCTTTACACGTTAAACACTATATCGTGCATATTGGTGGTCTATTTTCGTCGATGTACTTATAATTGTCTCTCCTGTAAAGTTCGCGTGTTACTAGCACGCAACGGCTTTGACCTACACTCAGCTAATATCCTTCGCAACGTCGACCAACAAGTTTTCTTGAACTTGTCAGCTTTTAAGTTGACGATATTACGAGTACGGCAAAGATATTGTACATGTTGGAGGTTCTGTCGCGAATATTTAGATTAAAATCTATGCGATAGATATTATTTCCGTATGTGGTCGCCCTCGCTTTCCATTTAATTAATATCTCCAGAAATTTTACGCTCCGATAAGTGATGAATATTACAAGAAGAAAACGAGACAGGTGTCCTGATGAGCTTAAACGGAACACGTGCCAAACGAACTGCAGCCCACACTAACTTAATGGGTTTAGAGTGAACGATAATCGGAAATGAAACTGTTAGATATTATAATTAGTATGTATGCTGACATTCGGGACTACCTAATACCCGTTATTACGTCAACATCATGTCGTATAGAATTACAAATTATGTGTCATTTATGTGTGATAATCTTTAAGTTAAAAATGTTTTGAATAAAATATTAATTTTGTTTTGTTCAATTGAGATTAGAATTCGTTTTTTACCTGTTGAAGTTTTTGTTTTTGTTTTGCCGGTTCAATAGAACTTTAGTTATAAGCGTTAATTCAAAAGAAAGTCCCCTTTTCCCTTTCCTCTCCCCCCTCCTCACCTTTATTTGACAGAATACAAAAAATTTGTGTAATTGCTACGAATCTTCGTGTTAGAAGAGTTAGATATGGAGTGGACCACAAACGTCTCAATAGTTATTTTCCATGGGTGATATTTGTCCCATTAGGCTGTATTATTTGCAGATGACTCAGTCAAAAAGAGCTAGAGAATGAAGCAATGGCGCTCTTTGATGACGAGGATGAGGACGACCCTTTCTACAGTAGTGATGGCTCTTCGGACGACGAAAACTACGAACCATCGGAATCTTTATCTGATGGTGGAGATGAAGACATCAGTGCTGGACGATCAGATGAAACAAAACGACAGAAGTTGGAAATTGGCACAGTAATTTTATGTTTCGACAGATTCTTTTTATCAGTGCATCGGATGAACACAATTACATATCTATCGGTAGGTACGATCATCAAAACTCGAAAATTCAATAAGAAACTAGAGAGAGGAGAATCGGAATTCGTGGTGAATAAGGAAGGTAACATCGTAGCTAGATGGCAAAACACCAAGTACATGTTAGCTATAAGCAATTGCTTTTCTGCTGAAATGGTTGAAGAAATTTTTTTTACCATTCTTGCTCACAGTTGCTGACGACCTTATTACTCAAGGCCGGACAGGAACTAATATCAAGCGCAGATCAGCTAGGTCTTTAGGAAGACGTCGAAAAAACAGGAGAAGAATGTTGAACGTCGGTCAAAACCTGTTTCACACCATACCATCTAAGTTCACCTTAGTTTTTCTTCTCATTCCATTGATTCCATTATTTCGAATTTTTTGTACAACGTCAAAATTTAATAAAATAAAACTTTGAGCCTACTGGGTCTTTAATGTCCCATCTTAAATGTCTAAGTGGAACGGGACGTATATGTCCCGGCCTAAATGGCCTCGAAAATTGAAAAAAAAATCTAGACCGATTTTTTTTGTCCAATTGATTAAATTTCCGCCAAAAAAATTGTTCGCAAAATCCGGGGAAAGAAATTAAAAATCCGACTCGAAAGGGTTAAGCATTGAATTGTGAATTCTATGTGAGAAAATATGTAATTACAGTGAAATCTCCCTTGAACGGACACCAACGGGACCAACTGAAGATGTCCGTTCAGGAGGGGTGTCCGCATAAAAGAAATACAGTGGAATCTCTCTTGAGCGGACACCGAAGGGACCATTGAAATGTGTCCGTACAAGGGAGCTGCCCGGTCAAGAGAAAACTACTAATTTAAATGAGTAAAATTTTTCTGGGATGGTTCAAGTTCATCTGTTGAGTCATCAGAGATATTTTGAACTTCAGAAATTTGTTCTTGTAATGGTACGCGTAAGT
Organism: Holotrichia oblita; assembly: GCA_023690525.1. Classification (NCBI taxonomy): domain Eukaryota; kingdom Metazoa; phylum Arthropoda; class Insecta; order Coleoptera; family Scarabaeidae; genus Holotrichia; species Holotrichia oblita. The sequence continues at coordinate 12,841,866 of CM043016.1, read as the reverse complement.
CCAAAGGTGATCTCTCAACTGGTAAATTATCATCGACATGATCAAAATCGTTTAGGCTTTGCCCACTGTCCGTTCAAGAGAATTTTTTTTGTCAAGCGGGTGTCCGCGTCCGCTCAAGAGAGAGTCCGTTCAAGGGGGAGCGATTGTAATGCTTTTCTTATGGAGCGCTGCCGGGACCTGGCAGAAGTATCCGTTTGAAGGGGGTGTCCGCTTATAGGAAGTGTCCGTTAAGGGAGATTTCACTGTATTTACATACCAAGTGCGGGAAGACAATTGTTCCAGCATTTATTAGCGCCAATGCTAGAAATGGTCTTCGCGCACTAAAATTACACAGGTGCTGTGTTCTGATTAATAAAACGAAATTTGACGTTTCATTTCATTTAGCAGTTAATAATATAGGTATGTAATAGATGGTGCCATTAACGTTTTATTTTATTTTAATTAATTTTAAGAAATTTACAAGTTGTTACAGACCAGATTTAGTTGAAATGAACATTTTCATAATAATACTTTATTATTGTATAAAAATAATAATTTATTTCTTTAATGCAATTTTTACTTCCCGCACTTGTGCGAGAAAGTCAATTTCCTGCACACAATGCAACCAAAAAAAATCGAAAATTGTTGTTTGCTGCCCGGTGAGTGGTCAAACGATAACTTCACCGATTTTTTGCGATCTAAAGAGATAAGACAAGCATGTTGAAGCATTTCAAACGATGATTTGTAGTTTGCTGTGTGATCATCTCGAAAAATGACTGAATATCAAATTATGTTTTCGTTTTTTTCTGAATGCTTTTGGGTAGTGCTCAATAGTTGGTCAATTCTTTCCATCATTTTAATAGATTTTTGATCAGTTTGTTGGACCATGGACCATGTTGATTGGATTTTTTACATGTTTCGTTCAATTTTGGTTCACTCTTCACTGATCAGACTACACTTTACATTAAATAGTGACACATTAGGGCGATTCCTTTGTTTCTCACAAAATAATTATTGGATTAGAAAGTGGTCTTCATCTTCATAAAAACATGATTATTTACGATGCTAAAACAGTGCAGTTTTCTAAACGAATCTAAAATCAGCGTTTGCGCATCCACCAGATAATTTTTATCTCGTTCCTCGTATTTTTCACCAAATTTAAGAGTTGACCAAAACCTTGACCCAAACTCTGTGAGGTGATCAAACGCTGAAAACGATGCAACTTTTTGTTGCATATTCCTAGACCACACAAAATCGAAAATGATCTTTCGACCACCACCCAGTAAATTTTTATCTGGTTATGAAATTACATATATAACAGGGTTTTGCGGAATTTATCACAACTTTTCAGATGCTTTCAAAGGTAGGAAAACGCTGAAACAGGAATGATTTTCTCAAGTTTGTTCTGCCTTTCGGGATCTTCAGAAGGTGGTCAAATCTTGAAAATCCTATAAATTGTCGTCTCTAAACTGTAAAAAAAATCGAAAATTATTGTTTGACCACCTCCCGATAAATTCGAACCGGTCTTGAAGTTACATACGAGACAGTTTCCGAAATTTATCAAACTTTTCAAGAACTTTCAGTGGTGATCAAACGCCTTAAAATGGTACAATTTCTTGTTTCATCTTAATAGATCAAAAAAAAAAAAAAATCTAAAATCAGTGTTTGGACATCCACCAGATAAGTTTTATTTCGTTCCTCGTATTTTTCATCAAATTTAAGAGTTGACCAAAAGCTTGGTCAAAGGTTTGTTTTCCACAAACTTTCAGAGGCCTGAAAATGGTGCATCATCAAAACTGTAACATTTGACTACCTCTGAAAACCTGTTGGGAAAGGGCACAACTTGTTGTTTCAGGCATCGACATTATAGGGAATAAAAAATCGTTGTTTGACCACCACCTGCCGGCTAATTTTTATCCGTTATCGAAGTTATATTTGATTCAAAGTTAATCGTACTTTTCACGAGCTTTAAAATGTGGTCAAATTCTGAAAAACGGTAGCGATGGCTAGGTCTGAATCATCAAAGTTTTCAAAATTCATCGCATCGCGCTTCACTATAACTTCAAGGTCGGATAAAAATTAATCGGTGGGTGGTCAAACGATAACTTCACCGATTTTTTGCGATCTAAAGAGATAAGACAAGCATGTTGAAGCATTTCAAACGATGATTTGTAGTTTACTGTGTGATCATCTCGAAAAATCACTGAAAATCAAATTATGTTTTGGTTTTTTTCTGAATGCTTTTGGGTTTCAGAAAAAATCATTTAAAATTTTGAAAATGTAGTGCTCAATAGATGGTCAATTCTTTCCATCATTTTAACGGATTTTTGACCATGGACCATGTTGATTGCATCTTTTACATGTTCCATTCTATTTTGGTTCACTCTTCACTGATCAGATCACATTTTACACAAAATAATTGTTGGATTAGAAAGTGGCCATCATCTTCTTAAAAACATGATTATTTACGATTGCAAAAGAGTGCAGTTTTCTAAACGAATCTTTATGGATTAGGAAATTATTTCCCAATGATGATAATCGTTCTACGACATCACCTTCTCGAAATAACCTTTATCATATTTACACAAACTATTACACACATAGCTACATACATATAAACAATTAATATAGAAGTAAATAAACTTTTTTCAAGTATCGTTTATTCGGTTACCTACATGTTTAATATATTATTTATTAGCCGTCTATTTGCTTTTATACCCGTTTATATTGGTTAATACATGTCTTGTTTGCTAATTAATATTTGTAATTCTTTATCAGTGCGTCAGCGAGCACACAATGTTATCAAAGTCTATCGGGAAAGCAGAAATTCATTTCTTGAATAATTCAACGGTGCGCTAGCTTCGTAGATTTGTTTATGAATTTGACGTACACACACATTATCATATTTGTACGTATTATTCGAACACCTGATGATAGAAGAAAATATTTCTTGCTGTTAAACGAAATTTATATTTTGTCTTTTTATAATTACCAGCAATTAATTTAAAAAATCGAGGTTCTGAGAGTTGGTTCAGATTCAGCATTTTTTTTTTTTTGGAGATTTTGCTGCTTTCTCCACCCTCCTTTTTTTAGAAAACATTTTAAAATTAATCCACACCCCATTCCACTCGAAAATTGAAATTGAGAAAGTGACTGAACTTTTTATAGTTGTTCCAGGTTGCCCAGACCACATCTCTGGAAAAGTTTTAAACCTCTTCTTGTAGTTCTGATCAAAATAGAAATTTTGCTACCACCCCCTGCCACTCACCCATTTTTGTTGGTTTCTTTTATATTGCTTCAATTTTTCGGCTTGTTCCAAATTCTATAGTACAACACATTTTTTTCCAGAATCCCAAGATTTTGACATTAAACCTGTAATAATAATAATAAAACTCGTCCAGATGTGAGTCGTGTATTCAATGCTGCCTCCTCTCTTCACAGCGACCTTTAAGATCTATCTTAATCTTAATATTTTAATCCCAATTGATCTCCAGACTTCTGGAGAAGTCAAAAATTTGTTTGGAGGCTATAGTTCTGATATTAATCAGTTCTACGTACGCCTATTCGAAGTAGTCTCCCTCTCTTGTCTTTTTATAATTACCAGCAATTGATTTAAAAAATCGAGGTTCTGAGAGTTGGTTCAGATTCAGCATTTTTTTTTGGAGATTTTGCTGCTTTCTCCACCCTCCTTTTTTTTGAAAACATTTTAAAATTAATCCACACCCCATTCCACTCGAAAATTGAAATTGAGAAAGTGACTGAACTTTTTATAGTTGTTCCAGGTTGCCCAGACCACATCTCTGGAAAATTTTTAAACCTCTTCTTGTAGTTCTGATCAAAATAGAAATTTTGCTACCACCCCCTGCCACTCACCCATTTTTGTAGGTTTCTTTTATATTGCTTGAAATTTTTCGGCTTGTTCCAAATTCTATAGTACAACACATTGTTTTCCAGAATCCCAAGATTTTGACATCAAACCTGTAATAATAATAATAAAACTCGTCCAGATGTGAGTCGTGTATTCAATGCTGCCTCCTCTTTTCACATCGACCTTTAAGATCTATCTTAATCTTAATATTTTAATCCCAATTGATCTCCAGACTTCTGGAGAAGTCCAAGATTTGTTTGGGGGCTATAGTTCTGATATTAATCACTTCTACGTACGCCTATTCCAAGTAGTCTCCCTATGTTTCTTCTTCAGGTGGTAAGTTAGAGGGCTAGTGAGTACAACCGTAATGGTGCTGAGGTTTTTTCTTTTGAGCTCCAACAGAGATTTAGCCCTGATAGCTGAAAAAGTAATAGACTTTTTTGATTGTCTTAGTTTTGGAGCGTTAGCCCAGTACAAGATTTTTGTTAATTTTCCCACTGTTGGAGGTCAGCTCTTATATGGTCGGCAGAATGGTTCTGGTCCAATAAATCGGTTGCTCAGTATTTTCGGCAAAATATACGAGAGACTTCTGAATAATAGGCTGGAGGATGAATTCTGTTACTCTGACCTCTGAACCTCCTCTGCTGTTGCGGATGATGTTATTGTAGACAATTTATGCTGTAGCCTCCAATCTCTTCTAAGTCTTCTTGAAATAGGAAATACAGCCTCTTCGTCATCATCTTCTGAAACAGGTATTACGCAGGGAGTTCCTCAAGGATCTATTCTCGACCCACTGTTATTTTTAATCTATATAAATGATCTCCGAACCAATCAATTTTAGTAAGATTAGGTGCTAGCACTATTCCCAATGAAACCAATACTAGAATGTTTGAAGTCCTTATAAAACTGTTTAGAAATTAGAGAAAATCAGGACAATAAAACTATTTGTCGTATGACTTCATTTGACAGCAGCTTACTTGATTTTTTTTTAAATAAATAATAACCTCTTTGTGAATTTATGGGAAAAGAGTCTGAGCAGTATTTTATTTTTTTGAGACCAAACTAACAATTTTATGATAAAAAGCCTAGACATAAAAAAGTTGCAGATTGAGTCTGTCTTTTTAAATCAATTTTTTAAATAGAAAAATATAGGCGCATTAAAAAGTTCTGATGCAAAATATTATAGGGGTTGTTTTTTTCAGCCCCTTGTGATTACATTTTAGGGTACCAAAAACACTCAAAAACTGCAATTTTATTAGCATTAGTTATCTGCCAAATTTCATTCCTCTAAATTTTTCCAAAGTGGATAACCTAACTTTAAAGGGCTGTAACTTGGAGGGAAAAGGATATTGAACAAAAAGTTATATGAAAGACCCCCTTAATTTTTGCTAGAGAATCATACTATGAAATTTTTCGTATCAATTCAGAAACACCGTGTATATATCTTTTTTTCATATTTTATGTTATATCATATGATCAATGGCTAATAAATTATTATTATTATTAGGAAGGCTTTTGATGAGACCACAAAATGGGGTCTGGTCCAACGAATAAGGATGAAGAAGTTGTCACTTCCTGTTGCCAATATGTTCTCGTTTTTTTTTGCCGTTTCTTTGAGCGCTTTGAATTAGGTCCGTGACGTTGGCACCACAAAGTGGTCAAAAATCGATAAAAATCGTAGAAAGGATTGACAATTTATTGACCAGTATTGACTATCAGCGATTTCGATTGACCACCTTTTGTTGTTTTGTTTAGGCTACAGCCGCTATACCCATATTTTGGGGTCTAATGGCGAAAATGCTAAAATTAGCCAATATAGACATTTTGTTCATCGGATACGATTGACCATCGTTTGACCATGTTTGACCACCCTTCACATTTTCAAAATTTAAAAAAAAAATTTTTTTCGAATTTTTTTTTTTACTGCGAACTCTAAAATTATGTTGCAGTATAGGATTGACCAACGTTTGACCATGATTGACCACCAAATAATTTTTTTGAAAACTTAAAAATATTCGAAAAAAACGAAACAAGCAAGTTCATATCTCCACCTCTTGTGTCGCATATTTCACAAATTTCGAGAGGTGGTCAAACGCTGAAAATAATAGAACTTATTGTCTCGTGTCTCTAGACCACACAAAACTGAAAATTATCGTTAGACCACCCTCCGGTTAAATTTTATCCAGATAGTTCGACTCCCATAGCTCAAAATTCTCCGTAAATCAAATTTTGGTGGCAAATGTTTAACAATTTATAATAATTATAATATATATAATATAATTGCGTATAAAGGTATTATACTGGGTGTCCAATTTTCGATGGTTTTTGGGGGTATCTCACTTATTCGTAAAGATAGATACTTTTTTTGTGAAACGAAAGATGCCGCGAACAAAATTTTCATAGCTCACTTCGTTTTCGAGATACAGGGTGATTTTGAAAATATTGCATTTTGGAACCGCCCTCGTATCTCAGTTATCGTTTAACTTATCGAAAAGGTAAAAAATGTTTTTTATGCAGTTTTTTACGTAGACTCCAGTGGCGTAGATAGATTTCCACTGAAGACTGTAATTTCTTAGATATCAGTCAAAGTTATGTTTTTTTAAATGGGACACCCTATTTATTTTTTGTCGGTTTGGTTAAGCTTTTTACAAGCTTTTCAAAAATATATAATACTTTAGATATATTTGCATTTTAAATTAAAAATATAATTTTTTTGTTAGTAGGCCATGGCGAATAAAAAAACGACTGCGTCTTATGTCAATTTACGAGTTTTAGGTGGTTTATGTCAGAATAGTGTCAGAATGTAGTTATTAATTAGAATTTTCATTCAAATGCAAATATATCTAAAGTGTTATATATTTTTGAAAAGCTTGTAAAAAGCTTAACCAAACAATCAAAAAATATATAGGATGTCTCATTAAAAAAAAACATAACTTTGATTGTTATGAGGGCTTCCGGGTTTTGACCGCGTCATAGTAAAGTACATATATATATAATACAAAATAAAATAAAGCAAAAATGAAAAAGAAAAATTACAAAAAATATATATACAACTTACTCAAACTCGAGTTTGAGTAGGTTGTTTATATATTTTTTGTAATTTTTCTTTTTCATTTTTGCTTTATTTTATTTTGTATTATATATATATGTACTTTACTATGACGCGGTCAAAACCCGGAAGCCCTCATAACAGAGACTCAGACCGTGGAAGCCTTCGATATCATATAACTTTGATTAATATCTAAAAATTTGCAGTCTTCAGCGGAAATCTATCTACGCCACTGGAGTCTATGTAAAGAACTGCATAAAAAACATTTTTTACCTTTTCGATAAGTTAAACGATAACTGAGATACGAGGGGGGTTCCAAAATGCAATATATTCAAAATCGCCCTGTATCTCGAAAACGAAGTGAGCTATGAAAATTTTGTTCACGGCATCTTTCGTTTCACAAAAAAGTAGCAAAGTAATGCGAAAACCGCAACTCTCTATCTTTACGAATAAGTGAAGTACCCCCCAAAACCATCGAAAATTGGACACCCGGTACAGCTAGGCTTTATTTCCTTTTTTTATTTTCTGAACTTTTGATAATTTCTTACACATATCGTTATGTATTTCCCAGACACCTGTTGCCTCTGGTCTGGATAAAATTTTACCGGAGGGTGGTCGAACGATAATTTTCAGTTTTGTGTGGTCTAGAGACACGAGACAATGAGTTCTATTATTTTCAGCGTTTGACCACCTCTCGAAATTTGTGAAATATGCGACGCAAGAGGTTATAACATTATCTGGGTTTGATGTCATTTCATTGGAGATATGAACTTGTTTTTTTCGTTTTTTTCGAATATTTTTAAGTTTTCAAAAAAACTATTTGGTGGTCAATCATGGTCAAACGTTGGTCAATCCTATACTGCAACAAAATTTTAGAGTTTGCAGGAAAAAAAAAAAAAATTCGAAAAAAATTTTTTTTTGAAAATTTTGAAAATGTGAAGGGTGGTCAAACGATGGTCAATCGTATCCGATGAACAAAATGTCTATATTGGCTAATTTTAGCATTTTCGCCATTAGACCCCAAAATATGGGCATAGCGGCTGTAACCTAAACAAAAGGTGGTAAATCGAAATCTCTGATGGTCAATAAATGGTCAATCCTTTCTAGCATTTTTGTCGATTTTTGACCACTTTGTGGTGCCAACTTCGCAGACCTCTTTGAATTAGTTTAGAGATTTTATAAAGCTGTTCCACACTTGTGGACGATAGTGTATCTATCGTATGTACTTAAAACGTTTAAAGTAAATACAAGGAATTCCTTATTAGTTGCATTACAACTAACGCACACATTTCCTAACCGAACCGATAAGATAAAAATAAAAACCACTAACTCACGTATGTACTTACGTACATTAGATGGGATGCATTCTCGTAATTTACATTCTAGTCAATAGACTATCCATTCACCATGTGAAATGTCTAACGACGATTTCAGATGAACTTAATAACCTCTCACAAGATTGAATCTTCGCGTTGTACGATTATTTAATTTACGATCGTGTTTAATTAATATCGTGCATGTTAGATTATTTACTTACGGATAATAATAATCTTACATCTTGTATATTTACGAAACGGTACTTTATAATCCAAATAAATATTTACACAATATTAATGGATGGATTATAAACGATTGGATGCATCGTCATATTTTACAAAGGAATTTAATAAAATTGACCATCAATTTATTATTATTATTATTAAACATGATTGGTGTAGATTTTTTGCAATCAAATCTACTACCTACTACTTTCCTCGTTTAATTCTTTTGAACTATGACCTGCTAATTGACACACACTCATACACAGGTCAAGTAAGTTAGGCAGATAATTCGTAAATGCGTTGTAGTCCTACCTAGAGCTTGGAAAGGAACGAGAATCGTCTCGATTGTTTTATTACCCGCTATATACGAACGGTCGGTAATAAAGTTACCGTTTCGCCAGTCGCGATAGTAATCGGTTCACATGATTTATGAATTAATTAAACGTGAGGTGTATTCAGTATAATTCTCTGCATCAAGTCGCTTCTGGCGGGTACCTATTTGATTGATGATTTTGTTTAGGTTCACAGTAGATGTTCTCTTTTCTGGGTTGCCGACGTAGTATTACAGGCTGATTAATACAGGGGTTCCTTCTCTTTCTCTCTCGCTCTCACAAACACATACACACATTCACTCACCACCGGTGGTGTGGGCGATGAGATTCCGGACCGATTGAAAACGGATATGGAATTTGATAGGGACACGGTTTACAGTTGACAGGAAACTCGATTTAAATTACTCGGGGATGGTTCAAGAGGGAGGTTTATTGATTGTGAATATTGTCTTTAGCGTGTGATATAAATATACGACCGTCCAAAAATTTTAGATGAAATTTCGATTTTAATAAGGACCATGCAAAATTGTTTCGAAGGTTAGCTTTTGCAGCAATCATTATCTACGTTGGAAATAAAAATGGATGAAAAAAAATTGAGTTATGTCTTGTAGAGTCTTGTAGAGCTTAGCAATTCTAGTGAGTTTTGGCTACGTCCAACCAGATGGTCACGTTCTGTGTGAGCTTAACTCATAATATGCTCTTGTAGATCCTCAGCTTCAGGTCAATATAAGCTGGCTAAGATCGTTTTAATGTTTTGGAATGAGTCTGGTGTCTATGTGGAAGCCCAAGTACTTTAGGCTCATTTTGGGCGATATTAAGCTTGCTCTGGAGCGAATCCTTTATTTTTCAATCATTTATTGTAATAGAGGGTGAGCCTCCAGGAGAAAAATTAGATCTCAATATGTGGAATGAATATATGACGGCGTCGTCTACGTAGAAGGAATTTTTTTGTGTTTGAGCGAAGAAGGAGTTCACGCTTTCCTTGACAATGATGTTGTATTGCCTACTTTAGCCCCGAAAGCTGTACTTTCCAGGTAGCTCTTGACTAGATTGCAGATGATTTTCGAAAATCTGAGGAGTCAATAATTCACGCTCATCAACGAGAGCAACTTTTTTCCTGACGCCCAATTTGGTTTTTAAGATGGTTTATCGAGAGACGTCCAGCTCCTCCGGTTAACGGTTAAACGGTTAAAGTACGCGACGCTTTGGAATTGAGACACTCTACTGGTGCAATTTTTCTGGACTTTACCCAGACATTCGATACGGTGTGGCATGGTGATTCGATTTTTAAAATGGTCAGGTTAACCTTCATGTGCACAATCGACTTTTATACATATTGTGCACATTAAGGGTACCCGAGGACCTACGTAGGTTTTAAATGGGAAAAGCAATAATTAGATTAATGACAGTAGAATTTTCAAATGTCATTTCAAAAAATGACAGATCAGATGTAAATTACATTTTGTATACATAAAACGTGATAAAACTAACCTGTTCTTTGTCAATGTCAAATATATACTGGTAAAGGACCAAACGGTTCGGAAAAGGATCAGGGACAGCGAGTTGTGAGGGACTTGTGCTGCCAGTTCAAAGGATCTGGAAGAACTGTCACCATGGACAACTTTTTTAGGACTTGAAAATGCGAAAGGTACCCGGGTACCTTACCGTGCACATGAAGGTTAAACGTCAATCCTCGTACATGCATACCTCTCTCCTAGGACTTTCTATGTCAACAGATTCGGCGAGTATAACGATGTACTCGTGTGCAGAGGTCTGTCGACGAACTATGCGAGTGGACTCGCAAGTGGGGGTTGGTCATAAATCCTGATAAGTGCGTAGCGATCCGCTTCTCGCAAAAACGTAATCCTCCTCCATCCAAAATCGTTGTTGGGGAACAGTGGGAGCTCCAGTGGAGTTCTCAGGTGCAGTATCTTGGTATGGTGCTCGACACAAGGTGCACCTTTTTTGGTGGAAGAGCCCTCTCAGTTAGAGGTTGAAACTGATGATCTTCACGGTGTTTCTCCTGCCGATACTTACCTATGGAGCCTGGGGGGACCTGGTCCAGCGGTTGTAAGTCGCAGAGTGTGCTGAAGCTGACCAAGAAAATTCTAGAAAGGAGGATTCTAGGCGGTAGGAGAACCTGTTGGTCCAGGATCTTGAAGAGCTGAATCCGAACAGGTCAGAATACAGCTGATGATTGGGCCACCTTATTGAGACGATCACAAGCACAAGACGTCCATTGCCGTGGCTAGATGAACCGCATATCAGCGGACAGAAAGGTTAACGGAGACGTAGTCCAATTGAGACCCTCGTCGATGAAATTTGGTCTTATAGGAACGCTGATGAAGTCGGAAAGATTAAAACCACGCGATTTGGTTCTAATGCTTGATCTATTTTCATTGCACGTCGTTCGTAAGATGATTCCAAAAATATACTATGAGCACCTATTACATATACGATGGCGTATTTTTATGTTATCTATTTAGCCATGAAAAAAGCACATAAGAGAACACAAAAACATTTTTTCTACATAACTCCCTTTTCTCCCCTTTCCATCTTTTTTACAATTGCCCCATGCCCTCAGAAAAATTTGCTTCGATAATCCCGCAAAATTTTCTTCAACAGCTTCTTTCAGTTGTTCATCAGAGGCAAAAGGCTTTCCTCTGAGATGCTTTCTTAAATTTTGAATAAGAAGAAGTCTGACGGAGCTAGGTCGGGGCTATAAAGTGGATGCCTTAACTCTATAAACCCACAGTCATTGATTAGCTGCTGAACTTTGTTTGCTTTATGAACCCGGCAATTGTCGTGCAGAAATAAAGCGGTGGATAAGAATGTGACCGCTTTTCCTCTATAGCAGATTTTAAATTTTTAATCGTGTTTCCGTAGGCCTCTCCATTTATGGTAGACCCTCATGGCATATAATTCAATAAGCAAGACTCCTTCAACATCCCAGAAAACAGTAGCCATCAGTTTTTTTCCAGAAAAGTGTACCCAAGTCTCATCCCCGGTGATAATTCGGAATAAAAATGTTTTGTCACTCTCCAACTCGGCCAAATCTTGAGAAACTTCTTTTCTGCACAGATTTTGTTCAGGTGTAAGCAATCTGGGTATCCACCGTGCAGACACCTTCTTCATACCCAAATCGTGATGCAAAATTTTGAGGACACTTGCTTCGGATATACAGACTTCATTGCCAACGACAGAGATCTTTACACGTTGATCTTTCAGTGCCAAATTTTCGACTTTTCGTACAATGTCTTCAGTTAGAGCTTCAACGGGTCGTCCGGACTTTGGGTCATCATTGATTGAGTCTCGGCTCCATCAAAAGACCAATATTTTACTTGAAAACAAGATGGTGCATCTTCCCCGTACACAGCAACCATTCTTTTATGAATTGCTATTGGACCATTGCCTTCTTTTGTCAGAAAGTTAGTTAGTTTCACTCATTTTATCGAAAAGTAGACCGTCTCAAATCTCTGCACAACAGCACAAACTAAACACAACTTAGCACATGTACTTCTAAGGCCCGGTTTTTCAATCGGCGGTTAATTGTTTTTGTTAACTGGATGGTAGTTAAGCTTAACTTCAAATTAAATTGCTAGCTTAGATTGACCTGCAGTTGGTTTAAACCAGTGATTCCCCAACTTTTTTGTGTCGTGGACCCCTTGCCATGTTTTTCGGTTTTGGGTAGACCCCCTACTTACCTGATATTGATTTTTTGTAAATTTCTAACTGTAGTTTAATGTTAAAAATTAAAGTAAAAGCACATGTTAAGTTTGATACATTTATTAATTGAATTTAAATTAAAACTACTCACAATAAAATTTTGTATCTGTTATATAAAATATACGTAACATAAAATAAACTAAGCAATAAGTAAATGTTTTTAGTGAGAAGGATGAACCTGATGCTTTAGTAATAAATTATCAACATTTGGCGTCAATTTTGTAAGGTTTAATCTTAAATCTCTTCGGCTAATGATGTCCAGTTTGTTTCTTTTTTTTTTGTTAGGAGATTGGTAACAGCGCTGAACCCCCTTTCCACTAGGTATGACGATGGAAAGGAAACTAAAAATTTCATCGCTATATTCCATAATACGGGATAGGTAACGGGTATGTTCTTTTGCAGCCAGAATTTCTGATATCCGTTTTTAAAATGAACCTTAAGTTCTTCGTTTGTGCTTAGTTCAGTCAGTTCCTCTTGTATTATGACATTCGTTTCTTCTATGTCACCATATGGGTTAATTATCCACGGTGGTATTACCATAGTCAAAACATCCTCAAACCTAGGTTCAAAATCTGATTAGAGGGCACTTAAATGTTGAACGTAGGTTGAAACGTCGTCTTCCTGGCAGTTTGTCTGTGACAAATTGGGGAACTGGGAAAATTCGCCCCGTCCAATATTTTGCGTCATTAGTTTAACTTTGGCAAGAAACGCTGATAAGATGGACTTTGTTTTAATCAAATTTAGACTGTCGCCTTGTAACTGCAAAATAACCATATTAAATTCTGTAACCAACTCTGTTAAATAGGCGATGTCTGTTTTCCTCTTCAATAAATTGTCTTTTAAAATTTTATCTTTAGTATCCAGAAATTCTAAAATAATCTCAAAAAAGTGCAAAAAATCTTGTCAAACATAAGCTTTTCGACAGCCAGCGTACTTCAGTGTGAAGGAGTAATTGATGGAAGTGTTCGTCATTTTCTTCACACAACTGCACAAATAACCGCGTATTCAATGCATTGCTTCGAATTCGGTTTACTGCATCAATGATTAATTGAAGAGATTCATGCACTCTAACTCTCAAATTTTTAGCAACTAAATGTTGTCGATATTATTTTTTATTATTATTATTATTATTATAAACGGTTTTTTTTCTGGGAGATCGTCCGTATATTTGAGCGGCGTGTAGCATATTTCGTACTGTTTCTGCACGAACAGATTTGTGCAGAGTGGTAGCAATGCTGTCGGCTAGACTTTGAGCACTTAAAAATGGATTTTTGTCAACTTCTTTTAGAACTTGTCTGCGCATTCTTGCAGTTAGTACTGCTGGTCGCCCTGATCTGTGCTTGTTTTCAGTCGAACCACTTTCCTCGTATCTTTTTATCACATATCGGCCCGTGGACGAGTTTAACTTCAGTCGTTTAGCTATCATTCTGTAATTTTGGTTTTGTGAACGTAACAAAATAATTTGGTTTCGCAGTGGCCCACGCTTCTAGATAACTCGCTTGTTTTGGGAGATATAGTGATACAAACAATGCGTATAATACAGGGTGACAGAAAAAAGTACATTGCATAGTGCCACACAATAGAGGACACTAAAATAAGAAAAAGAGTTCCTATGAACATGGGTCCGCAAGACCTTCGGTTAAAAGATACGGGGTGTTGAATTTTTTTAAAATTTATTTGCAAAAACAATGATTAATTAAAACAAAAAATTAAGTTTTTAGAAGATGTTCAAATTGTTGCCCTTGTACTTCAATACATTTTTCCATTCTTCTTCTTAATGATTGATGGCATCTTTGAAATATTCCTGGGTTATTACGAAATCTATCTGCCGATTCTATAATTCTTATCCACAATTGTTCTTCATTATGTATTTCTACAGCATAAACTTCATTTTTCATAAATCCCCAAAATGAAAAATCGAGGGGATTAAGGTATCGGGACTACGAGCTGGTCCCCCTCGACCAATCCACATATTTCCAAATCTCCTGTCCAAATATTCCCTTGCCACTCGAGAAAAGTGGGCTGGCGCCCCATCATGCATGTAATACATTCTTCCAGTAATGGCCAATGGGACATCCTCTAATAATGTATTTAAATCATTCTCCAAGAAATTTCGATGCAGTGCGCCTGTCAATCGAAATGGGCCAATTAAATAATTGTCAATTATACCTGGCCACACATTAATTGAAAACGCATATTGGTGACTTCGAATTACAGTTTGATGAGGATTTTCATCACTCCAATGGTGCATGTTATGTAGGTTCAGTATACCATCACGACTAAAACCAGCTTCGTCAGTAAACAAAATTGATGAAATAATGTTTCGTCTTTGGTTTTGCAACCATTGGCAAAATTGTACACGAGGAACAAAGTCATGTTCCAATAGTGAATGAATTTTTTGGAAATGATATGGGCGAAGAAGTTGTTCTTTGAAAATTTGTCCAACTGATTCACGGTTAACGTTTCGTACCGATGAACTTGTTTTTCTGGTGCTTGTTCTTGGATTATTTTCTACCATTCGTAAAATAGTTTCTTCGTTTCGCACAGTGCGGCGAGTTCTGGAAACCCCACTATTCAATTTTGGTTTTCTAAAACAGCCATCTTCCCTCAAACGCCTATGCACATCAATAAATGTTCGAACATTAGGAACTTAGGGATAAAGGATATCTTTCTCGATAAATACGTTGAGCTTCGTAAGAATTTGATCTAGCTTCGCCGTAACACATAATCATGTCCCTGTATTCTTCAAAAGTGTAGTGAACCATTTTTGAAAGCAAATTTGAATAATCAGTGAGAAAACCAATGAAAAACTTAATCACGAACACAAAATTCCTCAAACAACAATTACATCAGTTTGACAAGTGTCATTATGACATATTATTCAATTGTTATTTTTTGATTAATTAGCGTGCATTGTCGGCTTTCAGATGCATTTGTTTTGGAACCATAGATATTCAAAAAAAAACCCAAAAAAAGAAATAAAATTCAACACCCCGTATCTTTTAACCGAAGGTCTTGCGGACCCATGTTCATAGGAATTTTTTTCTTATTTTAGTGTCCTCTATTGTGTCGCACTATGCAATGTACTTTTTTCTATGTCACCCCGTAGATAAAGTAACACTGACAGGTGACTCGCTACCTATTCTTGTGCACATTGTATTGTAGACGTTGTAGAGTTGCAAGTGAGGCAATATCACCCCAGCAAACGGTGTGCAAATACGTTTTTGGCTTGCAATTTACACTTTTTCTTAGATTTTGTTTAGCAAACGCATTTGTTTAAATAGTTATCACTATAAAATATTTACGTTATTGATAATACATAAACTGATATAATTTTGAAAACAGTTTACTATAATAATAATAATAATAATAATAATAATAGCTCTTTATTGCCCAACAGAAATTTCCAATTAGTGGACAAATATATAATATAAGATATACAATGAATGTACATAATGTATTAAATTAACTAAAAATATCTTCCAGACGACGATCAGCTAGACGGCACATTACTGTCAGTGGAGAACGTTGTAAAACATTCGTTCTTGATGTTGCGGTGGTGAATGTGGATTCGTGCCTTGACGATAGCCTCGGAATACGAAAAGTTAGTCCAGAAAGTAGACTTGTACAGTCAATCTCTCCGTGAACCAGTTTACGGATAAATTGCAAACAATGATAATCCCTTCTGGCAGATAGCGATTGCATTTCATGACGTCGCAGCAATTCATCTTGACAGACTCCAACTTCAGGATAGACTCCGTCGAGTTTGAACGATAAATATTTTAAAAATCTTCTATGTATTCTATCAAGAGACATGCAGTGACAAGCGTATATGGGATACCATATTATGCAAGCATATTCCATCTTACTTAAAACGTATGCAGAGTATAGCACTTTCAACAGCTGAACATCTTTAAAGTACTTGGAAACACGCATAATAAAACCTAAAGATCTGCTGGCAGAAGAACATACTGAGTCAATATGATCGATAAATGTAAGTTTGCAATCGAAAATAATACCCAAATCCTTAATAGTCGACTTTTTTTTCAAGAATGTAATCGTTAATTGAGTATGTGGTTTCAAGTGGCGAGCTTTTACGAGTGTAGGATATCACTGCACATTTTGAAGCATTCAGAGTTAGTTTGTTATCCTGACACCACAGAATTATTTTATTAAGATTGGCTTGTAAATGTGCAGCATCATTGGGTGAAGAAATTTCCAAAAAGATTTTTATGTCGTCAGCATATGCAAGAACAGGACAATTTAATCCAAGAAGCAAATCATTAATAAAAATTGTAAATAATAATGGGCCCAAATTAGAACCTTGAGGCACACCTGTAGAAGCAACATATTCGCTTGAGCAGTATCCATTGTAGGAGACATAGGATATCCTATTTTGTAGATAGGATTGAAGTAGTTTTACTGCTGAAGGAGAAAAACCTAGTGACTCAAGTTTTTGTAAAAGAATACTGTGATTTACAGTGTCAAATGCACGAGAAAAATCTGTGTATATTACGTCAACTTGTCCGCATCGATCCAAAATTTCACTAACATACTGTGAAAAAGTGCACAAGTTTGTGACTGTGGAGCGTCTAGCAATAAATCCATGTTGATCAGGAGAAATGAATGAACTTACGTGATTGTATATTTGTTTGTATAACACACGCTCATACAATTTTGCGAAATTCGATAATATAGAAATAGGTCTATAATTAGATAAAGAAGAGGTATCGCCTTTCTTATGAACAGGACATACTCTAGAGCGCTTCCAACAACTCGGAAAGGTGCTAGTTCTTATAGACAAATTGATGATTGTAGTTAGAGGAGCTGCAAATACATAACGGCAATCACGTATAAGAAAACTAGGTAGTTGATAAAATACCTATTACATCATTCTCAGATATTGTAGAGAAGGAAAATGGCAATGAATGACTATAACCCACCGAAGAAGAAAATTCTCCTCCAGTTAAATAAGCATCAGCAAACGTGGCAGCAAAGGCATCAACAATTTCAGATGGATCACTGAGTTCACAATCGTTTACAACCATTTTTCCAGGGATTCTTGTTGACTTGCGTTTATCACCCAAAAATTTCCACAACTTACTTGGATCAATTTTAATATTGCTCTCAACTTCCGAAATATATTTTCTGTAAGCATTAGAAATCTTCGATTTACATAGAGATCTAAGTCGCTTGAATTCATTATAGAATACCAACTTTTTTGTTTTAATCCATTTACGATGGTAATAATATTTATATTTAAGATGAAGCCTTATATCGTTGTTAAACCACGGTGGATAATGTGACTTATTAGTAGCTCTTGTTTCCGGAATAGATTTCAGTAGAATAGTATGCAGGGTTTTAAATTGCTTAAGAAATGACCAATCAGCGTGGAAAAGGTCATCGTACAAGGTCTCGAAATTTGCTCTACGATAATTAAAACGTAGTTTATTTGAATTTGGGAAACTTAAAAGTCGGTCATTTGAACTATACTCAAAGTTAATATTAAGAGCTGGATGGTATAGGTCTTCCTGAACTAGTGGACAGTCATCACGAGTAACTGTAATAGAACAATTAAGATTTGATAGTACAAGATCCAATAATCTCCCACCTGCATTCATGATGCTGTTAAATTGTTTTAAGTTCAAAATATTTGTAAAATAGGTAAATGTTGATAATTTGGCATTGCGTGTATTAGAGACAGATGTCAACTGAGGTAAATTAAAATCGCCAATAATAAGAAAATTTTGACCAATTAATTGAGCTTCAAGGGCACTAGCAAAAATTTCATAGGCATCACTGGTAATAGAAGGAGGTATATAAACTAGAACAATTAAGAACGCAAAAGAGTTGATAGTGCACCTACATACAATTACGTCAATAAGTGGAACAAGATTGAAAAAAGTGAAAGTATCAATAGTAGTAAACGAAATTTTATGGGAAAGTGCTATTAGTACACCACCACCTCTAGATCGATCAACGACAGAAAACTTTCGATCTGAACGAACAACATTATAATAGTTCGTAAATAGTTCGTTATTAGAGACTGAGTCACTTAGCCAAGTTTCAGATATGAGTACAATATCAAAAAAGTTATCAGAAGCGTTTGTAAAGAATGTTTGTGTTTTGAATTCAATCCTCTTGCGTTTTGGTAATAGATATTTATGGAATTTAACATCAGTGACAATCTGTTGGGGAAGTTTAGTTTCCCGAATTGATAATAGTAGGTACACCATTACGGTATTTAATTGAAATATTCTTTTCGCCCTGGAGAAGACGAGTTTCTAAATTCTGTTTAACTGCCTTGTATAAAGCTATTTGTTTTGGTGTTCTATCAGATGAGACAGAGATATTTGCAAAAGTGGTACTATTTTTCAAGTTTTTGAATTTACGGAAAACTGTGTGTACTGCATCGGAGGAAGACAAACGTCTGATAGGTCTGGAGGAAGTCTGCTTTGTTGGATCAAATTTTCCAAGCCGCTGAGGAACAACATTTTCCTTTGGTAATCCAGCCTGTGTTAATAAATTATTGACTAATGCACCATCAATTTCCATTTGTTCCTTTTTACTTTCACCCCTTTCATTAGCACCATAAATAAGAAGATTGGACGCTCTTTTATTCCTCTCAACCACTTCGTGTATTACATCCTCCGTAGCTAGCATGGATGCAGTGGGATTCTGTAACTCTATTCTACTCGAACAAATGTCATAATCGGTCGATACGTCGAACGGTGGTTAGTTTTTGCGATTCTGTAAAATATTCGATGGTCGACCGTCGACTAAATGGATCACGTGATGGCGAACGTTTAAGATATTTCGTTCGACATGTATGTGGTTGTCGATCGAACTATCTATCTTTGTCCTTCTACTAGTTTTTAGTTCTTATTCACTCTCATCTCATTTGTAATCGTTGTCGAGGACGCCAAATTTTAAAAAAGTTTTTAAGAAGGTTTCTTCACTAATAATGTAGTGAAGAAACAATAAGCAGTATTAATACGTAATTTAAGTTTTTGTATTTCATAATACATATATACTCTATAGATCTAAAACTGTTTAATGGGTTTATTGTTTGGAAATTTTAATCAGTCAAAATTGTTTGTAATATATATTCGATTGTTATACTTGTACCTGTATACGCTCAAAGGATTTTCCAGCAAAAAAATGTACTATCATAGCGCATTAACACACAATAACAAATACAGCATATTCTTAAACTTGCCTAATCCTTACCGTTCTTAAACGTGCTTCATTTGCATTTTAATAGGTATTTGCAAATGATTCAATAGTCTCTAATACGTGCTGTTACTCATCGGTATTTCCAAAACTACCCTTTTCGAGCTTTGCTGTTTGTTAAATTACGGTTTCAATTCAGTTTTGTAAAATCATTGAGAGTACTTTCATATCGAGAGGACTTACATTAGTGTGAATAACAAAATGGAAAATGCTACGAAATTTTTAACGCATTCTGAACACTTGCAAATAATGTTGGACTTTATGGAAGAAAATTCAACATTGGCAACGGGATCATTTGCTGGACCAGAAGGTAAAAAATTGCAACGGAAAAAGTGGGATGAATTAACATTACTTTTGAACGGAGCTGGATTTGGCGAGCGATCTAGGGAAAAATGGCAAAAGGTAGATACTTTATCAATGTATTAATTATACATAAATTAATTAGTCTGCAATATATTTTATAATTTATTAGATACTTTGCAGACTTGGACGGATCTAAAAAGTAAATCGCGAGCCCGAGCCGCGCAACTCAAATTACAATCTAATAAAACCGATGGCGGAGAAAAAGAAACAAAAGAATTAACAGTAATTGAAGAAAGACTTTTAGCACTAATTGGCCCTTCAAGCTTTGAAGGTACATATACTCCTGAACGCGGTGTAAGTTTTGTATCTTATCCTGTATTTAAAATTACTTAAAAATCAATTCTTTAGTTATCCACCACATCTATCATGCCTATTGGTACTTCTTCAAATGTAAAAGAGAAATCTACAGCTATGAAAAGGAAATATGTAGAGGAAAGTGATCATACTTATGTTGTAGATACCGATGAAGTGACCACACCAAAACGGCCAAGAAAAGAAGATATAAGACTTGCTATATATGAAAAAACGTTGTCTTCTTTAGAAACAATTGAAAATACATTGAGAGTAGGCTTGGATAAAGTTGCACAGGGTTTTCAAGTCCTTGCACAGGCAATTAATAAATTAAATAAGTAATTATTCTGTTTTATTTATTTTTATGTATATTGGTATACAGGTCAATATTAAATAAAATATCTATTAATTAATCGATCTCTTGCTATACGTCCTTGATTCAGCAACGCAGCATCTTGAAATCCAACCACGGGAATACCTTCTCGTTGGTGCACATTTACATTCTCATTGATAATATCAAAATCCTGATGAACTCTGGCATTAATACATAAGTTATGCAATACTGCACATGAATTAATAAGAATACCCATAAAGTGTGGGTCATATCTTGCAGTTCTTCCACGTGCCAAGCACCGAAACCTTGCTTTCAGAACTCCATTACAACGTTCGATGGTATTCCTTGCAGATGAGTGAGCATTGTTATATCTTTCCTGCGGAGAACCTTCTACAGGATTATTGTAAGGAGTAAAAAGATAAGGTTGAAGAGGATAGCCTGAATCACCCAAAAGCCAGCTATTTCGTTCACCAGTATTATAGATATGACGAAGATAATTCTGGATAACTGAATTTCGCCAGATAAATGCATCATGACTTGCACCTGCATGACTTGCATTTATATTTAAAATACGTAAATTGGCATCGCAGATAATTTGGACGTTTTTTCGAGTGATATCCCTTTCGATTTAAATAATTATGTTCTTCTTCAAAAGGCTTCAATATAGCAACATGTGTGCAATCAATAGCACCGATCACACCAGCTATATTAAATTTATCTAGAAACGCTGCTTTGATTCTATTACGGGCTGCCACTGTATTTGGGAATATAATCCATTCATTCCCTAATACATTATCTATTGCATGGGTTACTTCACGAATTATTCTATGTACTGATGTCTGACTAAGGTCTAAATTATAATCTTGCCCAATAGCTCTCTGATAACAGCCGGTTGCATAAAATCTTAGTGCACATAATATTTTTGTTTCTCGTGCAATACCACTAATTCGTTGAGGTTCACCTATTACATTTAGAGTATTGAACAAGTAGTGCACTAAATCTTTGTTTAATCTAAATAATTCGATAAACCGAATGTCAGGCAATGCAAATGGATCACTACTTTCACGTAAAAGCCTGCGTTGTGTGCGCAATAAATTGTTTTCTTCTCTTCTGTCATCGTTTTCATTTTCAATTAAGTCGTGAAAGATTGGTAGCATCTACAATGGAATAAAAAATTATTAAGTATTCACACTTTGATTTGTATAGTATAAATACCTTGTAATTTGATATACTTATTCCGATGATTCTAATATTTACAACAATTTTCTACGTTTTCTACTTCTACTTTTATAAATTTGTCCGGTAACAACTAACTATTGACTGCAATCCACTGACCACACCACTGACTGTGTTGTATCTATTTGTGGTTTTGGTTATGTTTTCATAGAACACATTCTTTAATGAAAATCAAAAGACAAAAGTTCTAAGAGAAACTAAAATGATACTAAAACTTTCAACTTAATAAGTAAAGAATTTTGAGAACCAAACTGCAAATAAATTGCCTATATATTTCTTTTTATTTGAAAATAATCTACTATATGCATAAATTATAGACCGTACACAGCTATTCCACAAATGTGTGATTCTATTATATGCTACTAATGCACCGATTTTACCCGAACGCTGTTCGACATGTTACAGAATCGCTTTGGTCGATAGTTGTCGCCAAACGTCACATGTCGAAACAATATGGCGCTGTTCTATTCGACAGAGTTACAGAATCCCTATGCAGGTCCAGAAGCTGTAGGTGTGGAATTATGTTTTAAACTCTGAACTTCTTGTTTTAGTTCCGTTACCATAGCAATTAAAGCAGGTATTTGAAGAATTCCCTGCTCGCAGTCATGACAAATAAATTTAATCTTACGTCTGGCATTAGCACGTCGATCAAAACACTTCAATTCAGCTACTGAAAGTTCAGAACAAAATCCATGAATAGGTCTATTACAGCCATCACATTTGATAATCTTATCACGTTCTTCATCAACTGGGGTATTGCATTTAAGACACGACATCGTACAATTAATTACAAATTCAGATGTGATGCAAGGAATTAAACAGATGTGTATTGATATTAGGATTGAACACAAGGATACACTTCACATCAGCTGGGCCGTTAGCTAGTGACTTACAAGACAAACAAGAGGGCCACGGAAAGGTAAAAATGAATACAGTAGGAAATATCAATACAGCAATTGCATTAAATCAAAACATTAACCACTATACGTTGTGTGTATATTACAAAAATTTCCTTGAAGACACAAACTAAAAAAAGTAACAACAAAAAGACGGATCTTATTTGTGTCAACCAAAAATAACGTATGTGTAGATAAAATTTATAAAATTTATATTCAATGCCTACTATATTAAGAAAATAGAAAACAAAGTATTTCTTTAAATGCGTAAGGAACTTACATGACACTCACTGAAGAAAAAAATGATACTATGTATGTACTATGATTTATTAGTGATATTTAAAAATCTTAGGGTGTGCAAATACTTTATTTACCCACTGTATATGTCTTTATATTCTAAGATAAAGTAAATAAGTAGGTACTATCAGTGTTTGTTGAGATCCACTATCGTGGACCCCCATTTTCATGTCATGGACCCCTTGCAGGTTGTCGTAGACCCTTGGGGGTAGATATAGACCACTTTGGGAATCACTGGTTTAAACTGTGAGATCGATAAACACTTTAGCCAGCAGTTTGAGTTTACCTGTCAGTTAAATTTGTTAACCAGCGATTGAAAAACCGGGCGTAAAAGTGACAGCAATTTTTCAATAATTTATTTGACATCGTCAATTTTTTGTTTCATAGCTAGGTAGATAACATAAAAATACGCCCTCGTAGAACAAACCAAGACTCAATTGGTGTGTGTGTCTATATAAATAAATAACCTGCTTATTTACTATTTAAAAACAGATAAATACGGACACGTTTTTTCATCCATTGTTATCGATCGAGCGTAAACATATTACGTTAAAGGGATTGAAACAATTAATTCTGCGTTTATTCCGCATGCATTTTCGCGACGAATACATCCAACCCAACCTAATTCGCATATCCGCCTGTTATACCTGAACCAACAATCGTTTTATGTAACTGTGTCACTGTCGAACCCTAATACGGTGTGGGCTACGGCCGTTAATGTCCTTATTAGACCGTAAAATAATGTATACGCGTGAGGTGACCGTACCTCAAATACATTGACAGTCAACCTACCTACGTTCGCGCTTTGGCGTCGGCACAATAATTATGTTCAAAAAAAAAAAAAAAAACGAAGAAATGGTTGTTTTTTTTTAATCCTTGCAAAACAAGAGTATGCCTATATTCGTCAAAGGATCGTTAACGCGGTAATAATAATAATACTTATCAACCCGATGTTAAAACCCATCATTAATCGTGTTTAACACTTACTTATATTCTTCTCGTGAAAATCGCATGCGAGATTAAATTATATGTGCTCTCTTTAGCGTAAGCGTCAGTATATGTATACGACAATGACCCCAATTAATGCTGGGAGCAAACAGTTTTTTTTTTAAGATCGAAGTCGCGACATCTAATCCAAACATAACACTGTCAAAGCGTACGATGAAAAATTTTACGCGTCTCCCGGAGATTGATTGAGTCTAGAATGTGAATCACACTTCGGCGGGTATAAGATGTTTTGATACTAAAAATAAATCTTGTACATTCTGGAGGTTTTGCGATTTTTTTCTCCATCTATTTAGTGTTGTTCCATGTTTTAGCCACACCCAGTAAAAATGCATGTTACATATATGTACGTAGCGTAAAGTTGAGGAACTTTCTGAATAACCGCTGCCACAATAGGTATTTCCTTGATAACGAAAATAGATAACTTACATTTGCTGGCGACAAGAAAATGAATTGAATTTGAGCGGG
This sequence comes from Holotrichia oblita, assembly GCA_023690525.1. NCBI lineage: Eukaryota > Metazoa > Arthropoda > Insecta > Coleoptera > Scarabaeidae > Holotrichia > Holotrichia oblita. The sequence continues at coordinate 12,817,248 of CM043016.1, read as the reverse complement.
GAATATTAATAGGATTCCTAGATATATAAGTTTCTATAAACAACATACCTTCTAACAAATATACACTACCGATCATAATTATGAACCCAATCGATAATAAATTTCGTATGCCGATGAAAAAATTAAGAGCGGTTAATTTTATTACAGCTGTCAAAATTATTCTCATGTTTGACAGTCACAAAAGTCAAAATAAAACTGATGACTTTGCAATTTTATTGTTAAAATCCTTTCGGCAATTACGATTGTGAAATTATGATTTTTGTAATTTGACAGCTGTCAGAAATACTTTGACAGTTACATCTATAGTAAAAACAACTTTAACTTTTTAACTGTTCCGTCTTCGAGATTGTAAGAAAATAAATTTAAACCGTAAAAAGTAACCGTTTTTGTACTTTGACAGCTGTCGGAAGTATTTTAGTTGTTTTAACCCACAAAAACGGCAAGGAAATAAGTGTTTTCATAGTTTTAGCAGCCGTCAAAAATATTCTCATGTTTAGCACTCACAATAGTCAAAATAACTGACTTTGCAATTTTATTGTTAAAATTGTTTTGGCAATTACGATTGTGAAATTGTGATTTTTGTAATTTGACAGCTGTCAAAAATACGTTGACAGTTACATCGTTTAAAACTGTAGTGAAAACAACTCTCCTCACCGTTTGACAGCTGTGCTGTAACTGTTCCATCTTCGAAATCGTTAGAAAATAAATTAAAACCGTAAAAAGTAACTTTTTGTAGTTTGACAGTTCTCAGAAGTGTCTTAACTGTTGCTGCCTCAAAAACAGAAAGAAAATAAGTGTTTTTACACTTTTGACAGCTGTAAAATTTTCTTTGACAGTTACACTTCTCAAATCCGAAGGAAACACTATTTCGATAATTTGTCAGAAATATTTTGACAGTTATACACCGATTAAAATGGTAATAAAAAACTTTATTATTTAACAGTTGTCGGATATTGTACAATCACCAAAACAAGTGACCAAATAACTTGACAGCTATCTGAAGTATTTTGACAGATACAATTGTCAAATTTGAAAAAAAATATACCTGTTAGAAGTGTTTTAACTGTTCGACCCACAAAAATAGAAAGAAATTACGTTCTTTTACAGTTTTGACTGCTGTCAAAAATATTTATTTTGACAGTTACACTACTCAAATCAGAAGAAATACTATTTTTATAATGGCAGATATCTTTTGACAGTTATCGGTTACCGTTTACGATTTTTTTTTCCGTAGGACTGGTAAAATTGACAAAATCAGCATTTTTTTCAAATTTGACAATTGTTACTATCAGAATACTTGAGATACCTGTCAAATTATTTTGCCACTTGTTTTGGTTAAAAACAGTTAAAATATAATAAATTTTACGATTTTGACTGCTGTCAAAAATATGCCTTTGACAGTTACACTACTCAGATCAGAAGAAAATAATATTTTTATAATGGCAGATATGTTTTGACAGTATATCCATTTTTATTATCGTTTGACAGTAGTAGAAGGTATTTTAACTGTCAAAATAGTAACAAAGTAACTTATACAATCGTAATACAATTTTAAAATCAAAAAATTTCTTTTATAATTTGACAGCTGTCAAAAACGTTTTAACATCAATTTATACTTCGGCACCTGTTAGAGCTATTTTAACCGCCACACTCGCCAGAACAATCTAAAGAATTCTAAAAATATAAAAAATTCGAAACCATCAATCATCATTTGACAGCTGTCAAAAACCTTACCGCAGTTAGTTAGTTTGTTCATTTGATTATTAAAAAAAAATTTCTAAATCTTGAATCATTGCAAACAAAAACTGTTAATAATTGAAATGTCAAAACGAAGAAATTAACTTGCTGTCAGCTGTCAGAAAAATTTCGATGGATAGATGAAGAATTAGTACAATTTGAAGGTTGGCGAGTTTTTTTTAGCGTTACGACATTTAATATTGTAAAGATATTGTTGTGCTCTTATGATGTGGCAGCTATAATACTGTAAGAAATAACTGTTTTTTTTGACAGATACAAGAATTACTTTAACTTTTACACCTTCGTAGTTCGCTAGTGTTGAAACTATAATAATAAATAGTAAAATATAGGGGAAAAAAACAATTTATTTATAATTTGACAGCTGTCAAAATTCTTCTGACGCTAACGTCACTCAAAGTTGTAAAAGATAATTTGACAGCTGTTAGAAATATTGTAATATGTTTACTGTCAAAATGGGTACTTAATAAAATGACTTGTTTAAATAATTTGACAGGTGTCAGAAATATTCTGACGCCTAAGCTACTAATCATCGGAACTGTAGAAGAATAACTAATTCTATAATTGTACTAGAATTGTATTTTTTTGGCAGTTGCCATTGTTAAGTTTGTATAAAACGCCTGTTCTTGTAATTTGACAGCTGTTGAAATATTTCGACACCCAGACCTGTAACCGTGTTTTGACAGATGTATGGAGTATTTTAACTATCCCACCAATTAATGTGAAATATTTTGATATTTTGGAGTCTTTTGACAGCTGTCAAAATTTTTTAATTTTTAACAGTAACTGTCAGAAGTATTGCGACAGTTACAAGCGTCATCAAACTAATTTGAAAAATAAGCGTCTTTTAACTGATTTTATAATTTGACAGCTGTCACCGCAGTATTTTGACGGTTACAATTATTTTCATCTGTTTACATTGTTTTTATAATTCATTAATTTTTTTTTATTTTTCAGGTGCGGGGGAGTCCGGAAAAAGTACGATAGTGAAACAAATGAAGTAAGTTAGTCGTTAAATATTAAAATTTGATTTTGTGTAAATAATTTTGAAGTTAATCGTTGCTAGTGGTGGTGCTATTCGAAATTTCTGATTCGATAATGCATGACACAACTCGTAAAAGATATGTTTGCAAAATAATTCCGGAGTGACGAGACAGGTAGTAATCGAAATTGTCGCCGGAATAATCTTGTATATAATATTTAAACGCGGATTTGGAGAAATAAACCAACATCGATCAAACATTGCGTTTGTTACATGAACTAGATTTCCTCGAATTTAATTCGATGTACATATGTTCCACAATGTTCCTATTCATTTGAAATCTATCATATTTAAAACAAACATAAAAAGCGGTGCCACCACTCTCCCTATTATCTCATGTTAAATAGTGTATACATATATTGATCACAAGGAATTAGCCAGCCAGCTTTAACAAGATACGATGATGGTGGTAACTAACATCGGTGGTGGCTCCGCGATTAGGTCATGTGTGCTATTAATAATTTACTTGTTTGTGAGCCGCGTTAACCGCGACGTATTTACTGTGTTTATTAACTGGATTATATCGCAAAATCGAATGACAAGAATGACAACACTGTGATGCGGACGACACGCTCAATCAATAACTTATCTCTCTCAATCGCCTGATACGCTCGACACTATATCACGTCAAACTGAAAACAAAAGAAAAACATGAACATTCATGGATGTAGCGATCGCTATTCTCAATTATTACGTATAATAGTGTGTGCGTGTGTATGTGTGTGTTACTCAATGAAGGTGATATTTGATTAGATATACACTCATGCTCATAAGTTTTCGCTAAAAATGTATACTTTTACTCTGTCAATTTACACAGCAAGCAGTGACAGTCTGCAAGAGCTAGTAGCTGCACTCACAGCTACAAACAAAAGTTTGAACTCTTTTGAAGGTTACCATTTGTTAAGTGTGAAATAAATTGGAATTCCTTTAATTTGACAGCTGTCAAAAATATTACAATCCGAACAAAATTCCCGCTTTTCTAATTTAATAGATGTCAAAAATGTGTTGAAAATAATGATTGCGATTCCCAATTCTGAAAAAAATTCATTTGACAACTGTCAAAAATATTTGAACAATACTGCTTTCGTAATTTGACAGTTTTGACGGTTAAAATCGTAAGTAACTGTTTTTTTTTTACAGATAGACAGCTGTCAAAAGTTGTTTAACTGTTAGAACCTTCAACAGTAAGAAAATAAATAGTTTGACAGATTTAAAAATAATTAGGACGTGTAGTATAAAAACTACGAACTAATATTTTGACAGATATAATTGTCAAATCTTAATAAAATGCTTTTGCTTGTTATTTAAATGAAGAATTTTTTAATTTGACGGTTCTCAAAAATATTTTGACAGTTCCAACGTTGAAAATTGTAAAAATAATTCTTTTTGTCTCGTTTAACAGCTTGTTTTCAACTCTTCTATCTTCGAAATGCTAACAAAATAAGTGTTTTCCCAATTTGAATATTTTTACAATTACAACCGTGAAGCCTGAAAAATAACATGTTTCATAATTTTACAGTTGTCAGAAATATTTCAACAGTTGACAGTTATACCCGTCAAAATCGTCATCGTTAACCGTTTTTATAGCTTGGCAGTTGTTAGAAGTGATTTTATAGGTTAAACAGAATTCAGAACTGATTCAGACAGTTACCATTCTGAAATCTGGAGAAAATATTCCTTTTATTATCTGTCGAAAATATTTTGACAGTTACATGCATTAAAGTGGTAAACAGACAACTGTTTTTATTGTTTGACAGCTTGAGTAAGTGATGAAACTGTGCGAAATAACTTTTGACAGTTATATCCAGTTGTAATCGTAAAATGTAATCGATTTTATTGTTTGACAGTTATCAAAAATGTTTGAACTTTTGAACCCGTTAGGTAAGTGTTTTTATCGTTTGGCAGTTTAAATACTCAAATATGAAGAAAGTGCTTGTTTTATAATTCGATAGCTGTCAGAAACGTTTTAAAGTTTCCTTTCTGTTTGACAGCTGTCAATTTTATCCGTTGACATCGCAAAAACAGCTGTTTTTACAGTTTGCCACTTGTTAGAAAATAAAATACAATGATGAAATCTTAAAAGAAATGTTTTTATAATTTGACAGCTGTCAGAATTTATATTTTTACACTGCCTATTTACACGGTAAGCGGTGATAGTCTTGACAAACAAGAACAAATAGCTGCACTCGCCACAAAAAAAGTCTAAACTACATATTTTGAAGATTGCCATTTGTTCAGCTGTCAAAACTACTTTAACAATAAAAACAACGCTGTACAGTTTGGTAACTGTAGTGTTTTTGTAATTTGACAGTTTCGACGGTTAAAATCGTAAAAGTAACGGTATTTTTTTTACAGATACACAGCTGTCAAAAGTTGTTTAACTATTAAACCCTTCAAAGCTAAGAAAGTAAATAGTTTGACAGTTAATAATGCGGCGTTATTAATTACGGCGTGTAGTGTAGAAATTAATGATTACAATTCTCAAATCTGAAACAAATCGTGCTAACTGTCAAAAATATGTTTACAATAAAAACAATTATGTACAGTTTTGATAGCTGTTAGATATATTTTGACGGATATAATTGTCAAATCTGAATAAAATTGCTTTTGTTTGTAATTTAAATAAACGATTTTTTAATTTGACAGTTCTCAAAAATATTTTGACTGTTACAGCGTTGAAAATCGTAAAAATAACTCTCTTAGAATCGTTTGACAGCTGTGTTTTCACTTTTCCATCCTCGAAAGATTAATTTGACAGCTTGCAGGTGAATTATGACATAATATTTTTACAGTTACAACCGTGAAGACACTGAAAAATATCATGTTTCATAATTTTACAGTTGTCAGAAATATTTTGACAGGTACAATTATCAAATTTGAACGTAATTGTCAATTTTGACAGTTATACCTGTCAAAATCGTAATCGTTAACCGTTTTTATATTGATTGAGCAGAATTCAGAACTGATTCAGACAGTTACAATTCTCAAATATGGAAAAATACTCCTTTTATCAGTTGTCGAAAATATTTGACAGTTACATCCATTAAAGCAGTAAACAGACAACTGTTTTTATTGTTTGACAGCTTGAATAAGTGTTGAAACTGTGTGAAACAGCTTAATTTTACAATCTTACACCTCGAACAAAAATGGTTGTTTTTGTCAGTTTTGACAGTTATATCCCGTTATAACCTTAAAATGTAATTATTTTATTCTTTGACAGTTGCCCAGAAATGTTTGAACTGTTGAACCCGTAACGATAGTCGGGAAAAAAGTGTTTTTATAGTTTGGCAGTTGCAATTTGTCAAATACGAAGAAAATGCTGTCAGAAATGTTTTAAAAATAAGATTCCTCTCTGTTTTACAGCTGTCAAACAGCTGTTTTTACAGTTTGACGCATGTTAGAAAAGAAAATGGATAGTTTCCACTATTAGAACTTAGCAAAACTTGTTTTATATAATCTTGCACCTGTTGAAAATATTCTTCGATTGAAATTGATAAATTTGAAAGAAAAATCGGTTTTTGTAATTTGATGGTTGTCAGAAGAGTTTTGGCTGTTACGTCTGTTTTCTGTGTACTGTTTTACAATTTAACAGTAACAGTTAAAGTTACTGATTTTATAATTGACGGTTTAGAACTGTCAATGTTGCAATGATCAAATCTTAAAAAAAATGTTTTTATAATTTGACAGCTGTCAAAAGTTTTTTTATTCTGACGTCTATCGATGTAGTAAGGTAGTAAGTCTATTTCTAATTTGACAGCTTTCAAAATAAAATAATAATTACGAATGATTTGGAAGCTGTCAGAAAATTTTTGACAGCTACAATTATAAGAAATATAAAAAAATGGCTAAATTTACAATTTTGTAACTCTCAGAAGTATCTTAGTTGTTACAGTTGTCAAATCTGAAAAATACTGTTTTTATAGTTTGACAGCTGTCAAAAAAATGATAGAAATCCGCATTTCCCAACCCTGTATGTCCCCGATATTAATTAAAAAATTATGTTGTGATCGTATTTCATCCATTCATACGTCTCTTCTAAAATAGACCTACGCGATTACAAAGCCAATAACACACCCATCTGCGTGTCTGATCGTTCTCCTATTTCTTTCTTTTTTTTCCCCTCACATCCTGAATAATATGTGGATATGCTTACTTTTTTAAGTCGGTATATATATCTGGATTAATTTTTATGGATATACTGTAATAGAATTCGCGTCAGCTTTGACGTCAATGCGTAAACGCGAAATTCTTTTATCGACTATCACGGGAGAGGAGGACGCTGGCAGTGTGTGCACGACGTTACGCGTCCCGACGTCTACGGTCCGCCGCGCTGTTGATGTTCTCTTCAGCTGCTCGTCCATCACATCAATATTTTATACACTTAACGGTCGCTCAGAAACAAGATAGAGAACAGGCAGCAACTCTATCGCAACATACACACACACACACACACACAATACATGTATGGTCGAGATACCTTGTTCAAACATCGACAGCAACGCTTGATTATCTCTATCTATTTTTTTTATCAATTAATACACTGATGATCATAAGTATGTAAGTGTGATTTGGTATCATTTTGAATAGCGACGTAATCTTTTTGGAACAATGTCCGGGACAATTACATAGAACAACCTGGAATAGATTAAAATTTTCAATTTTCGAAAAATTATTGGCTAGCGAAATTTGTTTTTTCTAGATACTATGTAAGAAAGAAATGGGATTTTCTGGAACTGTGTTCAGAACAACTTGAAACAACGATTACAATTTCAATTTTCAAAAAATGATGCCTCAGATCAAAATGACGTTTTCCTTTCCCGAATTTTTTGACTATTTTTCTTGTCCTCCTTCCTCTCCCTTACCCCCAATATTCTAGAACAAAGTTTTCACCACAACGTGGTAAAAAATCCACAAATGTAGCGGAAACGATCGACCATTTATTGATCATCGACGTCTTCGATTGCCCAGCTTTGGTTGAGACTACAGCCATTCCCATATACTACCTGACTATCAAAAATTGAAATACAAAACTTTTATTCTTCGAACTGGTCTTGTTTGAACACCAAATGATTTTTCAGAAAATCCCAAAATAGCCACAACGGGTTAATTTTTATCCGATCTTGAAGTTAGATATATTCGAATTTGTGAAGTCCATCGCCCTTTTCGGAAATCTTAAGAGATGGCCAAACACTGAAAATGGTACAATTTGATATTTCATATCTTCAAACCGTAAAAAATCGAAAATCATCAGTTAACCACCCACCACAGACAATCGAAAAGTACGGTTTGATCATCCATCGGTTAATTTTTATCCGACCTTGAACGAATGTCTGCTATTTCAACACTTACTACACTTTTCCAGGACTTTTACAGGTGGTCAAATGATGAAAATGTTGGAATTTGTTGTCTTATGTCTCTGGATCATAAAAAATCAAAAATGATCGTCTTGACCACCCCCCCGGTTAATTTTATCCGACCTTGAAGTTAGATATGTTCGAATTTGCAAAAAATCGCACTTTTCGGAAATCTTAAGAGATGACCAAAGACTGAAAATGGTACAATTTGTTATTTCATATCTTTAAACCGTAAAAAATCGTAAATCATCGTTTAACCACCCAGCGGTTCATTTTTAACCAGTATTTTCCAGACTTTTCATAAACTTTGACAGGTGGTCAAAAAATTGAAAATTGAAAATTGTACAATCTGTTGTCTTATTTGTCTAGACCATAGACAATCGAAAACTATGGTTTGACCACTTACTGGTTAATTTTTAACCGACCTTACTACACTTTTTCAAGACTTGTACCGGTGGTCAAACGATGAAAATGTTAGAATTTGTTGTCTTATGTCTCTAGATCATAAAAAATCTAAAATCATCGTCTTGACCACCCCCCGGTTAATTTTTATCCGACCTTGAACGAAAATCTGCCATTTCAACATTTATTACACTTTTCCGAGACTTGTACAGGTGGTCAAACGATGAAAATGTTAGAATTTCTTGTCTTATGTCTCTAGATTATAAAAAATCTAAAATCATCGTCTTGACCACCCTCCTGTTAATTTTTATCCGACCTTGAACGAAAATCTGCCATTTCAACATTTATTACATTTTTCCGGGACTTGTACAGGTAGTCAAACGATGAAAATGTTGAAAGTTGTTGTCTTATGTCTCTAGATCATAAAAAATCTAAAATCATCGTCTTGACCACCCTCCGGTTAATTTTTATCCGACCTTGAAAGTTCAAAATCGAATTTCAAAATTACACTTTTCAAAAACTTGACAGGTGGTCAAACGCTGAAAATGGCGCAATTTGTTGTCTTATGACTACTAGATTACAAAAAATCGAAAATCATCGTCTTGACCATCCATCGGTTAATTTTTATCCGACCTTGAAAATATTCTCGAACTTTTTTCCGACGCATTTTTCAGAACCTTGAGAGGTGGTCAATCGTTGAAAATATTAGAATTTGTTGTCTCCTGTCTCTAGACCATAAGAAATCTAAAATCATCGTTTAAAAATTAATCAACCACCGGTTAATTTTTATCCGACCTTGAACGAAAGTTCCATTTACTCGATTTTTCAGTCGATCTTTTTTTCAAAACCTTGCAGAGATGCCTAAACATGAAAATGTTACAAGCTGTTGTCTTATGTCTCGAGACCACTCAAAATAAAAAATCATCGTTTGACCACCCACCGGTTAATTTTTTCCAGTGATTGAAAGTTATTTGTAACAGAGTTTTCAAAGTTTTTCACATTTTTCAGATGAAAACAGCTGTCAAAACTACTTTAAAAATCTAAAATAATCGTCTTGACCAGTTAATTTTGATAACTTGTAGTGCCATTTTTTGTAATTTGACAGTTTGACAGGTTAAAATTGTAAAAGTAACTGTTTTTTTTCTCTAGATAGACAAAAATCTAAAAATTGTTTAACGGTTAATTTTAGACCTTCAAAAGTAAGAATTTAAATAGTTTGACAGTTAGATTTAAAAGTGGTCAAACGATGAAAATTTCAAATTTGAAACAAATGTGCTAATTGTCAAAAATATATAATTATGTACAGTCGAAAAATTTTGATAGGTGTCAGAAATATTTTGACAGATATAATTTCAAATCTTAATAAAACTGCTTTTGTTTGTAATTTAAATAAACGATTTTTTAATTTGAGTTCTCAAAAATATTTTGACAGTTACAGCGTTGAAAATAACTCTCTTTGAAGTTGTCAGAAATATTTCGACAGATACAATTATCGAATTTGAACATAATTGAGGTTTTTATCAATTTTGACAGTTATACCCGTCAAAATCGTAATCGTTAACCATTTTTATACTTTGACAGCTGTCAGGAGTGATTTTATAGATTGAACAGAATTCAGAACTGATTCGGACAGTCACAATTTACAAATATGGAGGAAATACTCCTTTTATTATTTGTCGAAAATATTTTGACAGTTACATTTATTAAAGCGGTAAACAGACGACTGTTTTTATTGTTTGACAGCTTGAATAAGCGATGAAACTGTGCGAAATAGCTTATTTTCACAATCTTACAGCTCGAACAAAAATTGTTGTTTTTGTCAGTTTTGACAGTTATATGCCGTTATAACCGTAAAATGTAATCTATTTTATTGTTTGACAGTTGCCCAGAAATGTTTGAACTGTTGAATCCGTAAAAATAGTTAGAAAAAGGTTTTTTTATAATTTGTTTTAAAAGAAATGTTTTAAAGATAAATTTCCTTTCTGTTTGACAGCTGTCAATTTTATCCGTTGATACTGCAAAAACAGCTGTTCTTATAGTTTGGCACCAGTTTCGACTATTAGAACTACAAAACAAACTTGTTTTATAATCTTGCACCTGCTGAAAATATTTTCTCGGTTGAAATTGACAAATTTGAAAGAAAAATCGGTTTTTGTAATTTGATGGTTGCATTTGAATGGCTCTCAAAGTCGGTGTGGAACATGTAATGAATTTTAGAAACTCTTAAGGTCGGATATTGGATGAAATGGTGGGGTGGTCAAAAGATGATTTTCAGTGTGTTGTGGTTTAGAGACCATTTTTACCTCATAAACGAAAGCTGGCCAATAGAAATCGCTGACCAGAACAGAAACGTCAAGATTTCTTCTCATAACCTCAATTTCAGAATTTTCGCTCCAAAAATGATGACGGCCCAATCTATGATGACGATCCCATCTTAGCTAAACTGTGATCACGTCGATGTTTACTCACTCTACAGGGAGTATACTGTAACGTATTCCTCTATTAAGACGTGTCCGGATATATTTGTAGATCACTGTACGTTTCGAAAAGTTCGTTCAAATTCAAGTCAGTAATGATAATTTTTTGCCTATTCTAAACAAAAATGAGACGTGGCAACCACCTCGGTAACATCTATAACGAACTGAAATGATTATCAAGTTACGCGGGTTCTCAAGTTCGTTGCCGCCCCTTAACCACCGCGAATTAAGGGAAGGAAAACATTTCATTGTAGAAGATGCGTTGGATGACCTGATTAATCAATAACTCTCTCGATATACTCAGAAGGTGGACGCTCTTTTTTTTTCGTCGCAACCCCCCGGTTGAAGGAGAAAGAGAGAGAGAGAGAGAGAAAACAATAAAATATATTAATACAATTTTTTTTTTCATATCAGTTTCGCAACAGCTTTGTTTAACTTTCTTATTCTTCCTTCTTCGGAACAATTCCGTTCTCCTATCTCGATCTCAATCTTGGCACTCGTAGTTTGTAAATAATACATAATATTCCTGAAACGCGTTTAAACAGGGTAGAAATAGATAGAGATAGGTATATATATATATACATAGAAAGAGAGAGAATGACTAAGATATCTCCGCACAGTCTCTGAAAGCTCGAAAGCACGAGATATAGAGGGAAGAAGATTCCGAATGGGGCGTAGCACGCTGCTGGTTACGGAGAGATCGTAAAAGCTATTATTAAAACAGAAAAGAGACTATTTTCGGGCTTGCGCGTCTCGACGCTCGCTTTCAGCTAATACAGCGCCGCGTCGGTCGATCAATAAAGTGACGGTGGTGGTTTAGCGTGCGGCGTCGACCAAGGAAAACCGTTTTTTTCCCCCTCTCCTCGTCCCCTTATTTCCCCGTCCTCTCTTTGTCTCTCCACGGTTCTACTACACGCTGACAAGTGACCTCTCTTCTTCTGAATATGCTCGATTCACGTTCACAGGTTGCTGTGATGATATGGCGTGGTTCGTCGTTGTCGCCTTTTTGACATCGTCAATTGTTTTTTTTTGTTTCGTGCTCTCCGCTTTTGTTGTAGATTTAATGCAGTAAGTGGTGTGGATTAGTTAAGTAATATGATTCGCCACACAAAATAAAAGAAGCTGATTATATCTCTTTTATTGGATTTTCAGGAAATAAACAATTCTGCTTCTCTGCTCGTTTATTCTAGGACGTAATTGTTTTTCTTAAAATTAATTTCATCGGTGTGGAACAAACTGAAATTTAATATCTATAAAATGATATTAAAAGATGCTGTGTTGTATCAAATGCAGTGCTGCTATAGACTTAATAAAATTATATTGGGTGTCCAGAAAAAATCTAACAATTTTCGTTTAAATGCAAGTATGTATACATATGATATTACAAACTTGATTAAGTCAATAACAAAAGGAATATAGATATTAAAAAATAATTTTTAATCGGAAGAAGAATCTTCAACATCAAAAGCAAGCAGTTGCAGTAGGGGAAAGTGTTAGAGCGTAAACTTCTTATTGTTCAAAGAAATCGGCAAGATAAGGCTTATGATATTCTTAAAAGGTTTATTCTTCAAAAATCTCGAAGATGAAGAATCCTCATCGCATCTGGAATCAAGACAGCAAGCAGTTGCAGTAGGGGAAAGTTGAGCAGCGCTTATTGTTCAAAGGTTTATTCTTCAAAATCTCGAAGATGACAGTTGAGATTAAACCTCCTCATCGCATCTGGAATCAAGACGAAATCGGTCTCAAAGATAAAGTTAGGCCCCAAAAAAGACTTTAGTAAAAGTTCTCAAGATAAAGTTAGGAAAAGTTTAGAAAAGAAAATGACGATCAAATTAACGCTGAATTAGCCGATGCTCAGGAAGAGCTTGAATTTGAAAGATCCAGTTTCAATAATGGCGATTACGTTCTTGTCAAGTTTGAGAAGAAATGAGTGCCAACTGAGCACTATGTTGGGAAAATTATTTCTCAAGACTGCAATTGGTGTGAATTCCAAATACAGTTTTTCGAACGTATTGGCTTGAGTAACAAATTTGTCATCGAATCATCGCAATCATTTGATGTAAATGAGTCAGACATTTTACTCAAACTGCCTAAACCGTTAAAGTGCAGTGGTTCAATTCGAGTTGCAGTACAAGTGTGGTTTAAGGTAGATTTTTCAAATTATAATGTATAATAGGAAGCAGTTGTTTATATTACAAAATTACTGTTTCTATGTAAATTTGTTCAGAGGTTTTAAACAAATAAATTTTGCAGTTGCACATTGGAGTTTTTTTTATTCAATATGCATTCGTATGCCTTTCTGTTTGATCCAAGGTACAGGAGGATGCGATCCAATAGGTGAAACCACCCTAACAGCAAGGCCTGGGAGGGGGGTGCCCACAGGGAGAGGTACTATCGCCTCTACTGTGGGCAAACCTAGTTGATGAGCTGCTAGAGGAACTGTCAGCCAAGGGCTTCTATTGCCTCGGATATGCAGACGACCTCGCAATCGTAGTGAAAGGGAAATTTGCAGGAGTGATTTCTGAACGAATGCAAACAGTCCTAAATATTGTGAACAATTGGTGCATTCGAGAAAGGCTGTCTATTAATGCCATGAAGACACAGATTGTTGCATTCACCTTAGGGAGCTTAAACCGGTAAGGCTAAGGGATATAGAAATCCCAATGGCCAAGGAAGCAAAATACTTGGGGGTTACCTTTGATCAAAAACTCACCTGGAATACACAGAAAATTGTGTGGAAAAAACTGGGGATTAAACCCAAAAATGACCTTATGGCTACACACAAGGGTGATCAGACCTATTATAACATACGGGTCAGTGGTGTGGTGGCCGAAGACCCAACAGGCCGGAGTAGCGAGGCTCCTAAATGGTGTACAAAGGCTAGCATGCATGTGCATCACGGGGGCCATGAGAACTACTTCAACACCGGCTATGGAAGTCTTATTAAACCTAGCACCTCTACATATCCATATACAAAGTGAAGCAAGGTCTGCCACGTATAGGCTGATACGAAATCAAACACCCATCACACACACACATGGGAGAATATATCAGAAGTTGATTAAAGAACTAAAAACCGGGGAGGTAACCTGTTTACCCACAGACGTAATGGTTCCAAAGTACAACATCAACAAAAAATATAAAATCATAATACCAGAACGAAAGCAATGGAAAGGTGGCTCTCCCGTTAAAGCTTTTCTACACTAGTATACAGACGGCTCGAAAACGGAACAAGGTGTAGGAGCCGGAATACTCGGAGTTAAACTAAGAACGGAAGTCAGTTTAAGTCTATCGAAGGAAACTGAAGTTTTCCAGGCAGAAACAGTTGCGATTCACTACTGTGTCAAAGAAATATTAAGGCAAGGGACAGAACAAAAACCCATAGCCATCTTCACTGATAATCAAGCTGTGATAAAAGCGCTTGACGCAACAAAAATCACATCAAAGCTGTTATGGGACTGCGTATGCGCACTAAATGAACTAGGGGCGCACAGCAAGGTGACCCTAGCTTTGGTACCGGGACACGAAGGTATTAAAGGAAATGAGAAGGCTGATGCCCTGGCCAAAGAAGGAACATCTAGGCCACTCATTGGACCTATACCATCGTGTGGAACCACGAAAAGGGAGATAGCCGAAACCATGGAGAAATGGTCGGCAAGTAAAGCCCTCGAATGGTGGAAAAGCTTCCCAGGACAGCGGCAGGCTAAAGAATTCATCACAGAATACATGTCTAAATACACCGAGGTCCTTCTGAACAAAGGCAGGAGAACGGTCAGGCTAGTTGTACGCCTTTTAACAGGACATAACAGACTCAACAAGCATATGAGCAACCTTGGTGTGACGGAAAACACCATGTGCAGAATCTGTCAGACAGATGAAGAGACCTCGCAGCACATTCTGTGCCAATGCGAGGGACCAGCCAGATTGAGGCTAGTGTGCATTGGCGAACCATACCCACACGCGGCGAGCTACATGAAGGCGAGCCCGGCAAGGCTGGAAAGCTTCATAAAAAAGGCCAAGCTAGACCAGGTGGTCTAGATAATAGGGAGCTACAATAGACCTATAGGTCGCAGTAGCTAGAGGCCACATAGCCTCTGTAAGTTAAATAATTCCCTTCAATTTAAAATAGCCGAATTTAATTTACACCTTTTGTTGTTTTTATTTGTGGTTTATTCTCTGAAGAAGTTAATAAAGTCTTCTTAATTCTAACGCCAATAGCTGCAATCCCATTAACTTCCCTTTACACCAGAGGTTCCCAAACTTTTTTGTGTCGTTGACTCCTTGCCATGTTTTCGGTTTTGGGTAGACCCTCTATTTACCTGATATTGATTTTTTGTAAATTTCTAACTGTAGCGAAGTTTAATGTTAAAAACTTAAAGTAAAAGCACATGTTAAGTTTTATACATTTATTAATTGAATTTAAATTAATACTACTCACAATAAAATTTTGTATCTGTTATATAAAATATACGTAACATAAAATAAACTAAGCAATAAGTAAATGTTTTTAGTGAGAAGGATGAACCTGATGCTTTAATAATAAATTATCAACATTTGGCGTCAATTTTCTAAGGTTTAATCTTAAATCTCCTCGGCTAATGATGTCCAGTTTGTTTCTTTTTTTTGTTAGGAGATTGGTAACAGCGCTGAACCCCCTTTCCTCTAGGTATGACGATGGAAAGGAAATTAAAAATTTCCTCGCTATATTCCACAATACAGGATAAGTAACGGATATGTTGTTTTGCATCCAGAATTCCTGATATCCGTTTTTAAATTGAACCTTAAGTTCTTCGTTTGTAGTTAGTTCAGTCAGTTCCTCTTGTATTATGACATTCATTTCTTCTATGTCACCATATGAGTTAATCATCCACGGTGGTATTACCATAGTCAAAACATCCTCAAACCTAGTTGCAAAATCTGAATAGAGGGCATTTAAATGTTGAACGTAGGTTGAAACGTCCTCTTCCTGGCAGTTTGTCTGTGACAAATTGGGGAACTGGGAAAATTCACCCCGTCCAATATTTTGCTTCATTAGCTTAGCTTTGGCAAGAAGCGATGATAAGATGGACTTTGTTTTAATCAAATTTAAACTGTGGCAAATTAACCATATTAAATTTTGTAAACAAATCTGTTAAATAGGCGATATCTGTTTTCCTCTTCAATAAATTGTCTTTTAAAATTTTATCTTTAGTATCCAGAAATTCTAAAATAGTCTCAAAAAGTGCAAAAAATCTTGTCAAACATAAGCCTTTCGACAGCCAGCGTAATTCAGTGTGAAGGAGTAATTGATGGAAGTGTTCGTCATTTTTTCACACAACTGCGCAAATAACCGCGTATTCAATGCGTTGCTTCGAATTCGGTTTACTGCATCAATGATTAATGGAAGAGATTCATGCAATCTAACACTCAAATTTTTAGCAACTAAATGTTGTCGATGGATGACGCAATGTATTGCTAACACCGCTGACACATTTTGTTTTAAATAGCTTATAAATCCACGATAACGTCCAACCATGGCAGGTGCTCCGTCTGTAGCTACTGATATTATACTTTCTTTTTCAATGAAGTAATCCTTCAAAACATGAAATATTAGCTTTGTTCGCGGAAGAGATCCCGAATAGATACAGGATATACTTGGAAGATGTTCAGTACTTTTGTATTGCGCATGCGACTCTGACATTTATTGAAACACATTTACTGCTTTTGTAATGTGGGTGTTATTCTTGTGGCAATTCAATTCAATGGTGCATCCACTTTTGGACTGAGGTAAGTTGGGTTAGATCGCCATATTTTGCCCTCAGAAATGAATTTCTAAATTTTTTATATCCAGATTACTCATAAACGGCTGCTCCAATCAACTCCTACCAGGTATACCTTTTCTAGGTAAAAAACATTGGAGAATAAGAAGTTTTATTTAAAAGTTAAATACAGTGTGCCTCAAAAAAAGTTATTACGTTTTAAATGGATACAATATGCCGCAGATGGTGCCCTCTACATTTTGCAATTAAAATGAGATTTAAATTTTTTACCCCACGAAACCCTCCCTACCCAAATATTGTGACAATATACCAATTATTACAGAAATTATTTATAAAACACTAAAACCAAATTGAACTTTTGACACTCTGTATCTCCTAAAGCATCCACTTTTGGACTGAGGTAAGTTCGGTTAGATCGTCATATTTTGCTCTCAGAAATGCGTAGTAGCGTTTTTTCCGCACCTTTTAGAGACACCCTGTATAATAAATTTTTTACTTCATAGGTACTTTTATAAATAATGTATTATAATGCTTATATTATAAGTACATTATTCACCTGATTTGGTATTTCTGGCTATTTTTTTTAGACAAATCTAATTGGATCTAGGACAGACTGTATATTGCGCTCTAATATCATACAAAACAACTTTACAGCCGGTGAAAATATTAAATCGATTATTACTTATTACTCTATTACCGTCGAATCCTTCGTAGCAACAAAATTTATTTCACCATCGTAATTATAACTTTAAAAAACGTTGGCACATTATTCAAACGATATTATGTGTGTGGTCAGCATGTTGTAATGAATCGAACGTTTTTATTGCGACATTTCTTCGTTAAGTTTTTTTCTTCTTCTCTTTATTCTCCCATTAAATAGACAGTTTGTGGTCTGCGTCTAATTGCCTCGGCTATAGGAGCCCGATGACATTATGTCGACTTCGTCGAGATTAATGGGAACTTGTTATTTTTGTGACTTATTTAAGAAACATATTCTCTTTGTTTTTATGTTTTGTTGCGGATTGCGTAAAATTGTTTTAAAAGTGTATGAATATGTATGTAATATTTATTACGATTTTATTATCT
Source organism: Holotrichia oblita (assembly GCA_023690525.1). Lineage (NCBI taxonomy): Eukaryota > Metazoa > Arthropoda > Insecta > Coleoptera > Scarabaeidae > Holotrichia > Holotrichia oblita. The sequence continues at coordinate 12,799,373 of CM043016.1, read as the reverse complement.
TTACTGAAAGACGTATAAATATTATTGATTTTTTGATCTATTTTCGTTTGACATTCACATAGAAGGTCGAAGATCGAAGAAGATTCAGTTTTAGACATTGATAATCGTTCCCGTCCATCTTCGCTATTACCGTGAGAAGTATTAATCAGTTCCTTTAAAGTAATCAGAATTTGGGTAATTTATGCAGATGTTATTTAAGTACAAAAATACCTCTTTTTAAATATTTAATTAGCGTTGGTGTGAATAAGTTCTTAAATAAATTAAATTAATGAGTATTACTCAATAATTACTCATAATTTAGATTTAACATTTATAGAGAAAGAAAGAAAACACTGTAATATTGACGATTTTCTCAATAGATTAAATAATCGGTTCGAAACCATAAAGTTCAATTGTGAAAGAGAAGAGAACGGTCAGCTTCCCTTTCTAGATACTTTAGTAATTAGAAATAACAGTACACTTCGCTACATTCTTTCAGATTCCCATCATTGTGTTCAACACAAAATGGCAAGCCTGAATTTTTTGGTCCACAGACTTCTCACTTTTCCCTTGAACAAGGTGAGGTATGAGAAAGAGCTTAAAATTATAAAAGATGGGGCCAAGTGTAATGGTTTCCAGCGTCAGCATATCTATAAGTTAATTAGGAAGTTTAATTATAAGAGAACTGTGAAAGAATCTACGACTTTTCGAGAGGATGTTAAAGCTTCACCCGTTGTGACCCTCCCATCACTAAAGGTTTGAGTAAAGTCTTCAAAGAGCTAGATCTCAGTATAGTTTACAGTTCTGGGACTAGTTTACGAAGTCTCATCGGTAACCCTAAAGATAAAATACAACCTCTAGAAAAGTCAGGTATTTACGAAATCAATTGTAAAGATTGTAATCGAAAATATATTGGGCAAACCAGGAGAGCAGTCTCAACTAGATTCAAAGAGCATATGGCTAATCTTAGATTTAACAGAATGGAGAAATCGAGCGTTGCCCAACACATTTTTGAAACAGATCACAACATCGATCATAGGAATGTTAAATTAATTAGACAAATAAACAATTGTAAGTTTCTAAATGTTTTCGAAAGTTTAGAAATATATAAAAATAAGTCATGTGTAATGAACTGTGACAACGGACCTATCCCTCATTCGTCATTGTTTTCGTTAATCGGAAATTAATGATGCGCATCGGATTGAGCGTGCATAACATTTAGGTTACCTGTTTTTGTAGATTTTATTTTAATTTAGTTTTATTATCGCCTTGATAATGACAGCATTGCTGTTGAAACGCGTCGTTGTTATAGTTAAAACTTGTTTGGTGTTCTTTGGGTTAAAGTGTTTAGTGTTCTACTTCTGCACCAACATTTTTTAAGTTTACAATCCAATTTGTTACGAAGGACATTGATCACCGAAGGTATTAATTAATTGTAACAAGAATAACGTCAATACCATCTGGACTGTACGCACTTATGTATTCCGCGATGATGGAGCCGAGAAGTTGGCCTTATCCAGGGGGGGCGCCGAGATAGTTGGCCTTTATACAGAGTGTGGCATCTTCCTAGGATCGGCTGATTGCGGCTTTGCTATTTATTTTATCGAAAAATGTTTTTAGTAAAAGATGTCTAGAATGAAGTTTTCTATGACGAAAAAATATTTTCTTATATACAGGGTGTTTAGTTTTGTCTGTACGACAGGTTACTTTGTTTATTTAAATGGAACACCCTATATATTATTGCATTTGTGAATTCCTCGATGTAATATAAGGTAATTTTAATTAACATACTCAGCCCTAAAACCCAACAGTTAAAACTTGTTTGGTGTTTAGTGGGTTAAAGTGTTTAGCAATGCTGCCTCCTCTCTTCACTGCGACCTGTAAGATCTATTATGAGTACTTTTAATTTTAATTTTTTACCCTTTTTCTTAAGTCTAGGATTTGTTTTTGGGCTATAGTTCTAATACGAGCCGATTCGAGGTAGTGGAGCCTCTAATGCTAATGAAAAGCAGCAAAGATCGTAACCAGTTATCTTTAAAATAAAACATACACAACCAGTCAGGGCTGACTGACATTACCACCTGATGTTTTCCTCTTGTTTCATATACATATCTTAGAGTAGAATTTTATTATTCAAGCGAGAAACAAACGAGAGAAACTTTCATATCATACAACTATATATGCCAACACGAAATGTCAGAACATCAACCGGATGGTATTGTAGCGGACCCGCCGAGTTAGAACCGGAAGTTCGAATGTAAATATTTTATAAAGTTCAATTAAAATTGACCCCTCCTCGCACGCTACGAACTCCGCGCGGTGGTACTCTCTCTCTCTCTCTCTCTCCCGGCACCGTTGTTTCAATTTGAAAAAGCCCGAATGAGGCATTCGCTTTAATTTACGCCCAACACGATAAGAGTGTCTAAATCGTTCTCCTTGTTAAAATGCCGTGCGTTGTGTTGCTATTACACAGTTTACTCCTTGTTTTCGATTCACAATCCGCTTCTCTTTTCATCGTCGTTGTCTTTTTCTTCTTCCTACCATGTTTCGTTCATGTTCCTATTTTAATTAAGATTTAATTTAAACGCGAGCGTAATTAGGAAATTCCACAGATAATGTATTAATTACACGAGAATGTTTGGAAATTTGTAACAAAAAAAAAAGAATTTGTCGTAATATTGTGATGCATGTGCCATAAATCTAGCGTAGTTTGTTTACAGTATCGTTGCTGCAATGTTTATAAATTATTAGAATTATTATTCTCACGCAATGTGTTTTTAAACAAGAACTATATTGCGCGCAAAATTTGTTGTGTAGATGTGATTTTTTTATTTAAATAATAGACTCGAGGAACGGAAGCTTGAATTTAATAGCGCTCTTATTTTATATTCAACGGGAGTGCGGTAATGAGTTCGCATGCGATTTTCTTTTAGCCGACTGTTCTTGGGTAACGTTTCAATTCGGTTCACAAACGTGTATAATACTTTATGATTCATTGTGTTTGTGCAGTTCGCAGTCGAGACCATTTATGTCAAATATAATCGGTTATAATGACCCTACACTAATGTTTATGCATATTATTATACACGCACGTATAAGATGTGGTTATTGTATTTCTCTTTCTAATGAGTTTAACGTGCTTAATGTTGAGATTGTTTCTGTTCAGGCGTTTTATTTTTTTTTTTGTACGGAGAATCTGCGCAAATTTAACTGTGGGCAAGGTCGCTATTTTATTAGCATATTTTAAAGTAAAAACTGTCAAAGAAATCAAAGATCTTGCATTCGTTATACGTAATTAAAATTAATAAATTAATTCCAACCCGTCACTAATGTGATGCAATTTTTATTAAATCGCATTGTAGTTGCGGTTGGTCTTTGAAAAAATCCGCTTAAGAGAGGCCGGGCAGGAGCATTGAGGTGACCACGCCAGGCACTTATCCAAAAAGCGCCGCCGCAAAAACAACAGCGCGTAGAGTGTTCGCGTGCATTTTTGGACCTCTGTAATGAAGACAAGCATAGTGTATTGAGTCGAATTGTTACTGGAGACGAAACTTGGGTTCATCATTATGAACCTGAGTCCAAACAAGACTCCATGCAGTGGCATAAAAAGGGCACAGCACCTCCCAAGAAATTTAAAGTGTCACAATCAGCTGGGAAACTCATGGCAACGGTATTTTGGAACTCGGAAGGAATATTGTTGATTGATTATAAAGATCAAGGTGATTCTATAACCGGAGAATATTACGCTTCAATATTAGAGCGACTAAAAGAAGCCATTAAAGAGAAAAGACGGGGAAAATTGACGAAAGGTGTGCTGCTTTTGCACGACAACGCGCCCGTCCACGAGAGCCGCGTTGCGTTAGCTGCCCTGCATAAGGTGGGCTTCGAAATTGTGAATCACCCACCCTACAGCCCAGACCTGGCCCCGAGTGATTATTACCTGTTTCCGAAAATGAAAAAAAGAGCTGCGGGGTAAAAAATTTACTGCCGATGATGAAGTCAAGGAGGCAGTTTCGGCGTATTTTTCCGATAAAGAGAAATCATTTTTTTATGAGGGTATAAATAAATTAATTGAAAGATGTGAAAAATGTATCCGTCTTGCAGGTGAATATATTGAAAAAGAAAAATAATTAGGTTTTTTTATTTCCACCCCTTATCCCCCATTCCGCGAATATAAAAACGCTCCCTCGTAGGTCCGTGAAGTTAGCACCACAAACCGGTAAAAAATCTACAAAAATTGGGCAGCAATCGTTTATCCATGTCCAACAAGAAATTTCAGGTATTTTTGACGGTGACCAAACGCTGAAAGGCTTGTAGATCACGAAAAGTTTAAAGTTTCATCGTTTTGACTACCCACCACCGGTTAATTTTTATCCAAACTTGAAACTACATATAGCATCATTTCCAAAGTTTATTACACTTTTCAAAGATTCTCAGAGTCGGGAAAACGCTGAAAATACTATAATTTGTTGCAGTATGTCTATAGAATGCAAAAAATTGAAAATCATCATTTGACCACCCACCGGTTAATTTTTATCCGACCTTGAATTTACAAGTAACAGCATTTTCGATGTTTATTATACTTTCAGGGACGGTCAGGGATTTTCAGAGCTAGGAAATTGCTGAAAATATTACAATTTGTTGCCCTATGTCTATAGAATATAAAAAAAATGAAAATCATTATTTGACCACCCACCGGTTAATTTTTATCCGACCTTGAGTTTACAACTAACAGCATTTTCAATGTTTAGCATACTTTCAGGGATTTTCAGAGCTGGGAAAATGTTGAAAATAGTACAATTTTTTGCCGTATGTCTATAGAATACAAAAAATTGAAAATCATCATTTGACCACCCACTGGTTAATTTTTATCCGGCCTTGAGTTTACAAATAACAGCATTTTCGATGATTATTATACTTTCAGGGACGTTCAGGGATTTTCAGAGCTAGGAAATTGCTGAAAATATTACAATTTGTTGCCCTATGTCTATAGAATACAAAAAAATTGCAAATCATCATTTGACCACCCGGTTAATTTTTATCCGACCTTGAATTTACAAATAACAGCATTTTCAATATTTATTATACTTTTAGAGATTTTCAGAGCTGGAAAAACGCTGACAATAGTAAAATTTGTTGCTCTATGTCTATAGAATGCAAAAAATTGAAAATCATCATTTGATCACCCATTGGTTAATTTTTATCCGACCTGAACGTACATCTAATAACGTTACCAAAGATTTAAATATTTTTCAAGGATTTTCAGAGTTGCTCAAATTTTCGATGATTATTATACTTTCAGGGACGTTCAGGGATTTTCAGAGCTAGGAAATCGCTGAAAATAGTACAATTTGTTGCCCTATGTCTATAGAATTAAAAAAATTGAAAAATCATCATTTGACCACTCACCGGTTAATTTTTATCCGACCTTGAGTTTACAAATAACAGCATTTTCAATGTTTATTATACTTTTAGAGATTTTCAGAGCTGGGGAAACGCTGACAATAGTACAATTAGTTGCTCTATGTCTATAGAATGCAAAAAATTGACAAATCATCATTTGACCACCCACCGGTTAATTTTTATCCGACCTTGAGTTTACAAATAACAGCATTTTCAATGTTTATTATACTTTTAGAGATTTTCAGAGCTGGGGAAACGCTGACAATAGTACAATGAGTTGCTCTATGTCTATAGAATGCAAAAAATTGACAAATCATCATTTGACCACCCACCGGTTAATTTTTATCCGACCTTGAGTTTACAAATAACAGCATTTTCAATGTTTATTATACTTTTAGAGATTTTCAGAGCTGGGGAAACGCTGACAATAGTACAATGAGTTGCTCTATGTCTATAGAATGCAAAAAATTGACAAATCATCATTTGACCACCCACCGGTTAATTTTTATCCGACCTTGAGTTTACAAATAACAGCATTTTCAATGTTTATTATACTTTTAGAGATTTTCAGAGCTGGGAAAACGCTGACAATAGTACAATTTGTTGCTCTATGTCTATAGAATGCAAAAAATTGACAAATCATCATTTGACCACCCACCGGTTAATTTTTATCCGACCTTGAGTTTACAAATAACAGCATTTTCAATGTTTATTATACTTTTAGAGATTTTCAGAGCTGGGGAAACGCTGACAATAGTACAATTAGTTGCTCTATGTCTATAGAATGCAAAAAATTGACAAATCATCATTTGACCACCCACCGGTTAATTTTTATCCGACCTTGAGTTTACAAATAACAGCATTTTCAATGTTTATTATACTTTAGAGATTTTCAGAGCTGGGGAAACGCTGACAATAGTACAATGAGTTGCTCTATGTCTATAGAATGCAAAAAATTGACAAATCATCATTTGACCACCCACCGGTTAATTTTTATCCGACCTTGAGTTTACAAATAACAGCATTTTCAATGTTTATTATACTTTTAGAGATTTTCAGAGCTGGGAAAACGCTGACAATAGTACAATTTGTTGCTCTATGTCTATAGAATGCAAAAAATTGACAAATCATCATTTGACCACCCACCGGTTAATTTTTATCCGACCTTGAGTTTACAAATAACAGCATTTTCAATGTTTATTATACTTTTAGAGATTTTCAGAGCTGGGGAAACGCTGACAATAGTACAATTAGTTGCTCTATGTCTATAGAATGCAAAAAATTGACAAATCATCATTTGACCACCCACCGGTTAATTTTTATCCGACCTTGAGTTTACAAATAACAGCATTTTCAATGTTTATTATACTTTTAGAGATTTTCAGAGCTGGGGAAACGCTGACAATAGTACAATGAGTTGCTCTATGTCTATAGAATGCAAAAAATTGACAAATCATCATTTGACCACCCACCGGTTAATTTTTATCCGACCTTGAGTTTACAAATAACAGCATTTTCAATGTTTACATATTATACTTTTAGAGATTTTCAGAGCTGGGGAAACGCTGACAATAGTACAATGAGTTGCTCTATGTCTATAGAATGCAAAAAATTGACAAATCATCATTTGACCACCCACCGGTTAATTTTTATCCGACCTTGAGTTTACAAATAACAGCATTTTCAATGTTTATTATACTTTTAGAGATTTTCAGAGCTGGGAAAACGCTGACAATAGTACAATTTGTTGCTCTATGTCTATAGAATGCAAAAAATTGACAAATCATCATTTGACCACCCACCGGTTAATTTTTATCCGACCTTGAGTTTACAAATAACAGCATTTTCAATGTTTATTATACTTTTAGAGATTTTCAGAGCTGGGGAAACGCTGACAATAGTACAATTAGTTGCTCTATGTCTATAGAATGCAAAAAATTGACAAATCATCATTTGACCACCCACCGGTTAATTTTTATCCGACCTTGAGTTTACAAATAACAGCATTTTCAATGTTTATTATACTTTTAGAGATTTTCAGAGCTGGGGAAACGCTGACAATAGTACAATTAGTTGCTCTATGTCTATAGAATGCAAAAAATTGACAAATCATCATTTGACCACCCACCGGTTAATTTTTATCCGACCTTGAGTTTACAAATAACAGCATTTTCAATGTTTATTATACTTTTAGAGATTTTCAGAGCTGGGGAAACGCTGACAATAGTACAATTTGTTGCCCTATGTCTATAGAATTAAAAAAATTGACAAATCATCATTTGACCACCCACCGGTTAATTTTTATCCGACCTTGAGTTTACAAATAACAGCATTTTCAATGTTTATTATACTTTTAGAGATTTTCAGAGCTGGGGAAACGCTGACAATAGTACAATTAGTTGCTCTATGTCTATAGAATGCAAAAAATTGACAAATCATCATTTGACCACCCACCGGTTAATTTTTATCCGACCTTGAGTTTACAAATAACAGCATTTTCAATGTTTATTATACTTTTAGAGATTTTCAGAGCTGGGGAAACGCTGACAATAGTACAATGAGTTGCTCTATGTCTATAGAATGCAAAAAATTGACAAATCATCATTTGACCACCCACCGGTTAATTTTTATCCGACCTTGAGTTTACAAATAACAGCATTTTCAATGTTTATTATACTTTTAGAGATTTTCAGAGCTGGGAAAACGCTGACAATAGTACAATTTGTTGCTCTATGTCTATAGAATGCAAAAAATTGACAAATCATCATTTGACCACCCACCGGTTAATTTTTATCCGACCTTGAGTTTACAAATAACAGCATTTTCAATGTTTATTATACTTTCGGGGATTTTCAGAGCTGGGAAAACACTGAAAATGGTACAATTTGTTGCCCTATGTCTATAGAATGCAAAAAAATTGAAAATCATTCTTTGACCACCCATTGGTTAATTTTTATCCGACCTTGAACGTACATATATATATACGTTTCCAAAGATTTATATATTTTTCAGGGATTTTCAGAGGTGGTCAAATGAATAAACTTGTTACGGGCTCGTAGATTACAATTTTTTTTAAATCATCGTTTGACCATCCACCAGATTACAGCATTTTCGATGATTATTGTACTTTCAGGAACGTTCAGGGATTTTCAGAGCTAGGAAATCGCTGAAAATAGTACAATTTGTTGCCCTATGTCTTTAGAATTAAAAAAATTGAAAAATCATCATTTGACCACTCACCGGTTAATTTTTATCCGACCTTGAGTTTACAAATAACAGCATTTTCAATGTTTATTATACTTTCGGGGATTTTCAGAGCTGGGAAAACACTGAAAATGGTACAATTTGTTGCCCTATGTCTATAGAATGCAAAAAAATTGAAAATCATTATTTGACCACCCATTGGTTAATTTTTATCCGACCTTGAACGTACATATATATACGTTTTCAAAGTTTTATATATTTTTCAGGGATTTTCAGAGGTGATCAAATGAATGAACTTGTTACAGGCTCGTAGATTTTTAGATTAGAATTTTTTTAAATCATCGTTTGACCATCCACCAGATTAACAGTTTTCAAAGTTAATCACGTTTTTCAGCAACTTTGGGAGGTGGTGACGCGCTGAAAATGATATAACTTGTTATTTTATAAAACACAAAAAAAGGTGATAAAAAGCTGAAAATATTGTCTTTTGTTTTTCCATCTTCCTTCTAGAGTACAAAAAATTGAAAATCATTGTTTGACCATCATTGAAATTACATTCATCGACAGTTTCAAAGTTTATCGCAATTTTCATATACTTTAGGAGGTGGTCAAACGATGAAAATGATATGACTTGTTACCTCACGTCTCTAGAATACAAAAAATTAAAACTCATCCGTTCATCACCCACCAGTTAATTTTTATCCAGTATTAAAGTGATGTCTAACACAAAAAAAATGCTTGTAATAGGCGCTCATGGTATATTGTTGGAAATCACCCTGCGGACGAATGCAATCAAAATAGATCAAGTATTAGAAGGGGGCCACGTGGTTTCGACCTTCCAGGTCTCATCAGCGCAACTCCGAATGCAAGATCTAATTTCATCGTCTTTCACCTCTCAACTTATTTGTACAATGACTACAGTGTCCGACAATGAGCTAATTCTGACCCTATGCCCTCTAGTGAGCAGTGAGTGGTGAATTCAAACAATATTATTTAATATACATAATTTACAAGGCAATTTTTTGGTTTTTATATTGGCATTTCTCGACGTTTTCATAATAAATAATTATAAATTTGTTGTTTCATGTATTTTAACCACAAGAAATCAAAAATTGTCTTTTGACCATCCACCGGTTCATCTTTATTCGACCGTTAAGTTATATATAAGAGCATTTTCAAAGTTTAAAGAGAATTGAGGAGTTGGACAAAGCTAAGGATCGTATGGATTGCCTCACGTCTCTAGAATACAAACAAATTATTATTTAGCCAACCCTACTGGTTACTTTTTATCTGATCCTGAAGTCGTTGTTGGTTTTGCCTGAGTGAAATCATTTTCTGTCATCATGTTTTTCTCCTGTCCTATTTTCAGCCTTTCCAAGACAGTAACCATCTCAGCATTTGTAATTGTTAATTTTTGGCTCCAATTTAGGCTTCCTCTAGTTGTTAAGAAAAGAAAACAAAGCTAGAAAAAATACTCTGAACTAAAAGAGAGAGAAGCTGGTACTGTGTCCAAAAATTACTAATTAGTGGGTTTCTTTCTGTGTACGAGGACAGTTCAAGTATTGTTGTCACTAACAGAATGAAACGACTTGGAAAGATTTCCAAGAATTTTTTATTTTTCAATATTTAATAGCTTTAGCGTCATCAGGATTTTTTTTTGTCTTGGGCTGCAAACCACTCCTTCACCTCTATCACCACTGTCCCATCGTCTCGAAATCGAGTATCAGGAAGGTGTTTTTTGAGTTTGGGGAAGACATGGAAGTCACTACGAGGGCCTAATCTGCGTTGTCCTGACACACATTACGTCCGTGTGTGTTTTGAAATGAAAGCTGCCTAATACTGCCCAGTTGTAGTCTATGCACTGGCGTGGTAAAAAGTCTATACGAATAATTTTTTCGGCTTTTCAAAAAACTGTGGCCATGATCTACCATCTGCAGGGATAATCTGTTGCACGAACTTTCTAGGGGGGTGGTGAATTTGAACTTCACTTTATAACAATCTGAACTGTCCTTGTATATGTAAAATAATGAAGTAAAAAATTGTACATTTTCAGACAATTCAGGCCAGAAAATAATTATACCAGTTTTGACAGCTATTAAATTAGAAGATAGATATGAAATGGAGGTCAAACGAACTTTGTTGTTCAGGGGTATATTTAAAACGCATTTTTAAAACATCAATTTCACATGATTTATGGGAAAACATCATCCTCAAAAACGTTTAAATATACTACAATATATAAATGCTTCATCTTCAATTTTATAACTCTACTTGAAGTTCTGGTAAACGTACTTTTTATCGTCTATCACTACTCAAGTAGATGTTTTGGCCGTAGATATTTTTTTCTTATAAAACCGGATCCACTTGAAACGCATTACCCCCGAAACATCCATGTGTTCTTTCTATTTTTACGGAAATCCTCTATCTCTCTCCCTCTCTCTCGAATTACGCACATGTACATACATATAATATTTTGTTTTGTATGAGTCATGTGCTGTTAATTTCGTTTTCGATATTACTCACAATTAAATGGTAGGTAAGTAACGTATGTTGGTTGAGTATTATTTTATGTAACCTTTAATCTGGCTACAACCGCAACACAAATCCGCTTTTATGCGGACACCAAAATGCTCCACGTATCTGTGACACCTGGATTAATGCAACTGTTTTATCGTTTTAACATTATGAAATAATTAGATTCTAATATGTGTATGCATGTACCATCTTTGGCAATTCAAATGCAAATTTTTGATAGGCGAATGTTGATTTTGTAAATAAAGGCTTTGCTTTAAAGTTTTACTTTAAAGAAGTTCATTAAAGCAGTACTCTCTTTTACAAAAATTAAATTTGCTTCCAAGTATAGCCTTTATTTAGTAAATGGAAATTCCTCGCTGAAAAATTCGCATTTAATTTGCCAAAGATGGTACATACAGTGTGTTTCACTTTTCATGGGGACACCTAAATAACTTTTTTATTTTGAAAGCAATCAATATAAAATTTTTATCAGTTATGTAGGCCACGACAATGCATCTTTTCATATGAATAGAGTTTTTAGTTTTTTTTTGTCAAAATCTAGCCAACTACGATTAAAATAAAAAGTAGCGTTTCAAGTCGGGTCATAGTAGCGATTAAGATAGAGCAAAAAAGTATTAAGAAAAGTTATTACAAATCACTCAAGAACTCCAAATACCAAATTTCTCTGAAAAATTTGTAATTTTACATTTTTCTCCATTTTTATGCCATCAGCAGATGATAATTTGTTATTGCAATAATAAGAGTGCCATGAAACAAGAAAACGATTCGCAAATTTTATTCAGTATTAAAGAACAAAATATAGCAACAATTTAACGAACAATATTTTAAATAGGATCTTTTTCAACTAGATCACCTTGAAGACGGATACATTTTTCCAATCGTCTTTTGTGATTCAGTACAACTCGTCGTAGTATTTCTGGGGAAATTTCTCGGCAGGCTTGTCGGATTCTCTGACACAGTTCCTGTATGTTTTGAGGTCTTGATGCATACACAACATTTTTAATAGTTCCCCAAAGGAAAAAGTCAAATGGTGTAATGTCAGGCGATCTAGGAGCCCACTCTATTAACGGGCTATTACGACCTATCCATCTTAACGGAAAGTTCTCGTCTAACCATGCTCGCACTATTCTTGCGTTATGAACCGGGGATCCATCTAGCTGGAAGTACAAATCTCGCCTCTCATCCAGTGGTAAATCATCAAGCACATCCATTAATTCAGTATTTAAAAAATGTAAAAACCTTTCTGCATTTAGCGTGTCAAAAAAAGAAAAACGGGCCAATGATTCGTGCATTTAAAATTCCGCACCACACATTAATTTTCTGTGAATATTGTCTTTTACAGTTGATGACCCAGTTTGGGTTTTCTGTTGCCCAGTATCTACAGTTCTGGGACGAAACTACACCGTTAGTAGTAATAAATGTAGCTTCATCACTAAACATAATTTTTTTCAAAAATTCTCTGTCATTTAGATAATTACCTTGAGCCCATAGACAATACTCCATTCTTCTATGGAGATCTCCATCTTCAAGAGTGTGTAAATATTTTGGCTTATACGGTTTCAATTTGTGACGACGGAGACATCTCCAAATTTTAGAGTAAGAGATATTTAAATTTCTAGCCATATCTCGTAAACTCGTGTGAGGATTATTACGATACGCTGCTAATATTACTGCATCTAAATGGTGTTCTCGATTGTTCAATCCTCGTGGACGTGGTTTAGTAACATTTCCAGTAGTGTTGAAAATATTATTCAAGTATGCAACAGTTCGATGACGGATGGGTGGACGTTCAGGGTGCCTCGCGTTAAACTCTCTAGCCGCCTCTCGGGTAGAACGTACATTGTCACCAACAATTCGAATAATTTCTACTTTTTCAGCAATACTTAAATGTCTATCGGCCATTGCTTAGCAAAGTTCGATAGTTGCAACTGAAGTAAACTGTTTAGTGAATTGACGTTTGATGTTTGACGATTGAACTGATGAATCGTTTTTTTGTTTCATGGCACTCTTATTATTGCAATAACAAATTATCATCTGCTGATGGCATAAAAATGGAGAAAAATGTAAAATTACAAATTTTTCAGAGAAATTTGTTATTTGGAGTTCTTGAGTGATTTGTAATAACTTTTCTTAATACTTTTTGCTCTATCTTAATCGCTACTATGACCCGACTTGAAACGCTACTTTTTATTTTAATCGTAGTTGGCTAGATTTTGACTTTATAAAAACTCTATTCATATGAAAAGATGCATTGTCGTGGCCTACATAACTGATAAAAATTTTATATTGATTGCTTTCAAAATAAAAAAGTTATTTAGGTGTCCCCATGAAAAGTGAAACACACTGTATATTATGGTGTACACCATAAAGATATTATTTCCCACATCGTACAAAGTTTGCCACTCTTCTAGAGGTTGAATTTTAAAATGCACTGAAAGATGTGTTTCATTTGATTTGTGTCAAAAAAGAGCTTTAATATCAAGTTTCAAATAAATTTAAGTATAGATTTGTAGGGCAATATGCAATTTCTATGTAGAAGCATTTACATTCTGCAAAAACAAAACACCTTCGGACAACTTCTCCGTCGAATAATAATTCCCAGTTATTGTTCCACCCTTATCCAGAAAATTCATGATTACTACTTTGATGGCAATCCCAAAAAAACTGAAGCAAGAATTTTTTCAGAGAACTTGAAGATTTTTTTGTCCAAATGTCCAAATCGACGTGAACTATATGATTCGTTTTAGCCCAATACCTCGACGGTCTGATAAAATCATCCAGCGGTTTCCTGGGCCCACAAAACAGTTCGTTAGGGAGGCCTGCAAACATACAATTTCAAAAGATTTGAAATCCTATAAATCACCTCAGAAATCCGAAAACATTAAAATCATTGTTTTTATTTGAAAGCTGACAAAGGGAACAAGGTTGTTATTTTAGATAAAGAGGACTACTATGATCGGGTTAATGACCTGTTGAGTAATGGTCCTTATAAGTCAATTTCAAAAAATCCTTTACCGAAAATGATTAGAGACGTCAACAATGTGTTTAAAACTTGCAACAACCTTGTTACTGCCAATGTTAGACGTCAGCTACATGTTTCCAATCCTGTTACCCCTAAATTATATTGTTTACTTAAAATTCACAAACCTGACAAGTCGGTAAGGCCAATTGTTTCGGCAATTGACGCACCGACTTATAAGGTTTCCAAATGGCTAACCAATGAATTTAATAATTTGCCAATACAGCAACCTAGTTTTGCAGTAAAAAATTCGTTAGAATTTATTAAAGAAATTCAAAATATTCAGTTGCTGGAGGGTGAAATATTGATTTCATTTGATGTTAGTTCTCTCTTTCCTAGTGTACCGATTCCAGACACCTTGACATACCTCGAGGACTTATTGCTTCAAAATAGTTTGAGTCAACAATGTGTCCAGGAATATATTCGCTTAACTGACATCTGTATGAAACAGAACATTTTTCAATTCAACGGGAGTTTTTATGAACAGCTGGAAGGAACGGCAATGAGTCGCCTCTTTTTGGCAAACCTTTTCATGAGCCGTTTTGAAAAGGACTTAGAATCTGAGAGCGAATACTTTCCTAGGGTTTGGTTGAGGTATGTGGATGATATTTTCGCTATATTTGACATTAAAAAATGTAATATTGACGATTTTCTCAATAGATTAAATAATCGGTTCGAAACCATAAAGTTCACTTGTGAAAGAGAAGAAAACGGTCAGCTACCCTTTCTAGATACTTTAGTAATTAGAAATAACAATAGATTAGAGTTTGACGTGTATAGAAAGGAAACCAGTACACTTCGCTACATTCCTTCAGATTCCCATCATTGTGTTCAACACAAAATGGCAAGCCTGAATTTTTTGGTCCACAGACTTCTCACTTTTCCCTTGAACAAGGCGAGGTATGAGTAAGAGCTTAAAATTATAAAAGATGCGGCCAAGTGTAATGGTTTCCAGCCTCAGCATATCTATGAGTTAATTAGGAAGTTTAATTATAAGAAAACTGTGAAAGAATCTACGACTTTTCGAGAGGATGTTAAAGCTTCACCCGTTGTGACCCTCCCTTACGCTCCCTTTATCACTAAAGGTTTGAGTAAAATCTTCAAAGAGCTAGATCTCAGAATAGTTTACAGTTCTGGGACTAGTTTACGAAGTCTCATCGGTAACCCTAAAGATAAAATACAACCTCTAGAAAAGTCAGGTATTTACGAAATCAATTGTAAAGATTGTAATCAAAAATATATCGGGCAAACCAGGAGAGCAGTCTCAACTATATTCAAAGAGCATATGGCTCATCTTAGATTTAATAGAATTGAGAAATCGAGCGTTGCCCAACACATTTTTGAAACAGATCACAACATCGATCACACGAATGTTAAATTAATTAGACAAATAAACAATTGTAGGTTTCTAAATGTTTTCGAAAGTTTAGAAATATATAAAAATAAGTCATGTGTAATGAACTGTGACAACAGACCTATCCCGCATACGTCATTGTTTTCGTTAATCGGAAATTAATGAAGCGTATCGGATTGAGCGTGCATAACATTTAGGTTACCTGTATTTGTAGATTTTATTTTAATTTAGTTTTATTATCGCCTTGATAATGACAGCATTGCTGTTGAAACGCGTCGTTGTTATAGTTAAAACTTGTTTGGAGTTCTTTGGGTTAAATTGTTTAGTGTTCTACTTCTGCACCAACATTTTTTAAGTTTACAATCCAATTCGTTACGAAGGACATTGATCACCGAAGGTATTAATTAATTGTAACAAAAATAACGTCAATACCATCTCGACTGTACGCACTGATGTATTCCGCGATGAAGGAGCCGAGAAGTTGGCCTTATCCAGCGGGGGCGCCGAGATAGTTGGCCTTTATACAGAGTGTGGCATCTTCCTAGGATCGGCTGATTGCGGCTTTGCTATTTATTTTATCGAAAAATGTTCTTAGTAAAAGATGTCTAGAATGAAGTTCTCTATAACAAAAAAATATTTTCTTATATACAGGGTGTTTAGTTTTGTCTGTACGACAGGTTACTTTGTTTATTTAAATGGAACACCCTATATATTATTGCATTTGTGAATTCCTCGATGTAATATAAGGTAATTTTAATTAACATACTCTGCCCTAAAACCCAACAGTTTTGGATATATTCCATTTCGAAAGGAAAAAATTTTAGATTTCTGTACAAAATTACTTGGAACTTCAAATGTATAAACTTTAGTTATAGGGAATGTTATATGGAATCGAAAGCGAGGAAAAATCTGCAATAGTTAGCATAAAAATATACAGGATGTTCCATTTGAAATAAATGAGTTTTAGTCGTTTGAAACTATTTAATGTCGAGTTCGATTATTAAACACCCTGTCGTACAGATAAAACTGAACACCCTGTATATAAGAAAATATTTTCTTGCTATAGAGAACTTCATTCTACCAAGAACATTTATTGATAAAATAAATAGCAAAGCCACAATCAGACGATCTCAGGAAGATGCCACACCCTGTACCTATATTACTCGGTGCCTCTATTCCCGTTTCTTAAATTTTTTTCTCTTGTTTTGTTCTTGTGTGTTGAACCAGATTATTTTTAACTCCGTAACAAATAAATCAACTAAATGGGAACAAACATATAACCTCCAGTGTATTCCATTAATAAAAAAAAAAACAACCATAAAATCTGCCGATTCCGCTAAAACCCATTCTGTCACAGTTCCTCTTCTGTCGTTATCGTGACAAAAGCCATTAATCTATCTGCTTCGCTTTGCTTTTGATTAAGCTATGTTTGTATAATACGAACCCACATTCGTTTATTTTGTTTAATAGAAAATTATTTTCGATATCCTACGTAGGTCGATGTAATTAGCTCGGCTATTGATTTCTCCTTTGATTAGCGGGGGAAAAAAAGGTCGCCACCGTTTAACACCGGATACACTGGGGGGCTATAATTAATGCTAACGCTAAATCGTGGGTGTTCTACTAGGGGGTAAAAAAAAAAAACTGGAGGAGAACTGGTTGAGAACATCGCCCGGTAAAATATGATCTGTTTGTTTGAATTGATCGACGAAATTACTCCACCCTAGCTAAAAACGGACCCGAACTGTATTGTTTTACAAAGTAAGCGTAATACGAGCAGGATAACGAGCTTAATTTAGTTAGGGGGGGATATAAATGGTTTACAAATTAACCGGAACGGCATTCGTGACAGTTAAGAATTAGAACACGATCTAAAAAGTTTGTTTTGTGGAAAAATTATGGCTATAAAAAACAGGAGTTCTCATTGATTGTTTACTAAATTTAAGTGAAATATTTTGTCGATTATGGTACTAACAACATAGCTAACAGCAAAAAAAAAAATGGACAAGATCGAAATTAGGAGAGGATAAAAATACTGGTTCCAAAAGAAAACCTTGTGGGACACCAGATCTGACAATAACACTGATTATTATGAAGTCAAGCTTTGACATGCCAAGGCTGGGGAAGTCGTTTTGAAAGTTGTTTTACGCTGCTTTACGTTTGTTCTACATACAAAAGTTTTGGAAACAAATATTACAAATTTAAAGACTAAAAAAAAAGCAGTTTTTGTTTGTCCCTTCGAGAGGTCAACCTTTTAATTCCAAAATTTGAAATTTTGAAAATTGGAAAGTTACTCCATGTTGCTTAAGGATTGTTGTATATTGTTCCAGAGTTTTGCAAAATAATATCAAAAATTAGTCGGAGAAAAACAACACTTTTTAGGCCAGTCCCCTTTTCCAAATTTCAAACTTCAAAAGCATAAATAAAATTTTACTAACTTGTTACATCGGTTTTGGGGTTGAACTTAAAAAAATATTCATTCACAAACATCAAACGAAAAAGTGTGACTTTGACAACGCTTAATTTCCATGTCACCCTGAATAAATATCGATGAGTTGTGAGTATATTTTTTCCAAAAACCCTAATTATCTCGTTTTAAGTTTTAAGTATAGGGCATGTGGGATGTAAAAGATGTAAAATAAGATACAGAATGCGACTAAGTAATAAAATATTGGGGGTGACATTTGAAAAAATTAAGTTATGGTTCTTTAAAATTTCGGCGAGTTAACGTGCCATAGCAAAGTAACCACGCAATGTAGACAGCCGTTCTTGGCACCAAAATATACTCCAAGCATATTATTAATTCTATATAAATTGATATCCGAAAAATTCGGTGTTCTCTGATTTTTTGAATAAGGGTCCGCTATAGCATTTTTTTTTTTTAGAAAAAATTGATTACCTACAAAACGCCAAATCAAATCAAATTGAAAAAACTAAATGTAGGTACTTATAAAGTTTAAAAATAGATGAATTCAAATATGTAAAAATATACAGGGTGTTCCGTTAAAAATAACAAACTAGACGGCTACTTTTGGTATAACCGGAAGCACTAGGAATCACAAAATATTGTCATTAAAGAGAACACTCGATTATATACGATTCTGAACCCCATATACTTCTAGTGAACGATCTCGCTGAGACACCCTGTATAAGATATGTAGTAGAACATACATACATATGTATAGTGGCACTTGTTTGATAAATACTGCAGTAAGGTTTAATTTTTTTGTCAAAAAGTGGAGCAAAGTTTCTCATAGGCTGGGGTTACTTTCCCACAACACAGAACTCAAGAGAACTCAAATATAGGTATTGATTTTTCTAAAAAACTTTATTAGATAAAAGCCAACTTTTATAAGGCACAGTAGAAAAATTAACTTAAATGAAACATATGGAGAAAATAAATGCATTAAACATCAAAAAACAAAAATCCTCTTTTTGAAATTTGTTGTGGAGCATCCTTGCCGCCAATGATTTCATCCCAAGAATATGATATTGCATCTTCATGGGTTGGCCATTTACACGATAGAATGTTCCTTCATAATTTACTATAACATATTTTCCTACTTCTTTAACAACTTTCCGTAAGTTGTACCGGGTGGCCAACTAAGAATGTCGCTCGGCCATATCTCAGGAACCTCAAATTACGGCCCACCCTCTGTTTTCTCCCATTACACCTGAAAGGGTTAAGTTTAAAAAGAAACACCGAAACATCTGTTCAACGGGTCGATGGCCGCAGTGGTTAGACGGCTGACTATCGTTGTGGGAGGACGATAGGTGCCGGGGTTCTATTCTCTGGAGGGACGGTGACCTTTTTTCAGAGAGTTTAATCTTACTTTAAGTTTACTTGCCATTCGCTGTTGAGAGCAAAGTGATTAACAGCGCGGCATCATAAAAGGCGATATGATGCTGTCACAAACCCATTTAAACACAATTTACACACACCAAACTACATCGCGAGAGTTGCAGTGATAGCCAGACAAGCGATACAGCTTACGGAGTCACTGCAAATAAGCACCCACCACACCATTAAAAAAAATAGTTGTGTCAAAAACCTAAATACCATCTGGAGTGCAATTTTGCCCTTTCCTCATCCATTCATTCGTTGAACCTTAGGCAGTTGTTACAAATTTGTTCAACAGTTCAACCACTCCTACCTTCCGCCAGCTAGTGGGCTAGAATATTGGATATAAACGAGAAGCCGTTCAGTACCTGATAAAAGCTGTTCCATACCTGATAAAAGCCTATCAGTACCTGATAAAAACCTATGAGTACCTGATCAAAGCTGTTCCATACCTGATAAAAGCCTATCAGTACCTGATAAAATCCTATCAGTACCTGATCAAAGCTGTTCCATACCTGATAAAAGGCTATCAGTACCTGATAAAAGCTGTTCCATACCTGATAAAAGCCTATCAGTACCTGATAAAAATCTATCAGTACCTGATCAAAGCTGTTCCATACCTGATAAAAGGCTATCAGTACCTGATAAAAGCTGTTCCATACCTGATAAAAGCCTATCAGTACCTGATCAAAGCTGTTCCATACCTGATAAAAGGCTATCAGTACCTGATAAAAGCTGTTCCATACCTGATAAAAGCCGTTCAGTACCTGATCAAAGCCGTTCAGTACCTGATAAAAGCCGTTCAGAAGGTACCTTATAAAAGCTGTTCCACACCTGATAAAAGCCGTTCAGTAAGTAGGTACCTGATAAAAGCTGTTCCATACCTGATAAAAGCCGTTCAGTACCTGATAAAAGCTGTTCCATACCTGATAAAAGCCGTTCAGAAGGTACCTGATAAAAGCCGTTCAGTAGGTACCTGATAAAAGCTGTTCCATACCTGATAAAAGCCGTTCAGTACCTGATAAAAGCCGTTAAGTACCGGATAAAAGCTGTTCCATACCTGATAAAAGCCGTTCAGTAGGTACCTGATAAAAGCTGTTCCATATCTGATAAAAGCCGTTCACTACCTGATAAAAGCTGTTCCATACCTGATAAAAGCCGTTCAGTACTTGACCTTATCGAACAGCTTTTATCATGTACTGCACGGCTTCTTGTTTATATCCAATTTTCTAATTCAAATCCCGTGCCTCTTGAGATAGGCTCCGCCTACTAACTGCCAGAAGATGGAAGTGGTGGGGGGCATCCAAGGTGCCCCCATACCTACTTTCAACATTTCCGGTTTTGTTAAAAGTAATATTAAAAACTGACAGAACAAAAAACATTTTTTAGGTCACAGCAATCTGGAAAATCAATCAAAATCTCCAATTTCGAAAAAGTTTGACTGACTTTTTGGACTAATTTTCAGTATTATGCAACTTGAAGCAACTTCCAAAATTTCAAATTTAGGAAAACGAGCGCTGAGCTTTATTTATTTATTTTTTTCAACTGATAGGTAGTACATATTTGTGTCGAAATCCTGGAGTAACCAAAGTGAAACATTTTTGAAAACTCTCGAACGATATAGAAGAAACATGAAACATCGTAGAAAAGACGACCAGGCTGAAGTGTTTGTTTCCGTATTTTTTTTGTCAGCTGCAGTTAGGAAGTTTGAAATATTGAAAGTTCTTCAAAGTAATATAAAAAAAAAACTGTTTAGAAGTTTTTTATTTTTCATTTTTGGAAATTCGAAAGTTTGGTCAGATTATTTTAGATTTCTAACTAAAAAGAAATTAGTTACTGTGACTTTTCAGAACTGTATACGACAATGATCGTTTTGTTTTTAAATATTTTATACGCGTAGCTACTAATTTTGTTAAAATTTGTCATTTATTATTACCAATTTATTCTAATACCGATACTCTAATTATACATATATAACAAGAGGACTTAATAAACATAACTTGCATCTTTAACCAGCGTTTTCACTCTCGTCGATGCGATTTTCCATTACGTCCTAACACATTAACGTTAATCCCAGCTGGCACAGTTGGCAGACATGCCGGCTAGCAGGTAGTCGACGCGTCACCCGTCGAAAGTCGATGGAATTTGATCTTTTTCGTGCCAGGCGGTTTCCGATCGAAGGGCAGGAACGCCAGGACGAACTGCTAGAGCTGCAAGTACAACAAGGTTACCCCGCCCTGGTTGATGTTTCTAATTATCGGCGCGAGCGCGACCTGTGGCAACGCACACGACACACACACGCATACACGTTCGCGCGATCGGAACGCGGATAATTAGGCGTCTGTCCAGGCGTGCCAACCGGCAACAATTGGCCTGTCAATTATGTCCGTCCAATATCGGTTTTTTTGTAATAGAACACGATTGATTATCAAATTTGGATTCATACCAATGAGGTGATTCGATCTATACGATTGGTAATTTTGAATCTATGATGGCCAATCGTAAATTAGAGACTTCTTATAGATAATAAAGTTGGTATTTATAATTTTTGCCGGTAAATTAAATCCTCAACCGTAAAAACATTTCCGCCAAGCAATAAATAACAAGACATCAAAACAAGCGTTTTACGATAAGAAGTGGGTCGTTTCTTTATTAAATTAGTCACACTTCGTACGTCGGTTTATATGTATAGGGTGACGCAGGTGATCGTTTTATATGGAAAAATTGAATATGAAAATATTTTAAGTTATTTGTTTTAATGAATAATAATTTTAACTGAATCAAAAATGAAACAAAAAAATATCATTGCGTGGCTTTTATTTTCCTTTCCAATTCTTTCCGGTGAAAGTACGTAAACAATAAAACTGAAAACTGTGGCATCTTAATAAATAAGCAACTAAATGATAATTGGACCTTAAATTAATGTTGGTTCTTGATGGTGCCATTAAAGGAATGAATGAAGCGACCCTTAGTGGTACCTATATTGAGAGAAACAAGACTCATCTCCAAAGGACGTCGGAAATGGCCTGAAGCTTAAGATGATCCTCTAGATCAGCTGTTCCCAAACTTTTTTGGGCCACGCCCTCTCCTGTTGCAATGAAAGCCTCCCACGCCTCCTCTTACACAAGAAATTGTTTTTATTTTTCCTGTCACAAGATACAACATTATAAATTTCAATTTTAGTTTTAGAATTACTGATAAAAGAAAAATAAGTTAGTGAGATGAATGAGCTTGCATTGTCTTAAGTAGTATTCCTATTCTTGGTTGCGTTTTAGTAACGGCACAACGTAAGTCATTAGTACCATCAAGTTTGTTCCGATACTTTGTTTTTATTGCCGCAATGCTTTTTCGCACAAATAGGTGCTTGAAGATGGGATAGATTTTGAAGTATTTTATCCAAAATAATGATTTGTCCGTTTTGTCAAAATCATATTTGGCAGAGGAATCATTTTTTATTTCCAAATCTTCTTCTTGCAATGCTTCTGGCAGGGAGTCTATTTTGACATTGAATGGGTCAGTTGATAATCTGGAAATATTCTCGTCACAAGTGTTTGGGTAGTATTTCCTGAACTCTTCAGTGAGGTTCTCCGAATGGTTTGACCTCTTTGAAGCGTGTTTCTTCTGAGATTGACACTACTTTGGTAAAATTTGAATAACTGCAGTGGTTTGCTGATACTTTACGTCTCCAAAGATGCAATTTCTCAATATACATCTTGATGGCATCACGATGAGTAACTATATTATTGAATCTTCACCCTGCAATTTTAAGTTAAGGCTATTCAACGAGTCAAAGAAGTCTGACAAATAAACCAATATTACTTGAGCACTTGGTTTTTTGAAGTCTACGCTTAGCTCATTTTGCTTCTGATATTCTAAGTAGGTGATTACTTCATCTCGAAGCTCAAATAATCTTGCCAACGGCAAACGGGTCGATGGCTGCAGTGGTTAGGCGGCTGACTATTGTTGTGAGAGGACGATAGGTGCCGGGGTTCAATTCTCTGGAGGGACGGTGACATTTTTTCAGAGAGTTTAATCCCGGATCGACTTGCCATTCGCTGTTGGGAGCAAAGTGATTAACAGCGCGGCATCATAAAAGGCGATATGATGCTGTCACAAAGCCATTTAAACACAACTTACACACACTGAAATACACATGTTTTCTTTGGAGAGCCAACCTACTTCTATAAGATATAGCAGTGTTTTGTGATCACTTCCTAAATATTCACAAAGAGTTTTAAAAACAGTCGAGTATTTTTTATATAATTCACTACTTTAATACATAATTTTAAGAGTTTGACTATGCGGAGAGGATGTTCCAGAGTTGTATTTTTAATTTTTGAAATTCTTGGTTTTTTTTTTACTATAATACTGCGTTTCTTACCTAAGATGTTGAACTTAGGTATAGGGAATGCTATAGCAAAGTTGTAGAATATTTAATTCTGCGTTTTACTGATCAACAATATACAGGATATTCGATTTGAATTAACGGAGATTTTTCGTATTTTGCTTTGTAAAATTTGCCAACATTTTCTGGGCACCCCTTATACTGTAGGTCAGTTTCTGACATGGTGTTTTGAAGAACCATTATTGCCTAACATTTGATCTAAAAATAGCTTTTTTGTTAATTAGCGTAACCACAAAATTTGCGATATTGTACCGGGTGTCCAATTTTCGATGGTTTTGGGGGGTATCTCACTTATTCGTAAAGATAGAGAGTTGCGGTTTTCGCGTTACTGTGCTACTTTTTTGTGAAACGAAAGATGCCGCGAACAAAATTTTCATAGCTCACTTCGTTTTCGAGATACAGGGTGATTTTGAAAATATTGCATTTTGGAACCTTCCTCGTATCTCAGTTATCGTTTAACTTATCGAAAAGATAAAAAATGTATTTTATGCAGTTTTTTACCTAGACTCCAGTGGCGTAGATAGATTTCCACTGAAGACTGTAATTTCTTAGATATTAGTCAAAGTTATGTTTTTTTTTAATGGGACACCCTATATATTTTTTGTCGGTTTGGTTAAGCTTTTTACAAGCATTTCAAAAATATATAATACTTTAGATATATTTGCATTTTAAATTAAAAATATAATTTTTTTGTTAGTAGGCCATGGCGTCTTATGTCAATTTACGAGTTTTAGGTGGTTTATGTCAGAATAGTGTCAGAATAGTGTCAGAATGTAGTTATTAATTAGAATTTTCATTCAAATGCAAATATCTTCAGCGGAAATCTATCTACGCCACTGGAATCTACGTAAAAAACTGCATAAAAGACATTTTTTACCTTTTCGATAAGTTAAACGATAAACTGAGATACGAGGGGGGTTCCAAAATGCAATATTTTCAAAATCACCCTGTATCTCGAAAACGAAGTGAGCTATGGAAATTTTGTTCGCGGCATCTTTCGTTTCACAAAAAAGTAGCATAGTAATGCGAAAACCGCAACTCTCTATCTTTACGAATAAGTGAGATACCCCCCAAAACCATCGAAAATTGGACACCCGGTACTTGATTAAAATTGACTAGAAAAACATAGTAAGCCAAATATCTCAAAGACTGTCAGTTTTTTCATATAAATACTATACATAAAGTCACTTTTATTTTTCATATAGATTCAAAATAAATTACAAAAAATATAGGTTTGTATTTAAAAAAACAGTTGCTGTCTGTATAGAGGAAATGGAACACCCTGTATAATCGGCATTATTTTAGTTGTAGATCTTAAGAAAAATAGACGCCTGAGATAAAAAATGTTTCAATTATCTCTCTTATTAACCAAGATACTGGACGGAAATTGAATTGGAGTAAGCAAAGATCCTTGAGAGACTCCCACTACTGTGTGCGTCATATGCGCAACTGTTCAACGGGTTTGTTATTAACACCCTTTTATATTTGTCTGTCACTTTTTTTTCAAATGTGAGTTTCAGTTTAGAGTGCAAGGTCACTCCTATAGGAACTTCATTGCATAGAATCGGTGCTTTCAGGGCGTCCAATGTCCTCCGTCTGGTGAAGGATACAAATGCAATTTTTTCAGGGTTTATTCCAAAGTTTTCTTTTTTGAACCACCCTTCTACCATCTTTAAGGATCTTTATATACAAGTTCTAAGATTATGCTGGCACTCCTACCATGTCACCTAGCGAAGTTCATATACCTAGGCAAAAAATAAAAAAAAAACTATATTTTCATGATCAGATTTATTTTTAATTAAACGCCTAACATGGCGAAAGGGGGACAAAAATATTTTTATGGTGTGAATTGTTTGTATAGATTGTTGAATTTAATATATTTTCTTTTTTTTTTTACAGAATTATCCACGAGAGTGGGTTCACGAGCGAAGACTTCAAACAGTATAGGCCGGTCGTCTACAGTAACACAATCCAATCGCTTGTGGCCATACTGCGGGCGATGCCAAACTTGGGCATTTCCTATGGAAATAACGAAAGGGAGGTCAGTATATATGTATGTACAAATAATAATAATAATAATAATAATAATAAAGTGACTTTATTGATTGCTCTCTAGAATTATAAAACAAATAGATAAAGAGAACAGATAAACATTTATAAACTTAGATCACAATCAATCACAAGGCGATGTTCAGATTAACTGCTTTTACACATAACCTTGAGTTTACAATATTTATGATAAAATATACTAATGCCTAAATTATATATAAATTCCGATGTTATACAATCCCAACTATTATATGAGTAGATTTGACCAAAAGCAGAAAATAAATGTAAACAAAACAGAAGAATATATTGTCGCTAAATGAAAGTGGATCTCATTTTAGTTACCGCACGCACTAACGAACCTGCAGCTGAAACAAGCAAGTTTTAATATGTTTCCTAAATGACTTCGATGACAAAAGAAGAGTATCAGGACTAAGTCCGTTGATATTAGAATAAACTTGAAAAGAAAAAGACCTTTCGTAAAGTACAGTTTTATGTGCTGGTGGCGATATTTTTCCGCGAAACCTGGTTGTTATATTGTGAACATCTGTTCTGAATTTAATTTTAAAATACAAATACGGAGGACAGTTAGTTAATAGTATTTGATGATATAGAGTTAAACACCTAAGTAGTCGTCTGTTCTCCATAGTCAACCACCCAGCAGTTTCCAACTTATGAGATATATGGTCAAATTTGCAAATGCCAATTATATATCTCAGGCATGAGTTCTGAACTTTCTGAATTCTAGTTTTTGTGAAACTGTCCAACGCAAAGTGGTAAACAGCAGTACAGTATACAAATTGTGACAAGACAAAAGTATCGCATAGATTCTTTTTAATAGTTTCACTGAACACATGACTGTACGGGAACAATTTTTTCAGATTCATATATGCATTTTTGATGCAATTATTGATGTGATCACGGTATCTGTGGCTATTATCAATGATTAAACCTAAACTTTTTGCCTTGTCACACACTGCCAGTTCTTCGTTATTAATTTTTAATTTGAAAACATTTTTTAAATTGGTACAGATACGGTTAGAGCCAAAAAGCACTGCTTTAGATTTGATTGCATTGAGAGTAAGATTATGTTTACATGATGCCAGATATAATTGATCTAGATCCTCATTGACTTTTTGAAGAGCATCGTACCACTGCGAAGGCGCGAAAGAGAAATATAGCTGGGTATCATCAGCGTTGTCGTGTGTATTGCAGTATTTGATCCCGGAGAACAGAAACGACGTATAAATTGAAAATAAAATCGGGCCAATAACCGAGCCCTGCGGCACCCCTGCTTAATATCGAGCACCGAAGATCTGCTGGCACCAACCTCAACCAACTGTGTACGTTTGCACAAGTAATTACACATCAAAGTGATTGCGTTTTTATCAAAACCAATACACTCCAAAATAGACAGAAGAATATCGTGGGTGACCATATCAAACGCTTTGCTATAATCTAACAATACTAAACATGTAACAGAGTTTTTATCCGTAGCGCTAATTATGTCATCCGTTACCTTCAACAGTGCAGTTTCAGAGCTATAACCTGACCGAAATCCTGACTGTACAGATGGCAAGATATCCCTTCTGGAAAGGTCAGTATTTAATTGTGAGGCAACAACTTTTTCGAAAATTTTTGAAAGCGTTGGCAAAATGCTTATTGGTCGCAAGTCTCTAATGCTCTGAGGAGGGTTAATTTTTGGCAGAGGACGAATAACAGCACAGCCCCAACAATCCGGAAACACACTGTCCTCCAAACAAGAATTAATTAAATGGGTTATATAGGGAATTATTGTCGGACAGCATAACTTAATCATAGTAATATTAATGCAATCAAAGCCCGTAGCAACAGACCCAATCCCCGATATCAACGCACCAACAAAACTCTCCTCAACAGGAGAAAAGGAAAATTCTGAAGAATACTTGCGATTGTTTCTATAGTATGAAATTAACTCATTAACATAGCCAACATTATTGGTAGAGGTTGAGTTTACAAAAGCATCGTTGATTTTATTAGGATCACTCAAATGTAACGGGATATTGATCGTTGATCCCCTACCGAATGCTAAAGTATCCAAATGTCTCCAGAGAGTTTTTTTATCCTTTGTCTTTGAAATATGGTCAAAGTATGCCTTTTTTTCCAACCTAAGAGTGTTAGTGGTTAAGTTTCGAAGGGTTTTGTAGTAGTTCCAATGCTCATTTTTTCTTGTTCTGCGAAATTTAGATTTGGCATCATCACGTAGTTTCATCATTAATTTTAAATTATCGGTCAACCAAGGTGAGCAACGCTTTGTTATCCGACGAGCTATCACTGGAGCATGGCTGTCAAAAAGTGCTAGTAGACTGCGATTAAAGAACTCAAGTTTAGAATTAATATCTTATTTTATAAAGAATATCTGTTGGAAAGGAATTTGCATAAGGTCAACCTCAAATTGATGCATATCAATCGTATTTAAGCTTCTGTAAGAAACTATTTTTGGAGGAGATCTTGTGAATTTAGTTTTGATGTTAAAATTAATAATGTCATGATCAGAAAAATCATAATCTGTAACGCCGCTATCTAGCACAATATTCTCATTATTGACCAATAAGAGATCAAGCAGCGTAGAAGAGTTGAGCGTTACTCTCGTTGGTTCGTCGATTAATTGTTTGAAGCCAATAGAATCAAAAAAGTTCAATAAATAACAAGTTCTGGGGTTTTCAATCTCTAAGCAATCAATATTGAAATCTCCACAACAAAAAATAGTGTCACATATCGGTAGTATAGAAGTAATGGTATTTTCAAGGTTATCCAAAAATGTTTTATAATTAAAAGTAGGTGGTTTATAGATAGAACCAATTACAAATTGTATGTTGTGGTAAGAAAAAATTAAAAATAGTTGTTCAATATCTTTACTGAAATTAAGTAAATCGTATCTAATATGGTTTTTAATAAAAACACCCAATCCCCCGCCCTCGCCCCGTCGATCTATCGAGTCTAACAAAATTATAGTCTTGTATACAAAGAGAATTATTTGGGATGTCCGGATTCAACCAGGTTTCCACAACAAAAAGGATATCAAATTTCTTTTCAAGCAAAAGCCAGGATACATTATGTAGTTTAGGTAACAGTGAGCGAACGTTAATGCATGCAACCCCCAAACATTGAGTATCCATAAATGCTAGTCTACAAAAATCACAAACTAAATATCATATTACACAATAAGAAAATCGCAAAAAATAAGCAATAATTAGTTGCAACCAAAAGAGGAATAATAGCAATATAATGTACGTAATGTTGACAAAGCAAGCAGCAATATATATATTCTATAAGAAATAGATCGACAACAAAAAATAAATAAATAAATAAATACTTTTCTACTCAACAAATTCGATAAGTATAAAAAGAAATACAGACAAAAAAGATGGAGTAAACAAAAACTAATACTTATTCGGTTTAACGTCCAGTCCTACCAGAGTCGGTTTCAACTAAATTTAATCTTCCTGTGCCCCAAAGATTCGTAATGTCCTCGAAAGAATTAATGAGATGAATATTATTACCCATTTTACTGAAGATCTTTCCATCGCTCGTCCAATACGATTGTTTCGGCGAACAGCTAGACAGTTTCTTCAGAACGGTGTAAGATCTTCTTTAATTATTGTACGTGTTCCCTTCAGCTTACTTTTATTGCTAAAAATCTTGCGTTTAACGCTGCGACAAACAAATCGAACGATAATAGGTCGTGTCGTCCCTTCTTTGGATTTTAATCTGTGAGCAACGTCGATGTCATGCAAGTGAATATTTAACCGAAGCTCTTCTTTGCACAACTTCACTACAACTTCATCTACATTCTCTTTAGGATGCTCTTTGACTCCAAATATGCGCAAATTATTAGAGCGAGAGTATTGTTCAAGCTCTTCAATTTTCTTCTTAGCTTCGCTTAATTCGGTCCTGAGTTGTTTCACATCCTTGTTTAAACCATCAACTTGTTTTCGTAGCTGACCGGATAACTTTTCACATATTTTAACGCTGATTTTAGAAACAAACTCCTCCGACAATAAGAAATCTTCCAGATTTTTTTGTGATATGGAAATCTCATCAACTGATGTCGAAGGACCCCTACTTCTAAGTTTATAGTCGGTTGCCATCTCAATGATTAAAGTTAAATTTTCTCTGGACCAAATAGACACGCGTCCAACCTCTGCGACTACACATTCGGAACATCTCAGCATATTAAAATTACCCATTCTTACATTACAAATCTCAGTACGTTACATTACATTACTCGGCTATCGCATTGGTAGATTTGACTCATTTTTTTCCCTTCTCTGCCACCCTTATACGAAATATGACTCACACCCGATATAATATGCGTATGCATGCATGCCATGTACTGTTCTCGACATACAAACAGTATTTAGCGGTATATTAAATAATTAACCTAATTATTAGTTCGCGTGCCGTTCATTTCAACGCTCAAGTTGATACCCCGTGTATACAATTTAGAATATTTATTACTAAATATTAATAATAACAAAGTTAAACAAATACTTTTTTCTATACAGGATTTCTCATGGTAGGCGTTCGTCAAGATTCTTATTTTAAATGGAACACCCCATATATTACCTCATTTTTGAATTTCCGAGGAAATTTCATTTTCAGTTTCCTTATATCTATTTTCATTTGTTTCTTAGATATCTTGATTATTTTGCAATACTGCGCCCTTTAGCCATTTTCGCCTGGTGGTAAGCACTACTTGCGTAGACGGAAGCTCCAGAATGGTACTTCACCGCAGGGTATCTAAAATTTTATGACCAATTCTTCAAAGTTGAGAAAATTCAATTTTTCAACACCCCGTATATTATTACATGGTCGAATGCAGAATTTAATTCTGCATCGATTCGCTATACCTTTCCCTACACCTATTTTTAACGGTTTTCTTGTTGTTCCATATTTTCTGTTTTCATGCGAGTTTTGACAGTAACGTGAACATTGTTTATTTATTCGAAGCAAAAAGGACAACAATCCAAGGGCGTCAAGTCGGGTGATCTAGGTGGCCAGTTCTAGGGTCCCTGTTGGCCAACCCATCGATCCTCGAACATCAAGGTCAACTGCTGATGTACAGTTAGAGTGGGATGTCCTGGGACACCATCCAGTTGATACCTTTAGATGATTTAAGAAATCACTAACAAACCCTTTGAGTACCTCTAAATATCTAACACCATGCAGAATTAAATTCTGCATTCGACCATGTAATAATATACAGAGTGTTGTATTTGAAAAACTGAATTTTCTCAATTTTTAATTGATCATAAAATTTTAGACACCCTGTATGCGATAAATCAGTTGTCAAAGTGAATTTTGGAAGTACCAGTCTAGAGCTTCCGTCAACCCAAGTAGTGCTTACCACCAGTCGAAAATGGGTAAAAGGCGCAGTATTAAAAATAAGGCTACATATTGCAAAATTTTCAAAATAATCAAGATATCTAAGAAACAAATGAAAATAGGTATAGGGAAACTATATAAAACTCATCATGAAATTTTCTCGGAAATTCAAAAATGAGATAATATATGGGGTGTTCCATTTAAAATAAGAAAGTTAATGGCGATTTCCGGTGTTACCGGAAGCGGTACGACCTTGAAAATATTTTAAAATGAAAGAGCATCTTGACTAATCCTTAAGTCCAAAAATTCAGAATTCTAACGGTGAAAATTTCTGAACGCATACCGTGAGAAACCCTGTATACATATATACCGGGTGGCCAACTAAGAATGTCGCTCGGCCATATCTCAGGAACGGTTTATAATAGAGCTTTGGGAAAAATATTATCGACTAAAGTGACCCCGAGAAACATTTGGAAATTATTTAGAAAAGCGTGGGATGACCGCTAGAGGGCGTAACTGATCACCAAAAATTTTAATTCTCAGTTTACGCAAAATTTACCAACTTAAGGTCTATCATAAATATGAAAATCGGAATCTACTGAATATTTTGCATATTCTACGCCAGACAATTTTTTTGTATTTTGTCAAATCAGGGGAGGAGAGGAGGGGAAACTTTGTTTTGAAGGAACGTTTATAACTCCGGTTCTGTTGAACCGAATTTTGCAAACTTAGTCTCGTTGAAAACAGCATTAATCCTCCAATCTAATGCTTACAAATTGGAACCGATTTAATATGTGACATGCATGCTAGAGGGCGCTGTTCAAATTTTTCAGGGAATTTTGGTTTTTCTCGAAAATATTAAATGGAAACATATATTTTTGACAAAAAATTAAAAAAGTAGGCTAAATTACCAGCAAATTAGCGAAAACCAGATATTGCTATCTTTTACCAATCCGAAGATATCTTCAGAAACGTGTGGATGGTAAAAATTTCTTCTATAAATTTAAATGATTCTGCTTCTCGTCAACGAAATTTAGCAAATTTGGTCTTATTAGAAAGCATTTTCATTGTCCTATGTGTAGTGATTGAAGCTGTTTAATTTTATCTTGCCCGTCGCCGCTAGAGGGCGATAAAGGAAGTTAAATATGTACATTTTATGATTTTTGAAAAGAAAAAATCATAATATTTAAATTTCCTTAGCGCCCTCTAGCGGTAATGGACGAAACAATATTAAACAGTTTGAATCACGAAACATAGGCCAATGAAAATCCTTTCTAATAAGACCAAATTTGCTAAATTCCGTTGACGGGAAGCAGAATAATTTAAAATAGAAGAAATTTTTACCATCCACACGTTTCTGAAGATATCTTCGGATTGGTAAAAGATAGCAATATCTGGTTTTCGCTAATTTGCTGGTAATTTAGCCGACTTTTTTAATTTGTTGTCAAAAATGTATGTTTCCATTTAATATTTTCGTGAAAAAACAAAATTCCCGAAAAAAAATTAAACAGCGCCCTCTAGCATGAACGTCACATATTAGATCGGTTCCAATTTGTAAGGATTAGATTGGAGGAGGAATGCTGTTTTCAACGAGACTAAATTTGCAAAATTCGGTTCAACAGAACCGAAGTTATAAACATTCCTTCAATACAAAGTTTCCCTCCTCCTCTCTCCCCTTAATTGACAAAATACAAAAAAGTTGTCTGATGTAAAATATGCAAAATTTTCAGTAGATTCCGATTTCCATATTTATGATAGACCTTAAGTTGGTAAATTTTGCGTAAAATAAGAATTCAAATTTTTGGTGATTAGTTGCGCCCTCTAGCGGTCATCCTACGATTTTCTAAATACTTTCCAGATATTTCCCGGGGCCACTTTAGTCAGTAATATTTTTTTCCCAAAGTTGTACTGTTAACCTTTCCTGAGATATGGCCGAGCGACATTATTAGTTGCCCACCCTGTACATACATGAATCTGTCAAGTTATCATGACTAGCTGCGATAAAAATAAGGGAATAAGTGTGCATATATGTATATACAGCAATTACAACCGTAGTCTCTGGTCGCCAAACGATATTTGCATATCGTGCATGTAGCAAGTTTTCCCTAAACAGTTGAACAGAATTTATGTTAGTGTGACCAAAACAATGATAACGCGATAGGTTTGTTGGGTAATTTTCTGCGGCGAACCCTGTAGAAATCGATACGGTTCGTATCTAATCCGAACTGTATATTAACGCATTCTGTACATAAACAACGCGAATTCAAAGATTGCACATTCATCTCGCGATCGGATCGATAAATTTCGATAAAGCAACAACGCCCGTTATTAATAGCATTCATCATCACTTGATCCCAGTCGGATTACGAAAGAGAATTATTATTAGGACAATTATCCTATAATTATCGGGTATATGTCGAACATGCGGATCTAAATTCAGCTACCGTCAGCGTGGGCATCGATTGGGGGAAACATGAAACAAACATGGGAAACACGTGCGTAATGTTGAAGCCGCAGCTAAATTATATCATTACAATCATTTTTATGGAAAATACAGCAAGCATTTAAATTCAAAAGTTGTTTAGTTTTACGAAATTTATAAGGTAAAATTATTCTACGATATACAGGGTGTTTAGTTTGCCCGTAACCATCAGTATTTTTACATTTTTAAATGGAACACCCCATATATGATCACATTTTGGAATTGCCTGAAGAATTTTAAGGCAACTTTATACAGGATATATTCAATTATTTTCATTAGTTTACAAGATATTGACATTTGTTTGAAAATTTTGACATTTTGCTCTTTTCAGAAAAATGCTATTATTTCGGTAACGGAAAAATGTAACATTATGAAACTTAACATAACGTCAGAAGCATCTCCTATGATGACAATAAAAAGATGTAGACTTAAATACGTTATACAGAGTGTTCTAGAAATCAGTGTCTTTTTGAAACAATTGAAATGCGAAAATCTTCATTTTTCGAAAGCGAAATTTAATTATCTATTAGTTTGAATAAGGCATGTATGTAGTTAAAATTAATTTAATTTAGAGATATTTCAAATTATTTCTCATTTCAAAAATATGTCAATATCTTCTAAACTAATGAAAATAATTGAAGATGATCCTGTATAAAGTTGCCTTAAAATTCTTCAGGCAATTCCAAAATGTGATCATATATAGGGTGTTCCATTTAAAAATGTAAAGTTACTGATTGTTACGGACAAATTGAACACCCTGTATATCGTAAAATAATTTTATGTTATAAATTTCATAAAACTAAACAACTTTTGCATTTAAGCATTTGCTGTATTTTGCATAAAAAAGGAGATATGGAAGAATATCGCACTATTGTTACTATTAGATTTAATGGTTTTCTGATAGAATAAACACGTTTTTCTTATTAATATTATAAGTATATTGCAAAATTGACGTTTTTACATAAAAATATGTTTTTACATGTCAAATAACAACTCTATGGTAACTATGCTAACAATAATACGGTTCGTGCTATAATGCAGCCAACAGTTCAATTTTCATTATGATCAACTCTTAACACCCCCACCGAATCCAGGATTCCCATCTTCTTTAAATGTTCCTGCATTTTGACTCCACTTAAGGTTTTAGTGAATGAATCAGCAAGGTTGTCATTCGATGGAATATACTCCAGCTGTATTTCATTTGTTTCTGTCATGTCCCTAATAAAAAAATATCGAAGATCAATATGCTTCGATCTTTCTGACGTCATCTTATTCTCAGCAAGTTTTATAGCGCTCTGATTATCCATTTTTATACAAAAACCTTTTTCGAAGAACTTTTGCTGTTGTATTTCGGTTGCGAGTTTTCTATAAAAAATGTATTCTTTCGCGGTTTCTGTCAATGCTATTAATTCTGCTTCAGCTGTGTTCAGTGACGTACTTCTTTGTTTTTGACTTTTCCATGATATAGCTCCATTCGCTAGGACAAACACATACCCACTAAATGATTTTCGATCTAGTTGATTTGATGCCCAATCAGCATCGGAAAACGCTACAGACTGTTCGTTAACTTTTCTATACTCTAAGCTATAGTTTTTGGTGGCATTTAAGTATCTCAATATATGTTTCACACTAGTCCAGTGCTGTTGTTTTGGATCTTGATTAAATTGCGACATAAATGTTGCTGCAAATGCTAAATCAGGTCGCGTAGCTATTGCCAGATAAAGAATACTTCCAATGATTTTCTGATATAACTTCTTTTGATCTTCATTGAGACTTTTATCACGTTGTTCATCCTCATCGTATTTTAGACCTAAAGGCAATGGTGTTTTGGCGCCTTTTGAACCTTGCATGTTAGTTTCTTTCAATAGTTCGTTTACATATGCTGTTTGATTTAACTTTATTTTTCCATCCTCGCGTGTCACTTTTATGAATAAAATATGTTTTACTTCTCCTAGGTCTTTTACTTCAAATCTTTCCTTGATTTTGTTCTTGAAATTTTCTATATGTTCTAATTTTCCAAAAATTAAAATATCGTCGACATATGTGGTTATAATAATACCAGTTTCTTTGTTATGATATACACATGGGTCGGTTATTGAACGAATGTAATGTTCGGATTTAATGAAATTGTCCAATGTCTTGTTCCACATGATACCAGATTGATGCAAACCATACATGCTTTTATTCAGTTTACATATCAGATTGTTCTTTTTTGAGATCGTGCGTCGTGGGTAAATTATCAAACTTTGTTCGTAAAGTGTTCAATACTTCATCATATCCTTCTGGAATATCTATGTATATGTCTTCTTCTAAAGCTGCTTTGATATCCAAATGATGTATATCCCAGTCTAGTACAGCTGCTAATGCGAATAACATTCTCATAGTTTTCTTCTGCACTACTGGAGAATACGCCTGATCAAAGTCTATTCCAGGTTTTTGAGTATTACCTAATGCAACAACTCGCCCTATGTGCTATCACATCGCCATTTTCGTCTCTCTTCGTCTTAAATACCCATTTCGTCTTGATTGGTTTTATCGTCTTTTTCTTCGTTACAAATTTCCAGGTTTCATTTCTTAACAAATTTTCAAATTCTTCTTCTACCGCATTTTTCCATTTTTCTCTGTTTTCATCTTGCATCGCCACATGCATATTCTTAGGGTCTCCACATTCGTTCATTAATGTTAGATAAGTTTCTGGAATTTCGTCGTCTGCGCTTTCATTTATTTCGTAATCTTCCAGCCAAGTTGGATTTTCTTATCGTCCGTCCACTTTTTGTTTTTCTAGGAATGTCAATTTTTCTTCGTTTTCTTCATTTTCGTCCAACACTATTTGGTTTTCCATTTCTTGATTTATGCTTAGATCATCCTTTTCATGGTCTTGATTTCTAAAAAATCTAACCCTTCTTCTGTTGGGATTGGGATGGATACTTCTTTGGTTTCGTCAGTTACGATTTTTTGTGTTTTTAATTTCCAATTTAGCAATTCGTCTTCTTGCTGTCTCATAGGAAAAACGTCTTCTGCAAATTTAACATCTCTACTTATAAAAAATTCATCTTTGAAATCATCGTAAAATCGGTATGCTTTAGCGTTCTCGTCATATCCTATAAATATACATGGCATTCCCTTAGGTGATAACTTACTAGGTCGAAATTTATTTGCCCCCCATGTCTTACAACCGAAGACACGCAAATGATCAATATTATTCGCTCCAGTTTTCCACTTTGTGATAGGTGTAACTCCTTCATTTGCACCTGTTGGACAACGGTTTCTAATATAACAAGCTGCCATAATGGCTTCTGCCCAAAAATCTAATTTCAGACCCGATTGTATTAACATGCATCTTGCAGTATCAAATAAGGTTTGGTTAAAACGTTCGGCTACGCCATTTTGCTGAGGTGTGCCAGGTATTGTCAATTGATGACCTATACCATGATCTTTCAAAAATAATTTAAATTTGTTCGATAAATATTCACCTCCGTTGTCGGTTCTTATGTTTACTATCTTTGTGTTATGTAAATTTTCTACTCTATTTTTAAATTCAGTAAATTTTGACAAAACATCTGATTTTTTACTTATGGTATACACCGTACAATATCGTGAATAATTTTTTAATAATTGTCTCTTTTTCCTTGAAATCTTTAAATTTAGATAGATGTCAACACATGTGATCGGTAGATCCACTGTCCAATATCCAGCTATTCTTATCAGTCTTAAAGTAAGGATCTTTAGTTAAATATGCTTCGATGATTTGGATTGCTGATTTGATTTCTTCTCGTCTGAACCCAGTTGTGGTTTCCTTTTAAAGAATTTATTACTCTTCGCTGCATATGCCTTTATCTCAGCCTGATTTTTCTCCCCGTTACTACCTTTTATTCGTCTTTCCTCTTCTAGTAATTTTGATTTGATTTTACTTAGCGTTAAATCACCTTTTTCTGCTCTCAAATTTCTTGATAAATATTCGTATTCACTCGGTAGTCCTAGCACAAAAAATCCCGCTTGAACTTTTTCATCGAACTCAAATCCAGCATTTTTCACTTGGTGATATAAGCCATTTCTGCGAACTAGATACTCGTTGATGCTTTCATCATCCTTCTTTTTGGTGGTAACGAAATCTTGAAGCAGTAACAAACCATGCCATTCATCGTATTTTGTATGAATTTTCTTCAATGTTTCCCAAATGTCTTTTGCCGTCTTGCATTCCATGATATCGTCTAAGCTGTCATTATTCACTAACAAATATAATACCGATTTTGTTTTATGATCACACTCCTTGTTCTGACTCGACCATTCTTTTGCATCCTCATTGAAACCAGGTTCAATTGCTTTCCATAACCCTTTTACTTCCAGCAAACCTTGTGCACGTAAACACCAGTATCTGTAATTCTCGCTATTCAACTTTTCAATTTTTAGCTCGTCCATTTTATTGCTTCGTAACGTTCTGGTTTTGCCGTCTTCTCGCCTTATAATGTTTTCTTACTGTTTCCCGAAAGGTTCTGGGCCCATAACCTGTTAGATTTAATGGTTTTCTGATAGAATAAACACGTTTTTCTTATTAATATTATAAGTATGTGTAAAATATGTTTTTACATGTCAAATAACAACTCTATGGTAACTATGCTAACAATGATACGGTTCGTGCTATAATGCAGTCAACAGTTCAATTTTCATTATGATCAACTCTTAACAGTTACACCCTGTATGTAGGTACACTCAGCGAGATTTTACAGTTTTTTTTGTTCTTTAAGTTTGAAAATCTTTTCGAAACTCCACTGAAACACACATTTTCGAGGGAATTGGTTCGTGCCAATCATTGGTTTTCAAGGTTCTCTGAATCTTGGCCCAGAAAAATGACAAATTGACCTGCCGAATCCTTTTTGGCCCTGGCGTCAACAGTTTTGCTACCCATCGTGTAGCCACATTTTCGACACTTAATTCTTTATGTAAAATGGTTTTTATCCTACCTATTGAAATGTCACTGTGATTCAGAATTGATTTTTCAGGACCATGTCATGGACTAGATCGATGTTTTCTTTTGCAAACAACAATTTTCGGCCGTCCAGCAGCTGGTTGTTCTTGTTCACAGGTCTCTTTCAAAAGATATTTCATAACCGCTTTGTCCATCTCGGAAGTTTGAGTAATAATCGGCCCTATCACTTAATAATGCAGTAACATACACCAACTAAAACTTGATATGACTTATCGCAATTAATTGACATTTAAGTGACATTAGTGACGTCTATGGAAATCAACGCCATCTATCTCAGGGCCAATCATATCTGAAGTGCCCTCGTAAATACAGAAATTATGTATTGTATGTATACACCGTGTCCAAAATTATCGGTGCACACTGGTCATAATAGTCTTCAAAATTCTGATTGTAAAAGAGAGACATTGTTATCTTGTGATGGAGACTTGTCGCAATGTCTTAGCAGAAATCCACCTTCTGTTCCTTCGGGAACAATATATGAGTTGTTATCTTCAATTTCTGCTCGAAATCGACCAATATCAGTTGCTGACAAATTGTTTTTAATGTTTTTTGACCACAACCATACTTAGAAGTCTATTAGATTAGTTAATTTGGTGACTTTGATTTTTTGCTAATTTCCATTTTCCTTTTAACTATCCAATAAAATTTCACTCATTTACTCGACAATACTTCACGTTCTGTCAATCGGATTTTTCAGTTTGTTGGTACAATATGTAACTTTAAAAATAGTAAGGTCGCAGTGATTAAATTTTAATCACTTGTTACTAAACGAATATCGAGTATGTGGTGCAAATTTTGGATTTTTCAAATTGATTTCTCCTAAGATATTTCAGGTTGAAAATGTTTAGAAGATTTTAATTTTTAAAGTCTCTAAATTCAAAAATGTTTTTGTGCTACTTGTGCTATAGTAAGTGTTTTGTTTGAATTGAATTTCTCGAAAAATAAAGTTACTGCAGAGCTTAACGTTAACCTCTGCAAAAGGCAACATTCTAGACAGCTACATGAAATGGCCGCCTAAAAAAACTACATACTTATTATAGTGCAAACTTAAAAAATGAAAAGGAAATTGTCTCGGCAACCATCTCTAAATTCGAGTAAACTTCAAGATAGATGTGTGTTAATGTGTTTTGGGCTTTCCTTTTTTCCCTGACCTTCAATTGGACTTAAATCAATTGAACTGATCGACGGTAGTTTGATTCTTGTCACGTGTTAGGTACCAAGGTTTCAATTGTAGGAATTTCTGAAAAAGATTTTGCAGTGACAATACTTTTTGAGATTGATCCAGGTTGGTTCTTATCCATAACAAATAGATGCTTGTTTAGGACAATGCATTAGTGGTGCTTCTTTTAACAGACGGTTTTCTTGGACATAATAAGTTCTTAACAGTCCTAAAAAAATGGTGGTTGTAATGAGGAACCTCTTTTTTCTTTGGCATATACGAGTAGAGGACCATCCTATTTATGAATTGAATGTCCATTTAAAATTAACAGAACCTTTTCACTTAGAGATGCTTTGAGATATTTTTGAAAATGTTGCAACCACTGCAGAAAAATTAGACCACTTATCTAGTTGGACTATTGGGTAATTGTACTCATGTAGTTCTTGTAGAGGTGTGGTCGGTTAATTATTTTTCCTTAATTTTGTGGTATTATCTGTAAAAAATGCAAAACATTCTTATTTTCCACTCTTCCATTCGCCCCTTGCTTACGGGGGCTTGGGCCACAATAACATCTGTACCAGAAGCTCTTAGTAGGACATAGATTGTAAACAATTTTTTCAATTTGAAACTCTAACAAACCCGTTTTTCACTAAATTTACCGTTAAATAAAATCACTTTACGAAATTACCTAAAAAAAATTAAAGGTATTTTCGTTTTCTATGGACTCCTACAAAACAGAATTGGTACATGAGAACCCCTGAATAATTTTTTCTCACCTTTTGTATCATAGTATTGTTATTTGTGAATGTACGAGTAATTCAAATTTAATATATCAATGATTTCTTTGTTTTTTAGATATTTTTGTTGATAGGCATGGCCATTTATATTATTGGTATTTTGACACATATTAAATGTCAATTTCTTCAACTGAAGAAGTCTCATTAACGAAAACAAAATATTATATGGTCTGGATTAAATTGGTATTTAATTAATTGTTGTTTTATTGACCTACAAGTGGAAATATTTCAGGAATTGAAAGATTAATACAAAATAGAAATATTAATTGTTAATTAATTAAGTTTTTAATCAAATAAATGGTGGAGTGTGAAGAGGATTTAAAAACTTTAAAACAAAACAAGAGAGAATCATCATCAAAGTGTTGATATTCTCTGATCTTGATCAATAATAATGAAGTAGTATATATGTAAATATTGATGTATTTAGAAATAAATACTTATTACAAAAATCAAATTATAATGACAACTCTTATATCAATATATAAAAACTACACTATTCCATTGTTTTGTCCATAACATAAAAACACTTGATCTACTATCAATGAATTAATGTATATACAATTACATGTCATACAGGTAACATTCCCCCTATGGACATTAATTCGTTGATGGTAGTATATCAATCACAATATTATATAACGTTGAACCTGGTAAAGCTTTTCGTCAAAAAATCAGCCTTCATTTCTTCTCCTGGAACGTGTTCAATTTGTAAGTTATTGTTTTGAATTATTTCTTTAACATAATAACAACGGCGATTTAAATATTTTGTTCTTAGCTTTTGATTTCCACTTTGAATTATATTGACTATATTCAAACTATCGCAGTACACTGTAGATATATTACTCTCCTTTTCATTAAATTCTTCTAGCAATGCTTTCACCCATATCAATTCTTTTACTCCATCAGTTAATGCAATTAATTCACTTTCTGTTGTTGACATTGCTACAGTTTCTTGTTTCTTGCTTTTCCAGTGAATTAGGGAATTTCCTCTTCTTATCATATACCCTGAAAAAGATTTTGCGTCTTTCGTTTTATCCCAAGATGCATCAGTGTAACAATGAAGATTTTCGTCTTTATTGTGGTATATTAAGCAAATATCTTTGGTACCCTTCAAGTATCTTAACACTCTCTTCAATGCATTGTAATGCATAATTGTTGGCTTGGTGTTGTACTGTGAAAGAGCGCTCAAAGCATAGCTTATATCTGGTCTGGAATTAGTTGCTAGATACATTAATTTTCCCACCAACTGTTGGTATTTAACGGAATCAAATTCTTCACTTTCTTCATAGATATCTAACTTTTGATTTGTATCTAAAGGTGACTTCGATGCATTACATTCTGTCATATTGTACTTCTCTAATATTTCATTGATATATTTCCGTTGATGTAGCTTAATTTCTCCTATCTTCTGCTCCACTTGTATGCCAAATGCATAATTTCACTCCCCTATTGTTATCCATTCCACTTCTTCTTGTATTTTTTTAACTACCTCTTCTTCTATTTTATCATTAGATGTAATTGTTATGGCGTCGTCAACATACATTCCAATATCCATATAATCATTGCCATTTATAAAATAATACAAATATGGGTCTAATTTTGATTGTTGTAGTCCACATTTGATGAATACTTCATGCAAT
The DNA here is from genome assembly GCA_023690525.1 of Holotrichia oblita. Classification (NCBI taxonomy): domain Eukaryota; kingdom Metazoa; phylum Arthropoda; class Insecta; order Coleoptera; family Scarabaeidae; genus Holotrichia; species Holotrichia oblita. The sequence continues at coordinate 12,757,155 of CM043016.1, read as the reverse complement.
TTCTTATTCCAACATCTTCCTGCCTGCTTCAAACCATAAATGCTCTTATTTAGAATACATACATCTTCTATTTCTCCTTCTTCGTATCCTGGTGGTTGTTGCATGTATATGACTTCATCTAGCTGTCCATGTAAATATGCTGCTTTAACATCATGATGCTTTATCAGAACTTTTTCTTCGCTGCCACATGTATCAATGATCGCCATGTTTCTGCTCTCATTACAGGTGAAAAAGTTTCATTATAATCTATTCCTGGGCGTTGATTATAACCTGCAGCTACGAAACGTGCTTTGTATTTATTAATACTTCCATCAGCATTTCGTTTAATTCTAAAAATCCATTTGCTTTTCATTTTTCTCTCACCTGTCGGTAACTTTGTGACTTTCCACACATTATGTCTTTTCATGCAAGATATTTCTTCGTTCATTGCTTCTATCCATTGGTCACGCTGAGGACTTTTTATTGCTTCATCATAAGTTTGAGGTGTTAATATTGCTTCAGATTTCAACGAATCTTAAGTTTTCATTTTATTTTGTTTTTCTTTAATTCTCTCTGATCTTCTAATTTCTTGATTTTTTTCATTCCGTATTCTGCTAATCTGTAATCTGCTGAAGTCCTTTAGTTTTTGATGTGTTAACTACTGTATCATTACGATTGAATCCATCATATTCATTATTCTCATTGTATTCAGTATTTAATCTAGGTGGATCTTGTTCCTCCTCCTGATTATCTTTAGAACCAGTACATATTTTATTTTGAGACGAAGAATTAACAAAATCATCTCCATAGGATAATAAAATAGTTGTATTCGTCTTATTTTTCTCGTTTAATATCTCCGCTCCCACTTCATTTTCAATGAACTTTACATGTTTGACTCGTTTAACTGCATTTAGTTTAGGATAATAAATTCTATATCCATGTTTCGCATATCCTACAAATATTCCTACTTCTGTTTTTGGTTGTAACTTATTTCGTTTGCCATTTTGTATTAATACATGTGTTTTACAACCAAATACTTTTAATTTCTTCACAGATTGTTTTCTCTGAGTCCATACCTCCATTGGAATTTGATTATGTTTACTAGATTTATATAAATTTCGGATGTATGCTGCTGCTCGTATACATTCACCCCAAAAATCCATTGGTAATCTTGATTGGTCTAGCAGAGTTCGTACAGTCTCAATTAGTGTTCGGTTATATCTTTCAGCTACACCATTACTTGCTGGTGAATATGCGGTAGTTAATTGATGATCGATTCCATTCTCAATAAAGTAATTGTCTAATTCTTTTTCTAAGAACTCTCCTCCATTATCTGATCTTATCTTCTTTAGCTTTCTATTTGTTTGACGTTCTTCGTAAGTTATCAAATTAATCAATTCCTTCTTTGTTTGATCCTTACCATGTGCTTCTATTTGTTTACCTTTTTCAGCTAATCCTATATCAATATTACATTGCTCATAATTGACAAAATGACTTCTATTAACCCTTAAGTAGTATGGCTTAAATTTCTAGCACTAAAGGTATGGCAGGGTCAAAATTGACCCTTAATTGTTTATGCGATATTTTTTTCTTTTAAATATTTTTAACCTTGAACACAGTAAATATATGCTTGTGGATATGTTTTAAAAGCACAAAAAGTGAAATACATACATTAATATAAGTTTTATTTGAAAAAAGTAGCAAAAAAATAGAAAATCTGTCAAAATCAACAGTGTATTGATAAAATATCTAATTAAAAAAAATTTTTTTTCTTCGTCTTCGACGCCAATTTTGGTTTTAGGACAGATCCGCCTGTGACTCTCTGTAAAATAAAAAATATTACTTCGCAAATAAAAAAACTGTCCAATATCTTTTTTGGCCATACTTCTCTAGACAAATTTGGCACCTGGTGATCGTTGTGCTATGATTTTTGCAGATGTGGCGGTTACAATTAGTGCACAAAAGGCTTTCCTTTTTTTGGGAATATGGGCAGACATGACATCGTCCCCTTTTTATACCGCGTGCCCTTCTAACCTCATCAGGTTGCTGTTCTTGTGCAGGTTCTACAACATTACCAATCTTGCAAATCACACTGCGTAGTTCTCTTGGTAAGAATGTTTTATGAAGTCGACGCCTTTGGCCTTGGATAAGGTCACGTCTTAGAGACGTCAGAAATTGTCTCCTCTCCATGGTTTCGTTTTGGGAAATAGCATTAAAAATTACATTGGAATTTACTCCTGCGATATCCATAATGCGGAACCATATGGCTTGAGGCCAACGTCTTGTTCGTCTTCCAACCTTATAATTTGAACACTTCTGATCAAGTGCGTCTACACCACCTTTTGTTGAATTCTAAAATTCAATAATTTCAGGCTTATTAGTATCATTGGAAATAGTGTCGCAGTGTGGTGCATAGAAGACAAAACGGTCCGATTTTTATTTTAGTACGTATGAGACAAGAGTAATATCTTTGGTGATTCCGAATATAGATGGAAGAAATTCTGAAGGAAGTTCTCGTTTGTTTTACCTTACAGTACCAACGAATGTGGGATTGTGTTTTTGCAGTTCGGTTACTAGCTCCAGAGACGTGTACCAATTGTCTGCTGTGATATTCCTGTTTGAATTGGCTACTGGCGGAATGAGAGCCAGAACATCCCTTGTGGGAATAGCTAGTTTTCGGGAATTATTGACGTTTTGATTTTTTCCAGGATAGATAAAGCCGTTTAACAGATACTGCGTCCTAGCATCACAAAGACATTGCATCTTTAGGCCGTATTTATCAGGTTTATCCTTGAGATACATTCTGCACTGACATCTGCCCCGAAATGCTATAAGCATTTCGTCTATAGTCAGATATTCGCCACAACTATAATTAGATTGGCAATTTATTATAAAAAGGTCATATAGTTCGGATATGGCCGCAAGTTTGTCACCGTTACTGATTCTTTCTGATCTGGTTGCCTTGTCATCAAACCGTAAGATACAAAGCAAAAAATTGAAACGTTGCAAATACATAGTAGCCCGAAAAAGGACTCGTCCTGTTCCATCTCTTGCAAATAGTGATTTCAAGTCTTCATGGTTCGATTTGAACACACCAGCCAAATACATAAGCCCAAGAAATGACTTCATTTCAATTATATCGACATGATTAGTAAATTGGCAAGAATTATTACTTAGATTATATCTTACAGACATTTCCGTGATGCGTGCGTTGGTTTTTTCTATCAAAATTGCAAGAATGCCTTCGTCAATAAAGCATTCCCAAAGCTAGTAACGGTGTAGATGGTATTTTGAGACGGGCTTCTCCAATAACACCCGGTAGATGACTCACAATATTGCTAGCACGTGTTCTACTAGGAACAGGTGGTGTAGCTGCCCATTTGAACTTCCCATAATAATATTTGGCAATGTGTGTTTGATCCTCACTTTCTTCTAAACTTTGATTTTTATCACTCTCGTCACTAGATTCGTTAGATTCGTATAAATTCCAACCTCTAATTCAGTATCGTGGTCACTGTGTTCACTAACACGATCTGAAAACTCACTGTCACTCTCTAGTCCATTGTTCAATATATCTTTAGCAACTTCTTCAAGTTCAGTCTGTGTTAGGGATTTTCTACTGCCACTAGCAAAGGCCATTTCAAAATTTCCACACAAAACGTTTTGATACACTAACAGTATGGCAGGGTCAATTTTGACCTTAAAGCGTTGTTTACTCGAGAAATGCGCAACGCAGACTTATGCAATTTAATGTGTTAATTGCTGCATACCTAACTAGAGAGTACACAAAAGCGCAACTAAAGCCACCTATATCGAGATAGCGTAATCACAAATTAAAATGCTGCTGGGTCAAAATTGACCCTGCCATACTACTTAAGGGTTAATTGCCATATGACTTGTAGCTCCAGAATCCAATAGCCATTTACAACTGTTATGCTCTAATAAATTTCCACTTCCACTATTTATGTTGAAACCCATTGAAGTTGATTCCTTCTATCTTTCGTGGGCTTATTTCTATCATTGTATCTATAATTCTTGTTTTTTCTACAATTTACTGCTATTTGACCAAATGCTTGACAATTATGACATTTGATTTTAAAATGACAGTTTTTTGCCGTATGTCGATTACGATTACAATTAAAACATTTTTTATTTAAATTAGTAAATTCTCCTGATGCCTTCTTATGGTATTTTCCTTTTGAATAATAGACATTCTCATTATTTGCTGTACTATCTTTTTTCTTCTCATTCCGCAATCTCTCTTCATCTCTCTTCATATAGTCTCTCAATTTAATTAATGTTATGTTAGTATCACATTCTAAAATTCTTGTGGTTAAAATAAATTCTGATCGAACTCCTAACATAGCAAAATGTAATAATTCATCATTGGATATCACCTTTCCCACTTGCGAACATTTTGCATTTAATTCTTCTACTCGGTTTAAATATTCATCTACTGTCTCATTTTCCATCATGTTTAACCTTGTCAATTCTGTCATATATTTCGTTTGAATTTCCTTAGTTTTGTCTGCCATATTATTTTTAATCATTTCCCATAACTGTTTTGCATTTTTTATGTGACAGTATTTTAATACTTGTGATGCACTCATCGTATTTATTAACAATCTTAATGCAGCTGCATTTCTATCATCCCATTTGTTCCATGCTGCATCCTTTTTATTAAAATCTTCTTCTCCTATTTTTCCTTTGGCGGTTCATCTTTATCCATTATGTCCTTCCATAAACATCTTCCTCGTAGTTCACATTCTATTCTTGCAGACCAAAGGAAATAATTGTTGTCATTTAGTTGTTCAATGGGACATTGTATATTGTTTTCACTCATCCTATCTAAAAACTCTTCGTTGTTGTATTTTATATCACTACTTCAATTTAACTACGCTCTGCTTAACATAAAAACACTTGATCTACTATCAATGAATTAATGTAATATACAATTACATGTCATACAGGTAACACAAAGAGTACGTCGAAAAAGAGTGTAGAAGAGTCGGGCACATATTTATGATAACTAGTGTATGTAAATAGTCATTCTAAGTCGTTTCATCAATCAAACAGCTCATGCATTAATACATACGACTTTCCACATTTACGCGCATCCATTCCAATCTACACACATCGACTTTTCTAAATATTTATTTTCCCGAAATATATTCGATATATTTCTGGGTTAATATTTGTTATTTTAGGCCCTGATGTCGGTACGCCACAGATTATCGGATCGCACGGCAGTGTAGAGCATTTTTCTATCTAATATCTGTGCTAATGTCCGGCGAATACGAACAGGATGCGCTCGTTCGCGGATAACTTTTCACGTGAACCTTGTTTAATTGAATATAATTTAATTTAGACGCACCTAGCTTCGAAAAATTAATTAGAGTACCGAGGCTAACGTTTCATATGTTAAGTTCCTTTTAATTTTATTAGATCAAACGGGATTGTTAAAAAAATCGCAAATTTACATTATTAATCTAAACGTTTACAATAAAACCTTTCTTAATTTCAAATATATACTCGTAAAGCTGTAAATTAAATTTAGTCTTGCGCGTCATCTATTTGAAACATTAAAAAAAGACTCAGGATGAGGTGTCTGCTACGCTTTGCAGTACTTATATAGACTATAATATAAATCTCCTGAAAGATTTAAGATCTTTTTATAAAAATATCTACCTACCTCTTTTTTTTTTTCTCCGTTGGACTTTATAATTTGTCGACAAGAACACGTTGATTCTAATTTATATTTAAATTGATTCTAGATGGATGGTAAAATGGTATTCGACGTCATCCAACGGATGGAAGATACGGAACCGTTTTCGGAAGAACTGCTGGCTGCTATGAAGAGACTGTGGGCCGATTCGGGGGTCCAAGAATGTTTCGGTAGATCCAACGAGTATCAATTAAACGATTCAGCGAAATAGTAAGTGTACACAATCGATTTTTAATTGATGATTTTGCAAAACTTGAAAAGTTTGTTCCTCCCACACTCACGTCGACTTGTGTAAGGTCGTCAGATACAAAACATTCATAAAAGCAACCCAACACTTGTTTCTTTGAGCTTCGATTGCTGTGTTGTTGGAATGTAAATTGCCAAATCCATTTGGCAAAATGTTCTTTGTTAAAAAATAATGCTGGTGGAGGTAACTCTCACTTGTCCCCTCCCACTATAAAGTGTCTAATAAACATATACAGGGTTGGCCATTTAATAATAATAATAATAATAATAATAATAGTATTTTATTACCCAACAGAAACCATTTACAGGGTAACATAATAAACATTTTAATACATTATACACACATAATACAAAAAAAGAATACTTATGAATAGGTAAATAATAATTCAAAAGCCAAACTAAACTAAAACTACTACAAAGATAGATATGTAGAACAACAAAGCAATGAAAATAAAATTAACATCAAATACAAAATGTGTACTATATACATATCCATGAAATAATAACATTAAGAGAAAAAAAAAAAAAACTTAAAGAAAAAATATCGTCGTGGGTTAAATTAGACAGTCGGGCCATGCGGTATAGAGGTGAATTAACTGAAAGATTTGTCCTAGAACAAGGAACAGATAGAGAAGAGTTATATCTACATGACTGGCGCGGAACATGAAAATTAAGCTGTGACAATAAAAAATGAGCTGTCAACCATCCCACGCACCAATTTCCAAACAAAACGAGCGCCATGCGCATCACGTCGTGATGATAAAGATTGAAAATTGTGTCTTCCAAGCAACTGCCCATAATCTATACCCCTAGGTGGAAAGAATCCATCCAGCTTAAATGAAAGGTATTTCAAAAATTTGCGTTGCAGTCGTTCTATGTGAAGCTGGTAACATAAATAGTAAGGTGACCAGACAGGAGAAGCGTACTCTAAACTACTTACAACAAATGCAAAAAACAGCGACTTGAGAAGTTCAGGATCCATAAAGTATTTAGATGTTCGCATTATAAATCCAAGTTTGCGTGACGTGGAAGAACAAAGAGCGTCAATATGAGCACTGAATCTGAGTTCGGCATCAAAAAGTACTCCCAGATCATAGAAATTTTGAGATTTAGTAATAGGTTGACTGTTTATTGAATAGACGGAGTGCACTACTTTACGCTTGCGTGTATAAGTAACCGAGCAGCATTTAGAAATGTTGATCTTTAATTTGTTTGCAGAGCACCATTCAACAAAAGTGTCTAGATTGTACTGCAGGTTGGTAATATCCTGGTCGGAAGAAACGGCATTGTAGATCTTTATATCATCCGCATAAGCCAAAACGGGGCATTCAAACATATCAAGCAAATCATTTACATAGATTAGAAATAGCAAAGGGCCAAGATTAGACCCTTGAGGGACGCCTGAAGTGGAGACAAATTCAGTGGAACAAAATCCATTGTATTGTACATAGTTAAGCCGATTGCGGAGATAGGAAGCGATTAATTTAATAAAATTTGGGCACATTCCTAGTGCACTAAGCTTGAGTAAAAGCAGTCCGTGATCAATTGAATCAAAGGCAGCAGAAAGGTCAGTGTAAATGACATCCACTTGACCATGCCTATCTAAATGCTGAGAAATATATTGCGTAATTGATACTAGGTTAGTTACTGTCGATCGACCAGGAAGAAAGCCATGCTGATGAGGGGATATGTACTTGGAAATATTTGTTATTAAGGAAGAATAAATTACCTGTTCAAACACTTTGGAGAAATTGTTTAAGATTGATATTGGCCTATAGTTCTTCAATATTGACTCATTTCCTTTTTTGAAAACAGAACTAATTTTGCCCGCTTCCATCGGTCAGGAAAGGTAGCTGACTTGATAGCTAGGTTTATAATAATTTTAAGGGTTTAGCAAGAACATATCGTGGATCACGTATTATTAGATTAGGGACACAGTCATCGCCAGCGGTGTAATTACCGGGAAAAAGTAGCCATAATTTTTATAAGTTCTTCATCAGATACTGCCAACAGGTTAAAGGGTAATTTGTTTGAAACAACATCAGGTAGATCGGTTATTGAACTATTAATTTGAGTTTGCGAGAAAATATCAGCAAACGCATTAACAATGTCTTTCGAGACTCAAGGGTAATATTGTTATGGATCAAAGTACCGGGAATTCTTGTTTTACCCTTTTTATGGTTGATGAATTTAAAGAGTTCTCTAGGATTATTTTTGATTGATTGACCGACTTTTTCCAAATAACAGTTGTAGGCCACGGATATTTGATCTTTGCAGATAATTCGAAGACGTTTAAATTCATTAGCATAAAACAGACTCTTCGTGCTTTTCCACTTGCGCCTGTAATATTCCTTAGTTTTCAGCGCAGATATTATAGCTGCAGTAAACCATGGAGGGTAAGATCTCGTAGATGTTCTATAAAGAGGAACAGACTTTTCACAAATAAGGACAAAAGTTTCATAAAATTTCTTAACGGCTTCATTGACTTCCATATATTGCTCAAGATATGACCAGTCAGTATTGGCGAGCTCATAATAAAGTTGATTAAAGTTAGCTCTGCGATAGTTAAATCTAGCATTAGAGGCAGACGGAAATTCAACAGTACGGGCTTCATATTCGATATCTATTACTATAGAAATTGGTGGATGAAAAGAATCAATAGGCACAAATGGCAATATTTCCTGTTGCACAGCTACTTGACAATTATTGATGTTACAGAATACTAAATCTAAAACCCGGTTGTTGATGTTACGTATAGTGTTATATTGTCGAAAATCCATCAAGCTACAAAAAGTACGTAACACATGCGTTCTTGGACATGAGGAACCAGGGTCGATGTACTGTGGAAGGTTGAAATCACCGATAAGCAGAATTGGGACATCTAGAAGCAAAACTTCAAGGGCGTCCGTAAAGAGTTCAAGATCAGTTAGCGTGGTGTTAGGAGGTATATAAACTGCACCGATATAAAATGCAAAGGAACCAACAAAGCAATGGCAGATTACTACATCTATGGATGGTACGATATTTGACAAATCAGAGGTATCTAAAGTAAGGCAAACAATATCTTGCCTTAGAGCTATTAAAACACCACCTCCTTTACTCCTACTAATTCGATCAAATTGTCTATCACACCGCACAACAGTATATGAGTCGGGAAAAAGTTCTGAAGAGGATATTGAAGTATTTAGCCACGTTTCAGTGATAATCACTATATCGAATGAAAATTCACAAGCGCTAGTATAAAAAGCATGAGTTTTGGAGCAGAGACCGCGAGCGTTTTGGTAATACAGGTTTAAGGATACCGGAGATCTGTTGGGGTGATTCAGTTTAAAGAAGAGACTATATGTGGAATACCATTTCGGTACTTAATCATGAGGTTCGATTCACCATTTTTCAAACGATCCGCCAACTCATTTCTGGTATTTCTGTGTATCTGCATTTGCATCGGAGTACGATCACGAAACATTGACAAACCTTTATATCTAGAATCAGTTCTAATTTTCTTAAAATTCCGTAAAGCGGTGAAAACTGCAGTCTCTGAAGCCAGTGTTATCTTGATTGGTCGACGACGGTTGGTTTGCGACGCATCAAACTTTCCCAATCGGGCAGGCATCAAACCAGATTCATTCAGTTGCAAAGAAGCACACAATTCTGCAACAAATGTAGAATCCAAGGCGAGCTGATCTTTATTCGACGAAGTAACGGTCTCCCCTGCACCCATATATAACAACATTACAGCGGCGCTTATCACGTTCAGAAATTTCATTTATAATTTTTTCAGCATCCAACAGATTCCCCTCAGACGCGGGTTGATTGACTATTGTGCTCTTCAGTGTCTTAATTTCTTCACGCAACGCAGCGATAGAAGCCTTTAGACCGCTCAAATCACTACCCATTTTCGCGCAGTCCGTACAGGACCACGTCAGACCAGTGTTTAAATGAATCTTTCGAGCTTCGCTTTTAGAAATATCCACACATTCTATTCTAAAAGGTTTATTACAAGTGCAGCACTCGACGGTCATATGTGGTTCAGATGGTTTATTGCAACAGAAGCAATTGAGCATTGTGAAAATAAAGAGGAAAATCAGGAAAAAAAACAGGGACACACGCTTCGCGCTGAAGTGCCTATTATAGCGACTTTAGTAGATAACAAACACAAGGTTAAAGAGGCAACGGATAGGAAATCTCGTACAGTTTACAAAGGAAAACTACGAAATAAAAATCAAATAAAAAATGAGAAGTAAAAACAGTGCAAAGATTATACGTTCAATAATGTTGACTTACCAACAAAGAAAGAGCAAATATAGTAATTGTAGTAGTTGTATCAAGAAGTAAATAACTGATTTAGAAAGCACGAAAAAAACACTACAAAATGATATTAATTTCAAATTTAAATGACTTGAACCAACAGCACAAACAAAATGATAAAGTAAGCGAAAACAATATGCGTGTGTACTCGTATGTATATCTCACAGAATAATGTGTTTAATGTGTTGGTTTAAAAGTGGAGAATCGTGCGATAACTACAGACAAGTAAAAACAAATTTTGAAAACTTGATACTTGTTTGATGGTTGTTTTCATGTTTGTTCGTTTATTACTGCGTCAATGTGTGGTGTAGTGCGGTGGCCAAAGAGCCAACAGGCCGAGTAGAAAGGCTTCTAAATGGTGTACAAAGGCTAGCATGCATGCCTGCATGTGCATCACGGGGACCGTGAGAACTACTCCAAAATCGGCTATCGAAGTCTTATTAAACTTACCACCAAGCAAGGTCTGTCACGTACAGGGTGATACAAAATCAAACACCCATCACACACATACATGGGAGAATTTATCAGAAGTTGATCAAACAACTAAAAACCGGGGAGGTAACCTGTTTACCTACAGACCTAATGGTTCCAAAATACAACTTCAACCAAAAATATAAAACCATAATACCAGAACGAGAACAATGGAAAGGCGGTTCTCCTTAAAGCCTCACTACACAGACGGCTCGAAAACGGAACAAGGTGTAGGAGTCGGAATACTCGGATTTAAGCTAAGAACATAAGTCAGCCTAAGTCTATCGAAGGAAACTGATGTTTTGTAAGCAGAAACAGTTGATATTCATCACTGTGTCAGAGAAATATTAAGGTAAGGGACAGAACAAAAGCCCATAGCTATCTTCACTGATAATTAAGCTGTGATAAAAGCGCTTGATTCTACAAAAGATCACATAAAAGCTGATATGGAACGGCGCATGCGCCCTAAATGAACTAGGATCGCACAGCAAGGTGACCCTAGCTTGAGTATCGGGACACGAAAGTATTAAAGGAAATGAGAAGGCTGATGCCCTGGCCAAAGAAGGAACGTCTAGGCCACTCATTGGACATATACCATCGTGTGGAACCACGAAAAGGGTAATAGGCGAAACCATGGAGAAATGGTCGGCTAATAAATCCTTCGAATGGCCGACAGCGGCAGGTTAAAGAATTCATCATGGCTAAATATACTTTCTGAACAAAGATAGGAGAATGGTCAGGCTGGTAGTAGGCCTTTTAACAGGACATAACAGACTCAATAAGCATTGGTCTGGCGGCAGATGCCATGTGCAGAATGTGTCAGACAGAAGAAGAGACCTTGCAGCATATCCTGTGCCAATGCGGGGGACTAGCCAGGTTGAGGCTAGAGTGCATTGGTGAACCATATCCAGACAGGACAAGCTACATGAATGCTACATGCTAGCCTTGCCAGGTTAGTCGGCAAGACTCATAAAAACGCTAAGCTGGACCAGGCGGTCTAGATAATAGGGAGCTACAATAGATGTATAGGTCGCAGTAACAAGAAGTCACATAGCCATTCCGTTTAATTATCTATCTCTATCTATCTACTGCGACAATTTAAGAATTCGTCAAACGTCAAAAGATCGTCCGAGTAATCATAGAACAAGTACGGGAGCAGCTTTCACTTCAACCTTCAATTTCGACCTCGAGAGCATCTCAAGAACTTGCAACACTCCGTACTACATTAAGGCGTATCCTAAAGCTTGATCTGCAGTTGGAATCATACAATATTTAGATTGATTGGTTGGACAGTTTGATATGGAACGACGATACGAGTTCGCGAATGAATTGATCGAAGGCCTTGAGAATGGCAACGCGCACGCCCATGGAAAGAGTGTGATGGTCAGGTGAGACACATCTCCATCTAGCTGGCTATGTGTACAAGCCAAATTGAAGACATTGGTTGCTTCGCAAAACTATTATAAAATTCTTGAAAATATTTTGTTCCCGTGGCAGGATTTTCCACAATCCCTGAATGACCTTGAAATGGCAATACGTCAACGAATAGAAGCAATTCCGCAGGCCACACTTCAAGCAGTTTCTAGAGGCGGTCACTTCGAAAACTTGATTTCATGTTGTTAAAAAACCACGACTTTGTAATGATACCGCTGAGCAGGGTCCCATTTTCTTTTATTTAATTCATGTAAATAACTTTTTTTATTTATTTTTTTACACTACTTCATGTAGAGGCAAGTAGAAGACGCGCATGCCTTCCCCTTTTCACGAAGTCGTGCGTAGAGAAGGGACACTATATTTTTCATTTCCGTATCTTGGCCGTTTGGAGCAATATCATTAGATTAGATTAGATTAGGAATGGGGTGGCCATGCGAACCTGTTTCACCGCGACCTTTGCAGGTCTATTGTGATCCCGTTTTATCCTAGAGGACGCTCTCTAATTTTGCTTTCTCGATTAGGCCTATCATTTTTGAGAGCGGCTCTTTTATGTAGCCGTTAGCTGTAGGATTCTCTACCACCCATTTCTAGAAACCTTGTCCTCGTTAGGTCCCTTCACCTTGACAGTCTTCCTGTCTTTACTCAGTAGATCTTCAATAAACTCAGGTCTGTCTTTGTCCTGGTGATCTTTTCCACCATTCATTGGATCTGTTAGATGTCCATTTGTAGATGGACTTTTTAATTTGCGATTTAGTGATGCCGAAGGAAGGGCCAACTCCTATAACGAACTTCGTCTGGCCAGCTCATCCACCGCCTCGTTTCCCTTTCGGATCAATATCATTATTTCAAATTTAATTTCGTCTCGTTTCCCAATAATTTTTTATTTCATTTTCCTATATTTGGAATATTTTTCTTTTTTTGTTGCACACGTTACTAATCAAAGTTCCGAAGGACGAATTCAGGTAATAAATAAATTCTCGATTTTTTTTTGCATCCTCAAATACGTGGGCTATGTCTAGCCCATCATAACCGCACATTTGCGAGTTAGTTTTCCGCGATGGTCATATTTGTCAGGCCGAGAGCTGGGGGGCCTCAGCAGATATCTTGATATCTATATATTACATATAATACTTACTTCATTAGAATAACCATTTATTACATCTAAATAATTCATTTTTCAATCGCTTTCTTTTTAATAGCATTTTCATTATTTGTTCATTTTCACTAGAATATGAAGAACTATCTTGTAATCATTCATTTATGATTGTCAAGAAGACTTTATTATTGGACGCCATATTTGAACTGGACGAAACTAATTATAAAGATGAGTGCAATAAATCTCGAACTCAGTGCAAACTCTTTCAGTGCCAGTTGCCAGGTAGAATACAAAATTTTTAAAAACAATGTCTGAACATTGCCAGTGGAGCACAATATTCGCTCCGAGTTCATGAAAGTGCAACCAATAGAAAACCAATAGAATGTGGAATAAAATTATTGAAATTCCAAGTTAATCAATTATAATTAATAGCAAAGTGTTTTTTTTTTTGTTTTAATCTGATACAGAATATAATTTGACTCTTATATCTTTTTCAGTTTTCTCGATGACTTAGATCGATTAGGAGCAAAAGACTATCAACCCACAGAACAAGATATCTTAAGGACCCGTGTAAAAACCACAGGCATCGTAGAAGTACATTTTTCGTTCAAAAATCTCAATTTCAAGTAAGTCCATACTATTATATAATCGATCATTTATATATAAATTGAAATCTTTACGAAACACAAACAAGAACTTTATCTCGAAAGCGCTAAACACGAAATTATGCGGTTTGCAATTTCTCTCTCGCAAGTTCAGATTCATTAATTAGCCCCGGCTTTGTAATCTTTAGTTTAGAAATTTTATCTCCATTGTTAAAGGAACGAAGTTTAATCTTTGTATTCATTAGCTTTTTCCGGTATAATAGAAAACGTATAACCGGATCATTTAAAATGTCATTTTTTGACATATTATAAGCAACACTTGCACCATCTAGCGGTAATTTGCGGAACTAAATTCGTAAAAAATAATCGGGAGGGAAATTTTGAAGTTTAAAAATTTGAATTTTTTGTCGTAGATTATTTGATGTTGGCGGCCAACGATCGGAGAGGAAAATGGATTCACTGTTTCGAAGATGTAACAGCGATAATATTTTGTGTTGCAATGAGTGAGTACGACCAAGTTTTGCACGAAGATGAAACGACGGTGAGTGTTAACTTCTTGATTTTTTTTTTGTACATTGCTAATGGCAAATTAAAAAAATGCAACTATGTATATTCTTGCCATGGAGGAAGACACTTTGCTGTCTTTACAATAAACTTAAGTATCAGCTGTTTGCAAACTCTATTGTCCTTCTTGCAAGCAGCCTAACGAGCATTTAGTTCAAATTTGGCATTGCATTTCTGGCTTTTTGGCCAGGTTCTTGCGGCCTCTTTTGAAGACATTACAGCATTTACATCACAACATGGCAGAAATTTTACATCAAAGCATTAATGTAGTCTTCAGGCTTTCACGGCCGTTGTTGATGGCTGCTCTTCGGTTCTCGGGTTCTCTGCCGTGTAGAAAAGTTGTGGTACTTGACGTTTCGATCAACTTGTCGTGATCTTCTTCAGAAGTGAAGTTCACTGATCTTCTGCAGAAGTTCACTTCACTTCTGAAGAATCAAGATCATTTTGGACACTCAGTTATTGCTTGCAATTGAAAGCCAATACAAAATTAAGTTGGATACTGTTCACGAGGACTTCACCCCATCATTTGCCACCGTGTAAAGATGGGTGCTGAATTTAAACGTTGTCGTACTAGCTTAACTGATGATGAGGATTCGAGACGGCCAAAAATTGCAACCACCACCGATAACATCGAATATAAAGATGTATCTTTCGGGTATTGATAGAAAGATACATCTTTATGGAACAGTGGCCGTGAAAGTCTACATTCGATTAACATCGAATATGTTCACCAAATGGTACTGGACGACCATTGAATCAAGATTAGAGAAATAGCAGAGGCTATGGGTACTTCATTCCAAAACCAGCTCAAAACCAACGAAAACCAGGTCAAAACCAGCCAGTCTGTTTCCAAAACCAGGTCAAAACCACCTCAAAACTAGATAGGTTGTTTTGGAACTACTGACGACCGCTTCACGTGTGACACCCTCCACCAGTACTCTTGGTGGAGGGTGCTCAAGGTGCCCCCTTACTTACTTGCGCTGATGCAGATGCTTAAGTCCTTTTTGTGCAACTACTTTAGGTGAGCTGCGAACGATTGTCGTAGACATTTCATCCAAATTATATAGATTTTCAAACAAATTCAAAGCAAATACAGTACTTTCTCGCTAATCTGCCACTACAAAACTCCAACCAAATTGAGTCAAACAACAGAATTTTGGGCTAATTGTATTTGTATTTTTAAATCAACAAACATGTCATTCAAATTACTCAAGTTTCGAACAATGCCATTCCATTTTCTTGAGTCCATTTAATACAAAAATATCTAGAACATCTTCAGATTTGACGATGCAATCACTTCTTCGTTTGATGAGTTTTTTCTCAACTCTCGTCATCTTCGGTAATGGTAGGCCACAAGTTTTTCCAAGATGCTTTAATGCCTCGTTCTCCTACTTCATTCCAAGCATATGATATTCAATTGTTTTGAAACTTCAGAAATGTTCGCTTCTCGACTTATCACATTAAGTAAAATCTTCTTTTTTGGAATTGTTTTTTCATTGCATTTTGATCCAGTGGTTGGATCAAAGGCTTACAATTGGCAGACAGAAAATAGTCAGCAAGTGAAACAATTCTTTGGTTACCCAGGCCTTATTTTGACTCCTATAAACAACTGGAAGGTAGAGACTCTTGAACGGCTGGTTTGTCACATAACGAATGAAAAATTGGATGTGCTTTGGGTGCAGCGCTTTCAACATTTTTAGATGTTTGCGGCGATTTATAACTGCAGATAAAACTTGGATGCATCAGTACATTCCTAAGACGAAATAAAAGTCCAAACAGTGGATTGGAAAAGGCTCAATCAATCAGCCGGAAAGGTTATCGATTGAGCTCGATTGAACGATTGTTTTTTTGATGAGGCACAGACAGAGGGACGTTGGAGACAGTGGAGGGAAGAGTGAGAGTAGGGATGATTGATTTTGGAGGGGTTGGTATCTATTTATATAGGAGAATAGAGCAGGTAAGGAAGACACGGAGAAAGCACAGACAGATGATAGAATAGATAGAGGGACAATAGACAGATGACAGAGAGCCAGGACGGGGCTGGATGGAGGGGTTGGGTGGATTATTTGATAAACTGAAGGCAGAGATATCACAGCCTCTGGCTTGATTTTAGAAGGATATTTCAAAGAAAGAGTGTTTATGAACAGAGCTTCTAGACAAGACTTTCGACTTGTGAATTTTGGTTTAGACGGTTCAAAGGTGGTGGAGGAGACTAACAACGATTGAAGACGCTGAATTGGACGAAAATTCTATCAAACTCAAAAGGAGCTTTTGCTGAATCTTTGGGAGTGCCTTTGGCTTCCATGTGAACTGAAACCAAGAGATATCGAAAGGGGACTTTGCTTGCCTGAAATGTAGCTTCAGCGGTACAATCCGCATCGTGTCGGAAGACCGGCCAACCCCGGCACATCGATTCCAAAGCTGAATATCCATGGTTCGAAGGTGATGCTGCGTATTTGGTGGGATCAGAAAGGTGTGGTGTATTATGAGGTTCTAACATCGGATGAAACTACGAGGGCGTATTTTTATTTATGTTATCTACTACATTCTAAGTTGTGTTTAGTTTGTGCTGTTTGAAACAAAAGAGTGACGATGTATCTCTGAGGTGCATCAAATATTAATCTAAAATGTGAACTCTTTCCCCAACTCCACCCTAATATAAAACAAACTCAAACTCCGCCGTAATTTACAGACCAGACAAAGTAAACCGATACAAACGCTCTTTCGTAGAAACCAAATCCAAATTAATCTCATCTCGTCTCATTCGACCCACGTCAACGGGGGCAAAAAACCTTAATAAGAAAATATATGAGATACCATTACGTCAGGAAAAAAACATACAATTACATGTGCGCCATCTATCTGTAGAGATATAAAAATAAAATAACGATGACACATCTAGATAAGTCGTAGAGTAGTGGAAGTCTGGAGGAATCGATTCAGACCTATTTATCTCGACAAGCAAAGCTTCAACATTCCTTATCTTGGCTCGAGCTACTTCCCTACTCATCTACTTTTTTCCTCCTCCTCCTCTTCCTCCTTTTTTCTTCTTCCGTGGTAGTTGTTGTTGTTGGCGCGTTTTGAAACTTGAGACTGCTCGTACGGCATAATATAACTTCGCGCAACCATACACTAACTTTGTAAGGGAGTAATGTTGTACGACGTGTTATCTTCGACGAACACGCTCGTGTTTCGTTATTCGAATCGTCGGCGTGTTTGAATTAGACGTAATATGTCCTTAAATTAACGCAATAATCTCTACCAAAGTAATGAATTTTAATTGGACGATTTTTTCTCGTTTTAGAATCGAATGCAAGAAAGTCTGAAATTGTTCGACTCGATTTGTAACAATAAATGGTTCACAGACACCTCCATCATCCTCTTCCTCAACAAGAAAGATCTCTTCGAGGAGAAAATTAGGAAATCTCCGTTAACGATATGCTTTCCAGAATATGCAGGTAAGTTATCTTGAATTACAATTAACTTCTTATTTCTATGGACATTTCATGGAATACAAGATGAAGATGAGGCATTCTCACTGTCCTTACAAGTTTATTAAATAAGGATCTGTCATTTTCGAGTTCTAAAATCCACAACTCGAGGGAATCTCAACAAGGACAACAGAAGCGACCTAGAAATACCTGAATTTGACAATCCTTCAGCAGGAGACAAATATTCCTGAGCTAAAGACAAAAATTTTAAAATTTCTGACCGAAATTTCAAACAATTTCTGAGCCAACTCCTCCCTGCATGCTAAGCCACTTTTTTTGTTAGGCCCCCCACGTTGGACGCCAAAATGTTGTTACATCGCTTTGATATAAAATCAGAGAGTTTAAAAATCAAAATCGCTAATTGCAATCAGCATGTACTAAGTTAGACTAGAATCTCCTTCTATTTGCTAAACCCCACATTGGGGGCCAACATTTCCTATATTGCATTTTGCACAGTTTAAGAATCAGAAGACTAGAATCTCGTTCTATTTGCTAAACCCCACATTGGGGGCCAAAATTTCGAATATTGCATTTTAGGCAGTTCTAAAAATCAGAAGACTAGAATCTCCTTCCATTTGCTAAACCCCACATTGGGAGCCAACAATTCGTATACACATTGCATTTTGTACAATTTAAGAATCAGAAGACTATTAGAATCTCCTCCTTCCATTAGCTAAACCCCACATTGGGAGCCAACAATTCGTATACACATTGCATTTTGTACAATTTAAGAATCAGAAGACTATTAGAATCTCCTCCTTCCATTAGCTAAACCCCACATTGGGAGCCAACAATTCGTATACACATTGCATTTTGCACAGTTTAAGAATCAGAAGCCTAGAATCTCGTTCTATTTGCTAAACCCTGCAAATAGGGGCCAAAATTTCATATATTGCATTTTGCACAGTTTTAAAAATCAGAAGACTAGAATCTCCTTCCATTTGCTAATCCCCACATTGGGGGCCAAAATTTCTGAATATTGCATTTTAGACAGTTGTAAGAATCAGAAGACTAGAATCTCCTTCTATTTGCTAAATCCCACATTGGGGGGCCAACATTTCGTATATTGCATTTTGCACAGTTTTAAAAATTAGAAAACTAGAGTCTCCTTCCATTTGCTAAACCCCACATTGGGGGCCAAAAATTCGTATACACATTGCATTTTGTACAATTTAAGAATCAAGACTATTAGAATCTCCTCCTTCCATTAGCTAAACCTCACATATGGGAGCCAAAATTTCGTATATTGCATTTTGCACATTTTAAGAGCCAGAAGACTAGACTCTCCTTCTATTTGCTAAACCTTATATTAGGAGCCATTTGCTAAAAAATCGTATACATATTGTATTTTGAACAGTTTTAGAATCAGAAGACTAGAATCTCCTTCCATATGCTAACCCCACAATGGGAGGGGGAGGGGCAAAATTGCCTATATTGCATTTTGCACAGTTTAAGAATCAGACGACTAGAATCTCCTCCATTTGCTAAGGCCACACAATGGGGCCAAAATTTCATATATTGCATTTTGCACAGTTTTCAAAATCAGAAGACTAAAATCTCCTTCCATTTGCTAAACCCCAAATTTGGGGCCGTATAAAAATTAAACCGCACATTGGGGCAAAATTTCGTATTGCATTTTGCACAGTTTAAGAATCTTCTTCCATTTGCTAAGAATCTATACAGTTTTAAAAATCCCGGAATCTCCTTATTGAGGGCCAAAATTTCGTATGTTGCATTTTACACACTTTAAGAATCAGAAGACAATTTAAGGATCCAGGGAATCTTCTTCCATTTGCTAAACCCCACAATGGAGGAGGGGCATATTTGGGGGGAGATTTTGGGCAATATTTCCATTTGCTAAATGTTACAAAATATTTACACAGTTTAAGAATCAGAAGAAGACGTTTATTATTTAGAATCTCCTAAACACACATCACGATAAATTTTCTATGTTTTACGGCGAGAAGCTGCGGCGTACATCCAGGCGCAAAAGCCAAATCAACAACAAAGAAATTTAGGGGGCACAACATTCAATTCGTCTTTTCACCGACGTTATCATAGCCAACAATTGAAAAATACAAAAAACAAACAAACCAAAAAAAAATTACAGAATTAAAAATAAAAACAAAAGAAGATTGATATACACGTATTTAGAGAAATTAAAAATAAAACAAAAAAAAATTAAAAAAATCAGAAGACATTTAGAATTTCTTATACATAACATTATATAGATTTTAAAAACCAAAAAAAAAATTAAATGAAATATTATATATATTATATAATTTGCTAAACAAATCCACATTTGTATAGGGTAATATCACCCAACTTAAAAATTTCGTATATTATATTTTGTACAGTTTAAAAAGAATCAGAAGACTAGAATTTCTCTTTCTGTTATTATATATAATATATTTGCTAAACGCCACAATGGGAGGCCAAAGTTTCCTATCTATTGTTTTATTTTTATTCATTTTGCAGTTTAAGAATAAGAAGACCAGAATCTCCTTCATTTGCAAAAACTCCCTTCTGATTCTTCATTTGGGGCCAAAAAATTTGCATTTTGCACAATTTTAAGAATAGAAGACTAAGAATTCCTTTAATTTGCTTTACGCACAATGGGGGCGAATTGTGGGGGAGGGAGGGGCGAAATTTTGTATATTCAAAATTTTTGCAGGGTAAACAAGTGAAGGAGTTCTTAAAAATCAGAAAACTGGGAATCTCCTTCCATTTGCTAGACCCCATATTTGGGGCCAAAATTTCGTATATTATATTTTGCACAGTTTTAAGAATCAGAAGACTAGAATCTCGTTATATTTGCTAAACCCCACATTTGGGGCCCAAAATTTCGTATATTGAATTTTGGACAATTTAAGGATCAGAAGACGAGAATCTCCTTCCAATTGCTAAACCCCACATTTGGGGCCAAAATTTCGTATATTGCATTTTGCACAGTTTAAGAATCAGAAGACTAGAATCTTCTTCCATTTACTAAACCCCATATTTGGGGGCCAAAATTTCGTTTATTGCATTTTGCACAGTTTGAAATCAGACGACTAGAATCTCTTTCCATTTGCTAAACCCCACATTGGGGCCAAAATTTCTCGTGTATTATATTTTGCACAGTTTAAGAATCAGAAGATTAGAATCTCCTTCCGTTTACTAAACCCCATATTTGGGGGCCAAAATTTCATTTATTGCATTTTGCTCCCAATATTTTTTTAACATTATAAACACACACATCACGATAAATTTTTCTATGTTTAGGGCCCAAGAGTACGGCGAAGCTGCGGCGTATCCAGGCGCAATTCGAAGCGAAAACAAATCAACAACCAAAAGAAATCTACTGCCATATGACGTGCGCAACGACACAACATTCAATTCGTCTTCGACGCCGTCACCGACGTTATCATAGCCAACAATCTGAGAAACTGCGGCCTCTCTACTAAAGAAAAATACAAAAAACAAACAAACCAAAAAAAAAATTACAGAATTAAAAATAAAAACAAAAGAAGATAAAATAGAAAACCAAAAAACAGATATACACGTATTTAGAGAAATTAAAAATAAAACAAAAAATCTAAAAGATGAGCGTCATGTATTGTCGTCATCGTCGCGTCACACGTTTCACGAGTGTTGTACCACTTTCTTATACATAACATTATATAGATTAACGTTAAAAACCAAAAAAAATTAAATGAAATATTATATATATTATATAATATAATACAACAGAATATAAAAAAAAAATATATAAACAGGGTAAAGAAACAAATCAGGATATGGAAATAAGCACAAAATGTTATTGTTATAGTTTTTTTTTTGTTAATTTATTATTTAGTAATATCACCCAACTTAACGCTATATTTATCTTCGTTTTTTTTAACCAAATTTTCCTATGTCCTTTCCCCTTTATTTTAGATATATGTTAATGTTCACTGCTATAAAATCGATGATGTGATATCTGTCACTTCAATGTCATTTTTATTGGGTAAAATTGTGTAAGGCAAAAATCACAGGATCACAGGGAGTATTATTTCGCTTCTAAATGTCAAACTTTTATAGGTTATGTTTTCTTGTTGAAATGAAATGTCAGTTGCGAGAGGTTATTGAGTTCTAAGATACCTAAAAATCGATCTAAAAAACTGCTATTTCTAGGTTATGTTTCGCTAGTGTTTTGACATTTCTGCGAGGATTTTTAGTTGAGATCCAATCAGAATTACGAAATATCGAGCGGCAATTTTAAAAAACGTCGTTCAGGAATATAAAAACAATAATTAAAAGATACTGCAAAATAAAAAATAATTATTTTTATATTCCTGAATGACGTTTTTTTAAAATTGCCGCTCGTAAAAAAGAAATGTCAAAACAGTAGCGAAACATAACCTAGAAATAGCACTTTTTAGATCGATTTTAGGTATCTTAGACTTATCTCCGCAAAAAATGGGTGTCGTTTCGAACTTGAGTAAAACTTGTACTCTCGGTTAAACTGAAATTAAGATTAAAAGAAAGGTTTTATTGTAATCGGAAGCTTTCAAATAAAGTATAATTACGTTTGAGAGTTTGGTTACACACTTTTGCCTGTTAATAATAAAACAAGTTAATAATAAAAATTATTAATTACTGTGGCAATATCACAAAATTATAAAAATTAATTTAAAAAAATGAGCCCGTATTATATTAATAATATAGATTAATTATAAAAACGTAATCACTACCAAAGTTTAGAATGCGACAATGTAAGGTGGCAAAACCAACCAACAATGATAAAATTAAAACAAAAATATGTATATCATAAGCGAGAAGTGTTCTTTGTTTTTTCAAATTTTTTGTTTAAAAAAAGCTTTTGTGAACTTTTTTTTATTATTTTGAATGTGTGGAAAATGGTGCAAAAGTGCAAATAAAATATAAAAGTGAGAAAGAACATTTGTATTGTTCAGATAATATTAAATTAATACAGTTGTAGTTCTTTCTATCGATTTATTAATAATTAATTGGGATCTTATACGTAGTGATGTCTAGTTTCATTATTGTGCTTTAATCGAAATTTTAAAATTTGAGGGAACCAAAATATTTAGACAAGAATAAATTAAAATATTTCCTTTTATTTTCTAATCAAAAAAAAAAATTAATAAATATATAAATAAATCGGCAATGTTGAGTAATTTTTTTTTAATATTATTTTTATTATTTATTTATTACATACCAGATGATGAAGATTGGTATTTGCCCAAGTGTAAATTTTTACCTTTAGAAAGTAACACGATGGCAAGGCCTATTGATAGGATCAACAATTTATCTTTGCAATGACATCTGTCAAAAAAAGTTGACTGAGTCACTTTTTTGACAGATGTCATCGTAAAGATAAATTGATCTCCGAATATATATGGCGAATACCAAACTGAATCACCTCATATAAGAAGTCGTGCAAAAAATTATAGCATAAATATAAATATAATAAATTAGGGAAGCTGTGTCGGGTAAAGTCGAGTGAGTTAGCCAACATTAAAAGAGAAGAAGATCTACAATTCGTTTAAAAACAAAAGTAGGAAGCACGGTTTGGGTTCAGACAGGCAACTTGACGTTTTAAGGTAAATTTCTTCGTGGACGCACTCGTCATCCTTCTTAAATGTGTTGTTGTATAATTCCCCACAACCTGGACATGTGACATCATCATTTTTCTCAATTGTGTCGCTTTCAAGGTCGTACTACACTACTTCATCTTCATTCATTCGAACTAGACGAGGTCGAACGAAGTCTCTTTCTCTCGTGAAATGGTGTTCTGGGTGGTTTTTTTGCTGTTGCTCGGAAAGACATTCTTCTTCTTGTGTTCTTTGATTTGATCAAATATTGCGTAAGCATGTTCTGTACCCAACTCGGATTCCACGAAAAATATCCCCGTGACCTTGAAACTCTACCTTTACCTGGATGGCTTCGCAAATCATCATCATCTTCATAAAATATATATTCAAAAACACTCCAATAAAAATTTTTTATTATTTCTAAAAATCAACGTAAAAATAAGACTAATAATACTAAAAACAATACCATAAAAATTATAATTTAATTTCTTCTGATTGTAGCGTAATGTGGTCAGGTAAAAGTTCGAAGTACCAACTAAATCTGTCTTCATGATACCACTCCTTACCAAACGTTTCTTCTAAAAGCTTATTAAACGGCCTTTCCTTTATCTGCGACCAAAAAACGTTCTTTGTTGCTCAAACGTATTTCCAAGTTTTTTTTTAATTTTTCCTCGTTTTAAACAACGAATCAAATCAGTTATTTGGAAATTCATTTTTAAATTAACCACACAAAATGCATAAAATGATATTTGCGATGAATAATACGCTTCCTGTATTGGTAGTTTAGGCAGATTTTGCACTTGTTGGAGATCGAAACAATAGCTTATTGTTCCTCTACTTCTTCTTCAGCCATCTATAATTCAATTTATGAAAAAAAGTGGTCTAGTCCAAAGTGGAATACTCCTCATACGAACCGACAACAACATTCATATATACATGTGAGACAGATCGACTGTACTTTACCGATGCCAGCCAATCACACTTGATAGAGGATATGTCAGTTCTCAGTTTGGTAATAAGTCTTTAAAGATGACGTTATTTGCTTCTGCGGTTTCCAAAAGATAGACAAAATTATAATAGGAAGTATGGTCGTTTAGTATTAGCTATGTGGCTCCCTCTCCCTTACAAGGAAGAAACTGATTTTAAACCTGTTAGTCAATCTCTGAACCAGATCGTAGTGAATCCTTCCATTCGGATTTCTTGGTGGTAGAAAAATGCATTCGGCGTTGTAACAAGCTGTACACGTCATCGTTTCCTCGTTTTCTCTTGAGGTTATGGTAAAAACGTCTTAGCTATTACATGATCTGCTTTATTGCTAAGTTGCATGTCAGTTTCATCGACGTTGGATATGGAACCAAGTTCGTCGGAGAGTTCATTTTCTTTTCTTCTAGCATAGACTGTACGAGTTGAAAGTATTCCCGACATACGTACGATTCAATCCTTCCTCCCGTCTAACTTTACGAAAAGCGAGATCAAAAGGTTTCTTCTTAGAACACAACTTTACTCTCATTAACTTTCTCTCCACTAAACCATTTGGTCCAAAACAAACCGTGAAGTCATTTTTCTGCTAAAACATGATAAAAATGGGGTTAACCCTCTCCCAAAATCTTAGTGAGATGTATGGCAAAGCCATAATTTAAATAATTTTTAAAATTTTAGATGGAAAATGTCCGTCTGCGACTTTACCCTAATATATTTTATAATTTAATAATAAAAGTTAAATTTTATTAAGAAAAAATACAAAATTTAAAAGGCACAAAAATATTAATGTATATTTATAATTAAATGATGGAATTACCTCAACATTGCATAAATACGATGATGCACAAAATACAATATTGTCATAAAAAATATTTATACGTTGTGCCATAATTATATAGAGATTTGCATTTATTATTAGTTAGAGAACATAATACGTATTAATAAGTTCATGTAGAAGAAATCAGGATTAAAAAAAAAGAGAACCAGAAGAAAATTGAATTGATGCTTTATTTAAGTTATTTTACTATTATTATTAATTATAATTATTTTTATTTTTGTTTTTAAATTTATTTTTTTGCTTTCTTTTTTAAATTATATATAATATATTAAAAAAAAATTATATATGAAATATAATATATATATATTCGAAAAAATATATTATAATGTTATTATTTTCGATTTTTATTTTATTATTATTTTAGTTTAGTTTAGCGCAACCTGAGATTATCTTCGGCTCAAAACCAACACAATGTTGTATTATATTTTTAGCTCGTCATCACTAAGAACGGATACATTTTAAAAGTGTTGCACGACGACCTCACTTTTAACACTTAATATATATTATATCGTTCTGTGAATTCAAAAAAATATAAAAAAAAACAAGATGGATATAATTATCAGTGGACCTTTTGTAATAATAATAATAATAATATAATATTTTATTATATATAAACAATTATATTTATAATAATTACGTATTAACAAGAAAAAAGTGGAAGCATTAAATGTGTACATATTAAACATTTAAAATTAGTTTAACTTAAACTAATAGATGGCGCTTTAATTCTACTAATACATAATACATACAATGATATAGTAAAAATAGTTTGTATTGAAGCTACAATATTTATTATTAAAGTTTAATAATACCGATTTTAATTTTAATCATTAGTACAGATAAATTTTAAAATAAATATTTTTCACTGAGATCTTTTTTGTTGTTGTTTTTTCGACGATAAAATAATGTGTATATAACTACGAAATAATAGCTTTGCAAAATCGGGATGGAACATCATTCAATCATCGCAATACAAATCGTTTCTTCGTCATATCTTTAATAATAGAAATTTTTTTATTTAAAGGTGTTTCTTGTTTTTATTAATTATTTTGTGAAATAATTACGTAATCCTACCGTTATTTAGACGTCATATCTTAGGCACATCATTGTATCTGAATTAAACTACCTGTAGCACTAGTCAAGACAAGAAGTAATGAGTTATAATATCAACATGTTGGCACTGACTGCACAATATTCATATATTTGTTCACTGCAGTATAATATACATATACAGGGTGCTTCGTGTAATAAGGGGAAATATTTTAACTGGAGATATTATGTGGCATATTATTAGCATCACATAATAGACCAGTTAAAACCAGTTTTCGAGAAAAACGACAAAGTTCGGAAGGATTTCAGACTAAAAATAGTTTAAACTGCGCAAATCCAGTAGGGCCAGCACTCAGATTCTACGTCACTGGTGGAATTCGTCATTTTTAGGACAATTTTTCGATTATTCTTCAATACTTCCTATGTAAACAACACTGGAACTTTTGGAAGACCATCTCGAAAACGGTGCGATTTTTTGAATAAGACAATTTTTCGTCAATGATCATTATTTGACACATAATATCTCCAGTTAAAATATTTCCATTATTAATGAAGCACCCTGTATAATTAATATCAAAACATATTTTTATTACTAACACGTCATATGTAGGGTAATCATCTTTAAGTGGCTGCAATACTACTGCGCTAAGTTGATTTTCTTTCGCAGTATTAGTGCGCGAAGTTGATTTTCGCGCATTAGTGCGTCGACACCTTGCGTCAAAACAATTGTTTCAACAATTTTAAGCATTTTTCTTGATCTTATTTGACGTTTCTGTTGTCTAAATTCTTGCTAGCTTTTTAGATCGACAAATGCTATGCAGAACGTTGGCTCTTATAGATTATATGATCTTGAAATATAGTGTTGTATACTTCTATTATATCTAAATCCACTCTGGGACTGTTCTAACTGCCGTTCCTGTGCAGTTATTTCTTGTGGTTGCCATAGTATTAGGAAAGCTTCATCCACAACTATTGTCTGCAGCTTTATAATGAATATGATCAAAGGAAGGGTTGTCTATCACAATACCCCAAATTTTCGGAAAGATTCGTCGAGATTTGGTGCCACGATATCTAAAGTTTTTTTTACAATAATAGTGGAAAGTCTTGCTAGAGTAGTATGGTAGTGTGTCTTGTGCTATTAAATGTTGAAATAGGTCCTCCAGAAAATAGTGGAACCAAGTATGGATCACAGTGCCACTCAGATTTTGTATAAACCTGTGACAACTTCGATAAGTTCATAATTAAAACGAGAAGTAGGTATGCCTAGAACCGCTAAAAAGCTACCAAATAGCCTAACCAAAATCCAAAAATCACTTTAGATTATGCAATTTTGTTTGTTGGTTATTGAACTAAGACTCATTCAAGGTCACCGTAAGCTCAATCTTAGCGTGCGTATGAACTTCTTCTTCTCAATTTAATTGGCCTCCGGATTGGTCCATTTCAGCCAGTCACTTTTGTAATATAAACTCATAGAATTGTCTTTTGTTGATGCACACACGTTTAAATTCGGAAAGGATATCTGAAAGGATGTATAAGATTAATATGATAAGCTATTTCGACTTCAGCTATAGTGGCATGCAAAATTAAGCAAAGCAAGTTGTCTAACTACTGTGCAGTAGAAGGATTTTAAAGTTTACGGTTGGTCTTCTTTAAGAATTAGTTTCATGTAGAGATCATTCGAAAAATTAGTTTGGTCTGGACATTCAAATAATAAATGTTGCAGATCACCGACTTTACCACAACTACAGTTAGGAGAATCCTTGATCTTAATTTCGTTTAGGTGGAAAGGGGTGTGACAGTGATTGAATCGTATTCTTGTAAAGTAACAATATGAGATCTAAGTAGGTTACATTTCTCAAACCAAGGTGTTAACCTTGTTACAAATTTTGACATAATCTTTCGCTTTGGATCTTGTGAATCTGTCCCATTCCTCTTGCCAAGAAGCAGTTATTTCCTTATTGCATGTTCTAAGAATATCTGGTACAATGGCTTTATACAGTAAAGTGGTTTCATTCAGTTTAATCGCATTTTTTTGCAAGGCTATCTGCTGATTCTGCTGCCTTCAATGTTTCTGTGGTGCATATGATCTTGGTAACTGATGAACGATACCATACAGTATTGCCAACTAAATATAGTGCGTTTGTTTGATACAAATATTAAACTATATTTTGTTTGACATTCTTCCTTAAGCTTTGTCAATTCGCCTTCATCGGCTGACAGTTTCTTCCATCTATCCAGCCATCAGTAACTTGCTATAAAAGTCTCACTTCCATCACGAAACTGTTTCGCAAGTATCATAGACTTTGTCGGTAATATGGGTCCCTTTCCTCTCATTTGAGTAAACCACAGAAATAAACCTTTGTCAACTTTATCAAACTCTGCTGATTTCATGGTTTTACGACTTGTCATTGCGTCGCCGGATATTGTCGCGAATTGTTCTAGACGAGATCGACCTCGCAGCCAATCTCCCACAATACAGTTCATCTAATCAATCTTTAGACACCCGTCATTGTTTATACACGTACATTTTTGCTCTTATGCCATAATAATCGTACATCGTTGGCATAAGAGCAAAAATGTACGACACACGAGTTTTGTGCAAAAATTGTTACAATCAAACAATAATAGTGCAAGATGTTCAAATTTAATTGGCAAAATTCTACAGCCTATAATGTCGTTTATATTGTGTGAACTGTCAGAATGACTGATTTGATTCGTATGGATAAAGATCGATGACTGTAGATGTTGCTCTGATGACATCACATTTTGGATTTGGAGTACCTACTTTAGAGCAATACAAATAAACAAACCTATAAAGCGTATTGAATGTAGGAACAGTAATAGTTCTATGAAATTCCGGTAGAGGGGATTTTGTCGATTTATATTAAAAATAATTAATAAAACAAGAAGACGCCTTCATATTAAGATTCGATTGATTCGTTGAGTGAATCAATTTAAAAATAACAATCATTATAAATATTTATTAACAGTAATACCAACAATAATTAAATACAAAAACAAACCGCATGTATAAAAAAAAATCGCATTCAGATTCATTAGAATTAATAACGTAATTAATTTAATTTATTTCTTTTTTAATTTTAATTAGAAGTTTATGTAAATAATTTTTATAGGACATCGATCAAATATTGCATAAAATATACATTAAAAAAAATGTAAATTTTAATTAGTAGACGTCAGCATTAAACAGGATGATTCAAAACAAATGTTTTTTTCGCACAATTGGCTCAATTTCATATATAATTGTATATATATATAAGGGGGCTGTCTCAAATTAATCAGGCACAATTAGTTTGGTTATTTTTTTAATTTAATTTAATTGAAATATATATTACGTAACCTTACTATTTAATAATATAAGGATAATATAAATTTAGTTTTTAACTTGAAAAATGAAACAAAAGAAAGTGTATTTGATACGTACACTATAGTAGAAATTGTAGTCCAAAATGGACGTATTTGCTAAAGAAAAATAACAAAAAGAATCCATATATAATCTAACTAATTAGAATTAATAAATTATTCTGAATAATTTTTTTAATTTTAATTAATTTTTAAAAAATAAAGGGAACATAATTATTGCATATTTAACTCCAACGAATATTTTCTATTATATCATTTAAAACGTGTATAGAGGGAGATAGCAGTTCAAAAATCACGTGATTGGGACGATTTTCAAAGGGATAAACTTGTGTATAGGTGTTTATAATATATATAAAAATAAATGTCAAAAAAATATGATATGATATGATAGTATGAATTAAAAAAAAAATAATAAAAAATTAAAATAAAAACGATCCCCCTGGGAATCTTCCATTCAATTTTCAAGCCAAAGATGAATACAAACTGCTGTATTAATTAAGTACTAATTATTATTATTATATTTAAGCCGTAACTTCGTCTCACCTTTATAAATATATCTCAACATATCTCTCTTTTCACTACGAGGGGGACGTCCCCTGCGTGCCCCCTTTTCCAAAGATTTTATTAAAATTAAATTTTTAACCGACTATTTATGATGTGGGGAAGGGCACTGAAGGGGGCACCGGGGAATCTTTCCTTGTTAGTTAATTTCTATATTCTATTAAGCTATAAACTATAAACATGGAAGATAATGTGCACAATAGACGTAAATAAATAAATAAACGCTATTCATACAATAAAATATTATTATACAGGGTGTCTTAGCGAGATCGTTCGTTAGAAATTTATGGGAAATATGGAAAATAAAATATTTGAAACTACTTTATTATTTTAAATTCAACACCCTGTATATTTTTTTCGTATTTTCGTATTATAGCAGACATTTATTTAAAAAATCAGAGAACACTCGATCTTTCCGATATCAATTTAGGATTCATAACATGCTTAAACAACATGTTGGAGCATGTTTTGCCGGCAAGAACGACTGTCTATATTGTGTGGCTGCTTTACTGTGGAACGTTAACTTTTCGAAATTTTGAAGAACCATAACTTAATTTTGAAATTGATAATTTAGGTTTTCTTTTAGAAAATGCTAACGCATCAATTCGAGCTGCCGAAGAAGATCTGGGAATCAGTACATAGAATTTTGAAGAAGCTTCACTCCCACGACTACAAGCTCTGGTTGGTACAAGACCTTGACCCTCTTCTAAGTCATCCCGACGACAAAGTTTAACTTCTCTAAGATTACTTACTATCGATCTTCTACGTCATCATCGTTTGATACTCGTTTCACTTCTCTTCGTCAACGCCATCAACTGTACCATTCTATGCTGTCTAATGCTCTCCAAGAATTTCTTCCTTCGGAAAGCGTCATCTTCCAGATCCTAGTTTACTGCAACTTGAGAGGAACCTGCTTTTGATCTATTGAGTAGCTGGTTTTCAAAAATCTCGTTCGTCATTCAGGCTTTCTTATTGAAATGAGAATCTACTTAACAAACGACTTTGTGCCCCTTGCATGAGCTGTAATCTGTTGGGGCATGCCCACTCTCAAAGCTCCCCAGCTCCAGTCTAAAGAGCTTTGATAAACTGCAATAGCTGTGATGGTTTCAGAGGAGGTATTTCTTCTTCGACTATGACGTCTTTTCCGAGATAATTTCGGATTTCCGTGATGGTTGTGCAGGTTGAGCGCAAAGTCAGGGATCAACCGGTATTTTACCCCAATATCCCAGAAGAACAGAGAGAATCCAAATAAGTAAACAAATATCTGTTTTTATGGGTTTGAGAAAGCAGTGACAAAAAATTGTTACCGTGAATTGTCACAAAAATTTGTTCCTTTTTCTTTATGTTAAAAAAAATAGTCAGTAGATAAACTAGGCCACCACTCACACGACGTGGACACGCTGTATAAGCCGTATTTTGACAGCTAAAACCTGTCAAACTGTTATAATTATGACAATTTGGTATTTGGTACAATTTGACAGTTCGCTTTCTTCTGTTCTCTTCCTCATTGATTCGGATCTGATTTCCTTTTCTTATATTTCTTAGTTCTCAGATCTTCTTCTGCCACTTTAGCACATTGTTACTAGATATATACATTAAAAATTTTGATTTATTAAGTTACCATGTGCACTATTTTCTTCGCTGTCGCTCATCTTTGGTTCAAAAATCGAAAACTGCAACAATTCTTAAACAAATATCAATTCTAGTAATAGATTGGTCTATCTATTCTTTACCAGATGACGTAGGTACACAACACAAACTTGTCAAAATGTCACTTAGGGACTTATTGCATGGGTTTCATGCAAGAATTCAATTGTAGTTGATTCAACGATCTACATGTGGAGGAAAAACTGACGACTGACGTGTCTCTACATCTTTATTTTGAACTTGTAGTACGACAAGTCGTGCAATCACGATAGCTTCGTCTGTAGGCCGCTCAAGTGATATACAGGGTGAGTCACGACTATTTCCTCGGTCTCTTCTGTCTAAACGCTAAAAGATTATGAGTTTCAAATTTTAGTCAAATATGTAGGAGGATAAGTAGCACATTTTAAAATTATTTGCAAGTATATACAGGGTGATTATTATCACTATTACTATTATTATAAACTAAGAGGGTTTTTTCGACATTTTGATATTCGAATTTTGATTCAAACAAATAATATTCAAATACTCGACGAATAGTTAATCACTTGAATGATTCATTCGAACTTTATCTTACTCTTTAATAATGTATTAATCGGATATTTACTTCAACATAATTTCCAGCTTTATTTATCATTAGAATACAACTTACAAGGAATATAATTATCCACACACAAATAATTAGAAAGCATGGCCTATTTAGATAAGAAAAAGCATCAGCTGAAGAATTTCGTTAATAACATTTTAATCGTTAAATTTAGATACAGGGTTTCCACGGCCAAGTGGGACATAGGGAGAATACATATAAAATCGGTTTTCGGTGAATATTATCTCCCTAATACTACTTCATTCAAAATTAAGGGCCGCATATTATAACTGGGTTAACAATGAACATCTCCACAATCATAGTACAAAGAAAGTCATTTTAATAAAGCCAAAAAATTATTATTTTTAAATCTATTGCACGTGAATTTCTAATAAGGCTTTTAATACGTGAGTTAGTGCAAGCGTCCACGGCTTAATAACGCAAATGCACGGATTGTTTACGGGTTCGAATCCCGGCAGATTAGTTTTATTTTTAATCTCCATTTTTAATCTACCAACAATAATGCTATCAAATTGAATAACTATAATAAAATCGATTTTTTTAGGATTAAGGTAAATAATGAATAATTTTTACAATAACAAAAATGATCACGTGCTATTATTCGATTTTTAATTGTTACTAACGACGAATCATTTGTCAAAATAAACAACAAAACTTAATCAAGATTAAATAAAAAATAAAATTCATTTCTCGGATTCGAACCCCAAACAATCTGTGCTTAAGTTATTAAGGCGTCGCGTGAACGTCTGCGCCACGGCCACTTGCACTAACAAACGTGTTAAAAGCCTTATTAGGAATTCACGTACGATAGGTTTAAAAATAATAATTTTTTTGGCTTTATTAAAATGACTTTCTTTGTACTATGATTGTGGAAATGTTCATTGTTAACCCAGTTATAATATTCTGGCACTTAAATTTGGATGAAGTAGTATTAGGGAGATAATATTCACCGAAAACCGATTTTACATGTATATTCCCTATGTCCCACTCGACCCTGGAAACCCTGTATATGCATGTTTATAGTTTTTGGTAGGGGGTTTAATGTGCTTTC